>CM074994.1:18946231-18962174 GCA_037576825.1 Pangasius krempfi
TCTTTCCTTCATTTCTTCTTCTTTCTTTCTTACTTTCTTTTTGTTCTACCACTTCTTTTTTCTGTCCATGCCTTCTCCACCTTCTCCTCTTCTTTCTTTCTTTCTTTCTTTCTTGTCTTCAGTTCTTTGTTCGCCCTCTTCTTACTTTTTCTTTTTGTTCTACCACTTCTTTTTCTAGACCCCAATTCATTCATTCATTCTTTCTTTCTTTCTTTCATTCATTTTTTCTTTCTTTGTTTGTTTTCCCAAATTTTTCTTCATTCTTTCTTTCTCATCCATGCTTTTTCCACCTTCCTGTTTCCTTCTTTATTTATTTATTTATTTATTTATTTTTACCTGCTGTCCTTCTGACCCAAATTCTTTCTTTCTTTCTTTCTTTCTTTCTTTCTTTCCTTCTTTCTTTCTTTCTTTTGCCCACATTTTTCTGCATTCTTTCTTTCTCATCCATGCTTTTCCACCTTCCTCTTTCTTTCTTTCTTTCTTTCTTTCTTTCTTTCTTTTCTTTCTTTCTTTTTTTACCTCCTGTCCTTCTGACCCAAATCCTTCCTTTCTTTCTTTCTTTCTTTCTTTCTTTCTTTCTTTCTTTCTTTCCCCAAATTTTTCTTCATTCTTTCTTTCTCATTTTTCCACCTTCCTCTGTTTCTTTCTTTCTTTCTTTCTTTCTTTTCCTCAATTCTTTGTTTTCCCCTCTCACTTTGCCTCTATCTAGTTCATTTTTTTAAACTCTTTTCTGTCTTTGATTTTAATTTGGAATCTTCACTATTTCTCTCTGTCTCATCGCTCCATCTTCCTCTCTGTCTTTTCTCTTTCACTCCTCTTCTTTTTTTATTTTTTTATTTTTCTTTCCTCTGTTCTTCTTTACCCGGGAGCAGAACGTGCACCGGTGTGAGTGTTTGGGTGTTTAAATATAAATATAAATTAAGAATAAAATATTAACCAGTAACATCGGTACATAATTAGTGGTTTATTGTTCTGATAAACTACCAAAAGCTTTAAATATTTTACTTTTAACTGTTATGTCTCAATATACAGTCTTGTGCAAAAGTCTTGGCACCCTACACTAATACTGTTTTTATTTTAAAGCGAAGGATCGTCACACCAAATATTGACTTTGTTTCATTTATTACTGTTTACTGCTCTTTATAGTATTTTTTTTAAATGTAGAAACATTTAACTTGATTATTTTTGAAGGTGTTTTTGCTCTACAGCATTTCTTTGCATGCGCCTAAGGCTTTTTCACAGCACCGTGTGTCTGAATTCACAAAATAATTTGTTCGATAAAATCATATAATTCCAACATTTAGCTAAAAGGTTAATACAGGATACCGTGTGACATGGATTGAATCCAGTTTTATTCTTTATTTTATTTTCCTTTTATAAAAGACAAAAAAAACCCAGAATGGTTAATATATTAAGGTGTAATAGAGGAGTTTTATGGTGAAAGTCGTGTATTTTATGTTACCTGCGTCACCCCGAGGCTAATTTTAGTGCAGCTGATGGAAAACACGTGTCACGAGCACAATAGGAAATCAGACAGCTGTCGGGTTCCTGGTTGTTCTGTAATGGTGTGTGTGTGTGTGTGTGTGTGTGTGTGTATGGTCAGGTGCTGCGGCGCTTTCCGGAGCGGTCACACACACCGTGTCCACCGCGGTGATCGTGTTTGAGCTGACCGGTCAGATCTCGCACATCCTGCCCGTGATGATCGCCGTGATTCTGGCCAACGCCGTGGCTCAGAGCCTCCAGCCGTCGCTGTACGACTCCATCATCAGGATCCAGAAACTTCCGTACCTGCCGGAACTGGGCTGGGGCCAGGAGTGAGTGCCTTCCTTGTCTCTCTGTGAAGTCAGAATGCAAAGTTGGTTGATTATTTTCCTACAACAGTCCATCCTAAAGTATTTTATTAGTTCCTGTTCCTCACTCACGTTATAGCAGCGATAAACACCAGCCTCTTTTCTCTCTCTCTCTTGAAGTTAATAAGAGAGAAGAATCGCAGAAACGTATAAACTCCTCTGTCCTGAAGATGTCACAAAACTTAAAGTTACAGCTTTACCTCTGACACTGGAGACTCCTTCCATAAATGTTAAACGTCCATGTAAGAGCACTTCACCATATCAACGCCTTTCTAATCTGTATGAATGAGCTGTTGCTATAGAAACGATAACGTATTAGAACGAGCGCATCGATTAATATGAGCCTGTGGTTTGCAGCTGCGCTACAGTCAGAGCTGCTGTTCTAGAAAACTAATCAACACCTCCTCTCCTGACCAATCACAATCCAGAACTCAGCAGCGCTGTGGTGTAAAATGTCTCTGTGCTGGGATTTTAAGAAGATTACTGATTCCAGTTTCGTGCGCTCACCCTGCAGGAAGTATAATATCCGAGTGGAGGACATCATGGTGCGAGACGTAAGTTACATCACGCTGTCCTCGACGTACCGGGACGTGCAGGAGGTGCTGGTGACGGGGCAGCTGAAAACTCTCGCTCTTGTGGAGTCTAAAGGTGAGACTGCGCTAACAACGTGCTCATAGTAATGTCTGCTCACTCGACGGCCATCTTGGCCACGCCCCCATAAGACCACACGCATGAATGAGAGAGACAGATCAACAAGATGACACTTTAAACACGGATTTAAAATCGGTTAAAATCCGACAAACATAACGTAAATATTGTGCACTTTGGCGCAAATAAAATGAAAGAAATTTTTTTTTAGGTTGTTCTGGTAAACTTCAGTAGAGAAATAATGTATTTTTTTTTAGTTAATAGCCACATAGCTACGAGTTATTTCTTCTTAAAGTTATGCTAGCTTTCCACCAGATGTTGCGAATTGTTCTAATAACTTGCTCACTTTCGCACAAATAATATGAAAGAAAAAAACTTTTTTAAGTTGTTCTGGTAAACCTGCATCTTTTTTTCCTCTATATTTATTTTATAAAACTTCAATACAGAAATAATGTATTTTTTTTAGTTAATAGCTACATAGCTACGAGTTATTTCTTCTTATCGTTAATGCAAGCTTTCCACCAGATGTTGCGAATTGTCCCAGAAACGCTTACGAACTTTTTCTGCATCGTCTCTCATCTCATCTCTGTGTATTTTTCCTTCGGTTTCCTCTTTATGTTTAGAGTCGATGATCCTGCTCGGCTCTATCGAGCGTTCTCAGCTCCAGTTCTTGCTCTCGGAGCAGCTCGGTCGAGGTCGACGGTTAGAGTACTTGAGAGAACGAGCGCAGGACAACGGCGCACACGTCCCCTCGTCGTTTTCCCAGAATTCCTCACCGAAAGCTGGTCGCGGCGTCCGCTTCCTGGTAAGATGCTGTGGGTAAAGACAAAGTCGCGATTTTATGCATGGCTGAAACATTTTTTCATGTCAGTGCACCAATCAGAAACAGCGAATGTGTAAGCTCCGCCCCTTTCATCTTTTCATCAGTGACCATTTTTGGTGTTTTTTACACAGAGAGTCTTGAATAAAGTTTGTGGGATTTTTTTTTTTGTGTTAATAATTATATGTTATTATGTTAGCGTAACATTGATGCTAACAATCGACTCTAATCTGTTTTTCTGTAGATTTCCACGGAGGAATCCTCGTACAGTCCGACTCTCACCAACTCCCAGATTCCCCTCAAGTCCGCGCTGAAGACCGTCTCGTCCATCAGCAACACCGACACCCTGAGCAGTACGTACACCACTACCACCCTGAAGTTGATTGTTTTCCTATAACAGCATACACCGAAGAGTTCTATTCCTCTTATACCACAGAAATTTGCTAAGAATTACAATTTTTGATTAATTGAACAAGAACAAAGTGTCATACCCTGTGAATGAGCCGTTACTATAGAAACGATGTTAGAAACGTGTTAGAACTAGTGTGTTAAAATATGCGCTAGTGTCAGAGCTGCTGTTACAGGAAAACTAATCAACACTTCTCTTCTCTTCTCTTCTGACCAATCAGAAGTTCAGAATTCAGGACACATAATGACTCAGCACATTACAGTCCTCCTGTCTGCACATCGTCGTTCCCTCACTGACTCTTTAGTGCACTTGTTTTTCCTCTTGTTGATTCAGGTTCTCCGAGTCCGTCCTGTGGAGAACCGGTGAAGGAGCAGGTGGAGGTAAGGTTGACTTCCAGAAGAGGCAGCTGATGACACACCCGTGATTACAGCTAACATTTTATTATTACTTTGCTATATAATAAACGACATATTTCTGATTAACGGCGTCGTTTACGTTGTGAGTACACATCAAAAGTTAACCTAACAATCGAAAGCTGACTTAGCAAGCAAATGCTACCTAGGCAACAAAAGCTAACCTAGTACATAAACGCTAACTTGGCAATCAAGAGCTAACCTAGCATATACAAGCTAAACTACATAAACGCTGTATTAGCTAAAGTGTATAAACCTGCTAATATCATCTGTGTTGCTCTCGCGAGTTGGTTTGCAGTTATATCTGGGGACGAGGGTGGTATTATTTTAGAGTAATGTTTTGTTTTTGTTTTGTTTTTTTCTCTGATTGTTATGATTACAGGAAGCCCCTAACGTCGAGGATGACATGTCAACAGCAGAGGTTAGCATCTCAGGCTAATACAAACATCACAGCACAAACAGAATACATTTGACCCTTTTACGTAACTCCTCTCTCACGCAAACCTGCTCTTCTTCTATCCTAGCAAGAAAACACAAAACAGTGAGTAAAAGATAACCTGGCAGGTGAACACGCAAACCTAGAGATTGAAAGCTAGTTAGTAAGCAAAAGCTAGTTTACAGAGTAAATGCTAACCTAGCAAGCAAAAGCTTCTAGAGAGAAGCTTTCACTCTAAAAAAAAAAAAAAATCTAGAGAGTGAAAGTTAATCTAGTGATTGAAAGTTAAACTTAGCCATCAAAAAACTAACCTAGTAAGCAAAGGCTAATGAAAGAAAGATAACCTAGCTAGTGAAAGCTAGCTAGAAAAAGCTAACCCAGTAGCTAAGAGGAAGCTAACTTAGTAAGTGAAAGCTAGATTTCCTTCCCGCATTGAAAATTCATCAAAGAAGAGCAAATTTGCACGAGAGCTGTTATATTTTTTGTAAACTAACCCATTTTTCTCTGGCTTTTAATGCCATAAAGATGTCTTTACCCCAGATAGCTGAGTGGGAGGAGCAACAGCTGGAAGAAGCCGTCTGCTTTAACAACTGCAAGATAGACCCCGCCCCCTTCCAGCTCGTCGAACGCACGTCTTTGCACAAAGTAAGGTCGTCTGATTACTTTGCTGATTCGCTAGCCCTATCGTATGTAAATTAGTACACAAATATAAATGTAAATGCCCTGTTGTGTTGAGTTTCGTATGTAAACGCAACGATGACATCATACTGTTACGAATCTTTAAAATCTGGGATCTTAACCGAAGTTTCGTAAGAACAGTCCTGGTCATTTACGGTTTAACGACGAATGTTAGTTTTACGCCGCCACAATGATACTACACTGAAACGTCTCACTATTGTAATCTTTTGAGGAGGCGGGGCTAAGTGGTGACTCAGAGATAAATGGGCGGAGCTAAAACAAAAATTAGACAAATTGTACAGCTTGTTAGAACTCGACTTGTAAAAAAAAACTAAATGTGTAAACACATAGAGAGACATCTACGGGAGTTAAAGGAATTACTGAAAGAAACAATGTTTACAAAATCGAAGAATTTTTTTTATAAATTCTACGATTCTTAAAGTTACGATTTTCAGCATCGCGTTCGTGACAGTAAAAGAGTCCATAATTGTTTTATTGACTCTTCTTTTTTCTTTTTTAAAGTTTTCGTGCAGTTACGTAGACGGGTCATGAACATAAATAAGTGTTAGTTTTGTTCGCATTGAAAGTATTTTTTTTATTATTATTATAAATGCTATCTAACGGTCTTGGTGTGAGTTTCAGTGGGCGTTTCCTAAATCGCGTTTTTGTTATTTTGTCTGTAAATCGCAGACGCACACCATTTTCTCTCTGCTCGGTCTGGATCACGCTTACGTCACGAGCACCGGGAGACTCGTCGGAGTCGTCTCCTTGAAAGAGGTGTGTGTTTTTTAATACAAATAATAAAAAAAAAAGAAATTGTTAATTTGATCATTTGAGTTATTTAATCAGTTATTGAACACTAATCCTAAAAAACGTTTTGCTCACTTCATTCAAATTTTTTCTAACATTTGAGATAAAGACAGTTTAAATTGTTGGTATGTCAACTGACGCATGTTTTGTGTCGTAACTTATCCTTCTGATGTGGTACGATTTTCCGTTTCTGTAGCTACGCAAAGCCATCGAGGGCTCCGTAACGGTCACAGGCGTGAAGGTCCGCCCCCCTCTGGCCAGTTTCCGTGACAGCGGCACCAGCAGCAGCGTTTCCGAAGTAACCGAACTCCACAAGCTCTGGAGTCGCCACAAGAGCCTGTCGTTGCCACGGGAACCCAAAACAGCCGCCGAGCTCAGCGACGAGCTGGAGCACCCGTCCGAGAGCAGCGTCCTGAACGAGACAGACTGCACCGAGGTCTTACACAGTGAGGACCAATCAGAAGCCTCGGTGGCGGAGGAGACCCAGTCGGAGCTCGAGAACTTTTCAGAAAACTTTTCCGAACCGGTCGAAGAAAACGGCTCGGGCCAAAACGAGGAACTCACGTGCGAGGTTAACCCGTCGAACGCCGAGGACCAGCCGGAATGACAGCTGCTGTGTGTTAGTTAATGCACATTAACGAATCTAATGTACCAGGACTTCCACGCACACGACCCTGCCTTCACACTAGCAAGCGACAAAATGGCAACACATCACCGTTCCTTCGTGTTACGCTAATTAGTTACGACGCTTTGAATCTAAATAATTAGCGCCACTAAATTCCAGTCTAAACCTGTACATGATGTCATACTGGATTCGTTAACGTTAAAAAAAAAAAATTTGGCCAGAATGCTAACAGGCATCACTGTTGCTAATAGAAGCAAATGAAAAATTGATAACTAACAACTAATTTTGGATTGGAAAAGCACGTGATTAATATTAAATATTGATAAACAGCTGCATGGTGTAGCAGCTACCAGTCTGGGAGGACGAAAAGGAATGCTAATGCTAACAGAAGCATGTAATAGAAACAATATTAAAATACATTAAACAAAAATTATTTTTTTTAAAAACGTAAAACCACAAAGGGGGGTTTCCTGAGCATCTTGTCGCTTTTTGCAGTGTGAACGCTGGGTGAATTCAGGGTCGAGGAGGAGCGTTTAAACAGCGAGGCACACTCAACACGCCGATTCCGCTCACGTCCAAGTGAGAACCGAATGTATAGACGCCATAGCATAAAGGATATTTAGGAGGCATGTGCCGATGTTATAAAATATTATCACAAGGTCGTATTGGAGAGGCAGCTGATACACAGAATTATGGGTTTGCAACCTTTCAGCTGCCCTTGGGCTGTTCTCCAATTGGACACACTTTATTTCAGGAGCACAAACGCTTGGGAAGAAAGAAAAAAAAAGCCTACCCAGGCAGGGTGCCAATATTTTTAAGCAGCTACGATGACGAGTATTGCGATAGACCGCACAATGAATTATCGGTGCATGGCTACGTGTAGGTGTCAGAATGAATATCAGATTATGAAAGGAGGAACTCTGTGTGTGTGTGTGTGTGTGTGTGTGTGTGTGTGTGTGTGTGTGTGTGTGTGTGTGACTAACTGAAGTGTGTGACTCAGCTGCACACCGAACCCACGTCCCCCCCATCTGGAGCCGACACTTTTCATCTGTCTCCGAGAGCTAAGCTACAATTTGCCTCTAAATTTAGCCACATAATCGCCGGAGTGACGATCGGAGAGAAGAAAACAGACGGAGAGACAAAGAACGGCGAGAAGAGGAAGAGGAGAGGTGGAACGAAAGAGAAACAAAGAGCGAACGAGATCGAAGGGAGGCAGAAATTTTACGTCACGTTGTAATTAGCGTACGGTCAACGGTACACACGCTAGCTGAAAGCGTACAGTGAGCGTAAATCAGGCAGTGTGGTGAAACATGATTAACACACACACACACACACACACACGTTATTAAAGAATGACGTGATATAGGACCTTTCTCACTCACACACACACACACACACACACACACTGCATGTATTTCCACAGGAACCGGCCCAAACAGGAACCAACAGAGTTCCAGATCATTTCTCACCGTTACCACGACAACTGCGTCATCATTACATCACAACAGCGTTATCAACGTTAAGTCACACGTGGTGGATGCACTCAGATTAGCATCGTTCCTTCGTCTGATTCGATTGGCCCTTTGGTTCGCCAGCTCATATCGGCAGAAAAAATACAGGAAAAAATTATTATTTTCTAAAAATCTGCGATTTTTTAGCCACCACAAATTCCACACCGTAACATAATAAACATAGTTTCACTTACAACCTGGTGATTATAGCCAGCTAGTTATGCGCTTCAATTTTTTTTTTTTTTTAGCAACATACGAAACCGTATGATTAACGAACGAATAAAACATGGGTGCGTCTCAATCAGCTCGCTCGCTCCCCCGGTGGTGAATCAGTAGATCGTGTACACGAGTTCAGGCACTAGGACCCTGGGTCACTACACACTGCGACACTGATGACTCAATTTCCGGCGCCATGACGACATACTCAAAACGTCACCACTGGCGTTTATCACCAACAGGCACTACCGCTATCTTTCTGACGTTACAGGTCATATAAATTTGTTAGCTTAATCACACGTTTCTGTCACGGTGCTTCAAGCAGGATCATAGACTCGCTAGCTAATTTTTTAAATCATTAAACACTTAAAAGTCGTTAAACTCAAACACACCGTATACAGAACGTCAAATAACTTAAAAAAAACTAACGTAAGTAATCATTTGAAAGCTACAACAACGATAACAAGCTACTTACGTTTGTAGATGAAGTTGGCTGAGAGTTCGTCCGACATTTTTTTCGAGGAGAGAGGCTTCAGAAAATATGACATCATTTCCTGTAAGGGAACGTCGTGAGCGTCGATGCACCCTGGTTTTTGTGGTGCATTGTGGGATTTTTTTAACAAAAGTTCCAGTGCACTGGAAGGAATTTGCGATCGAGACAGCACTTAAAATGGCCGCCGCCCTGATCAGCGTCCCGACCACTGAACTAGAGAGCTGATTGCGACGCAGCTAATGTTTAGGTTAGCGAGCAAACAATAACCTCCTACTGTAACTCAGACTAACTAGCGATGTCCCCTATAGTGATTAACAACAACTGCTTGTCAACAAAAATACAACACAAACATAAATGAAAATAAAACTGTAAGACGTAATCTCTGCGCTACAATTCAAACAAAGTTGACGATCGAACAAAATTTTTATCTAAATACTAACAAAGTGTTCGGAGACCTTACTGTCGCTATAAACAGTATAATATAAAAAGTTGTTAGTTTCTGGCTTGCTAGATTAGCTAGCTAAATTTAGCTAACAATAATCTCCTGTAGTAACTGTAAGTTAATTTATCGTTAACAAAATTACAGTGTGATTAGATGAGAACAAGTTTGAAACGACGTAATCAAAGCAATAAAAAAATGACTACAAACATATATAAATATTTTCGTTTGTGCTATGTGTCTACAATTTTACTTTTAATGTGTTCCATCTTTTGCTAGGTTAGCTAGCTAGCAAGCAATAACTTGCTAACTTGTTATAACTTTAAGTTAACCAATTTGACCAAAATATCACAAAATGAAAAGAACGTTTGTGTTAATATACATGAAGATAAACCGACTATTAAACGTTGTACTAATATTTGAGTTTGTTCGACGTACGTACGTTTTTCAGGAGTAGGCGCTTGTTTTCAAGGCTAGCAAGCTAGCAAGCAATAACCTTCCTTACTAACTTTTGCTAGCTAGCAGCAACTCTCATGATAACTGTACCTTAATCAAAAATACCTCAGTATAGTCACATCCTATATGAACAAAAAAAAACAATGCTATTTATTTCTGTTTGGTATTTTTAGAAATTAATTTAATTAAATTAAAATTTGTGCAGGTTGAGAAATAAAACCTGAGCAAACGAACAAATCAGCAGCATACCGTGTTGCGTCGATACGTAGCTCCGCCCCCCTAAAATAACCATTCATTGGGTTCTGTTCCTGCCGATCTTGAGCCTTCAGAACTTGACGGAACGATGGCTGATTGGAAAAGCAGTTTTATATATATATATATATATATATATGTGTGTGCAAAAGTTTTTACACCCTCATACACACACACACACACACACATCACACGCAACGTGGTGAAATTTTGGATTTAGGATTTTGAAATTCTGAAGAAACCAGAACCAGAGCATGCAGTGCATGCAGACACCCGAATCACAGGACGTTCACTTTACGTCCATTTTAAGTCCACTAGTGAAAGCCTCAGCGTGCTTAACGTGGAGACAACATCTGCGAGTGTTCTGCGAAAACAAAACCACCTTCATGAGTTTGCAAACTTGTATACGTCTGACACTTGTATCGTGCTCCGGTACTGCAGGTGGCGCTGTTAACATTTCGTGAAGATTTCCACGACTACAGGAAGAAGATTGCCACTCCTCAAAACCATCCATCTTGGAACGAGTCCGCTTGGGCGCACCTCTTCGCGAGCTTAAATTGTAACAGCGCCACCTACAGTACTGGAGGACTTGTACGAAACTGCGACGAGAACCCGTGAAGGTAGTTCGGTCTTCGCGTTAAGTGAAGCTGAGGTCTTACGTCGGATTAGATGTGCTACCTAACTTTATTTACATGCAAAAGCTCTTCATCAGGTACTTGAAGTAATTCCTTGACTTTCTTTTACCTCCGAGGCCGGATTCGGTCAAAGCTGCAATGTTTCAGTTCCTTTAAAATAGCGTGTATTTAACAGCAATCGTAGTTACGCTGTAAATTGCACCATACAGTACGGTAGGCATGTGCCGATAATCACTTATATATATTATATTATAATATTCAAAATGCATGATGTTGTAATTGTTGAAAATTATATCTCATAGCTAGCATGTTTTCTTGATGTTCTGTAATGTTTTAAAGAGCCATATTTGTGTTCGTATATCGCCGTAAGTCATTTCCATGGTTACGTTAAGCTAGCTCACATGATGCGACGTAGACGTCATCTCCATCCTCGCGCTCAAGGTCCAGTGCCGAAGAAAGCGAACGCTGCAGAGCGATCTTGATCTGAAACAAATGTTGACGACATGCTGGTTAGCACAATTTATCGAGTAACAAAAAAAAAGTTTCAGAAATTGTTGCACAGACGTTTAATATCTGCTAATTTCGGACAAACAGAGAAGTTTCTTCTGACTTTTGTCAGGTTCCTGTTAGCTGATTTAAATAGCTGGTAATAACCTCATATGATAACTTTAATTAGCTAGCAATAATCTGTGGTAATTAGCTAGTTAACATAAACCTCTTGGGGTAACTTTAGCTAGCTAGTAATAACCTCCTTTTTTAACTTTAGCTAGCAATACCCTTCTGTAGTAATTTTAGCTAGCTAGCAATAAACTTCTGTGGTAACTTTAACTAACTAGCCATAACCTCCTGAGGTAACATTAGCTAGCTAGCAATATTTTCCTATTCTTACCTAGCTAGCCAGTGTTAACTTCTCATGTTTATTTTTACAAGATAACTCAACAAGAACATTCTTCCCAGAAACACAAGTGTGTTCTTTACATTCTTGCCATTCAGAGTTTGTTGCTAGCTAGCGGTAGTTAGCGTTGTCTGTGTCTGTGCTTGAGCTAAGAAGAGGAATTTGTCAAGTTTACAGAGACAGATAAATTTGATACTAAAAAAAAAACAAAAAAAAAAACATAAGTGTGGAATAGTAAGCTAGCTAGTAATAACCTGCTGTGGTAACTTTAGCTAGCAATAATCTTCTGTTTTAACTTTACCTAGCTAGCACTTACCTTGTGTGATAACTTTAACTTGAAATGCGCTACTGCAGCGCGTCTCAAACTCAGGAGTATTTCTGTTTTCGTGTCCTCGTGCGGTTGTTTTTACAAACTAAATCGACGATTAAACATTTCTCACAGGAGCTGAAGTCCGTTGTTCGTATTTTTGGTATGAGAAACAATTAGCTAGCGCTAGTTAGCTGTGTTTGAAAAAAAAAAAAAAATAACAACTAACCAGCAATGATAAAAGGTAAACAGAATCGAGACGAGATATCGGCACATGTCTACAGTACGCTAGCAGCTGTAGTGATGTTTTTAGGCCATATTCCACTCTGCTGCTAACGTTCTCCGTTAAACCCCTCACCTGTACTGTACATTTCACCTGGAGCAGGTCGTATTTAATCGTAACTTACCTGCCTTCATATGCACTTTGATTGCAGCCTGCATATTAGAACTAAATTTCAGCTGCAAAGCTTTTTTTTGTTATTTTTAATTATTTTATTTTATTTTTCTTAAACCAACTGTGCAATAATCACTTATATTCTTGCAACTAACGCTTGCCAAATAAGATTATTAAGTCTTCGAATGTCGTTTTTGATTTATTGTGC
The DNA here is from genome assembly GCA_037576825.1 of Pangasius krempfi. Taxonomy (NCBI): domain Eukaryota; kingdom Metazoa; phylum Chordata; class Actinopteri; order Siluriformes; family Pangasiidae; genus Pangasius; species Pangasius krempfi. The sequence continues at coordinate 18,958,727 of CM074994.1, forward strand.
TATGAATATGACGTATGATTCATGTTTTTGTGTATTTGTGAAGCACGGATGGATAACACTTTATTTTAAGCGTAATATTTAAACCTTTTTATCGTTAATCTCCTGCGATAACAACGGCTAGCTAGCGATGTCCTCATGTTATAACTTTACCTAAATAGCAAAATCATTCTAGCTATTAAACTTAGCTATCATTAACTTTTAGTTAGCTAGCAGTTTCATTCTGCAACAACTTTAGCTAGCTACGAATAACCTTGTCTGTTAATGATTCCCTCACGTATTATAACTTTACCTAGCTAGCAATTACCTCCTGTGGTGATGTTAGCTTCGTAGCAATGCCGTCAGGTGATAACTTTAGCTAGCTATCATTACCTTTATTAAACAAATATCACAAGAGTTTAATTAACCCCTTATGTGTTCCTTAAAATAAAGTGTTGTCCTAAATCTCACGTATGGGCGTGTCCCAAACGCTAGTGTTTAAGAGAAGTGTTATTAAGAATTTATTTTTACATTCATGCCACGATCGATATACGAGAAAATATTTTTAGATCATTTGGGATGGTGTCCATAGATGCTGTGTCATAAAGACCAATGCGTAGCTGCACTGCTGTAACGTATGCAGTGTCTGTATGTTGTGGCTAGCTAGCTAGCTAGTCGGCTCAATCGGCAGATGTGTTAATTCATTATTAAGAAAACAGCTTTGAGGAATGCTCACTAATTGTCCAAAAATTTAAATTATCACACTCCGGTCTATTAAGATCCCAGATAACGAGAATTTGCATAATTAGTTAAATCGCACGTGTAGGTGATTTACAAAGAATAATTGTGTGAATGTGGTTGGGGGAGGGAACAATATTTAAATATTTAAATGAGTTGTTTAGATGTCACTCCCAGATGAGTTAAAGTAATAAAACTGAAACTTGTGTACTGTATAACAGGATTAAAGGCGGCGAAATGCATCAAAGCTAACAAGAATTCTCCAAAGAGCTAATTTTATTTTTCACGCGTCTTACCCACAATGCATTGTGAGCATTTTAGTTTGAATGAATTCCAGGTTGCAAAGAGTTTGCAAAATAACATTCCTATCGCTTTCAAAACAAACGAAGCGTTATGCTAGCTACGTTATCTGTAACGGAGCTAAAGATCGCATGAGCTCAGCATCCCCGAGTTGTAGCTCGTGTAGCTATACTCATGTAGCTAGCAAACTAATCGTACCTAGCTACATTAAGGAAAGAAGGGTCTGAAAAGGTTGATTTGTTTGGTTTCTCTATGTAGAACCCTGCGGTAGAGGGTTCCTCTTTCATAAAGAGTTCCTCTTCAAAGGTTCCCTGGTTCCAGGAACCTTTTCCGACAATAGTACGAATTTCTTTGAGACTTTTTTTTTTAAATTTTTTTATTGACACCATCCCCCAAAAAAATATCTTACTTTTAAAGTAGAAGTTTTGTTTTTCTCTCTCTCTCTCTCTGCCCCCTCTTGGCTAATTTCTGGGCCAGAAACATTCAAATGGAAGCTTTAAAACCAGTTACAATGGTATGAGAATTGCGAATGCAAATTCGCATTAAAATCACTTTTTTTTTTTTTTTTTTTTTTTTTTTTTTTTTTTTTTAAACAGATTCTTTAAAATCTTGATCGTTACAGGTCTGGGGACATTTTTTTAAATGTACAAACTGTACCTTTAATTTTTCAACCATTCCTGAGCTCTAATAACCTTTCACCTTAAACACTAGTGCTGTGGACAGAGTGTCTCTCTCTCTCTCTCTCTCTCTCTCTCTCTCTCTATCTCTCTCTTCCTTTTTTCCTTTTCCAGAAATGCTTTCTTTGTCTTTCTGTGCAAAGTCATTATCAAGGACATCACTGATTAGATCCTGCTGTTCCCGTCTGCTGTGTCACCGTTAGATTGCAGATTCATTTAAAAAAGAAAAAAAAAGAAAAAAAAAACGACACTGTTCTCCATTCGGCTGTTTATGTGCTATTAAATCAGGCTTGTCGTGTAAAATACTAAACGCTAATCAAGACATTTAATGTAGAGTTAAGCAATAAGTCTGCACTCATGTCCCTGAATGCTAAAAGCCTGTACAGAAATGACATTACGTAAAAATGTGTATGAATGTCGCACACGCGGCCTGTACGTATAGAGGATATGCATATGGAATCAACAGTTGCCATTATTTTTCAGAAATAAATACATTTTGGGGTTGTTTTGTTTTTTTTGTTTTTTGTTTTTTTTGTACATCAGTAAAAAAAAAAAAAAAAGATTAAATTTCAACTTTGGATTTTGTCTTTGACTTCTCGCTCCACTGAAAACAGAAATCAGGAGATGAAATATACACTCATCCACTTTAATGCAGTCATGTGATCAATGCAATTTCCAAATAGGTTCTTATACAAAGGATTTAAAAAACAAACAAACAAACAAACAAACAAACAAAAAGATTGCACGTCGAACGTCACGTCCCACTCACGAACACACACGGTGACGTCACCAGGCCACGTTTACAGAATAATGCCACGTCGATTATGAATCACGAGTGTAGCTTCACTGGGGCGCGTCATGCACGTCGATGAGGTTCTACTGCCCGTGTTCTAGAGCGTTCTAGAGCGTTCCATCACCATCACGCTGTAGACCCGCTCCGTCTCCGGGTCACGGACGCGAGGCCTCGGAAACCTTTTCGTTCAGCAGCCGACAGGAAACTTTTCACATCACAGTGGAGCAGAAAAGCAAACGAAAGAGAGAGAGAGAGAGAGAGAGAGAGAGAGAGAGAGAGGAGGAAAGGAACATATCGGTTTCTTGAGGTACGACATCACACAGTGATTGTAGTAATGCGTTTCCATACGGCTCGAATTTCCTGCGTCGAAGCCTAAACTCCTCGTAACAATCCTCCGCTCAGCTGCTACGATACGATAAACTCAGCGGTGGAAAACGCACCGGAAAATGAAAGTTAAGTGGAAGTTTGCATCAGAATTGAACTCAGTGATGAAATAGATAACGGGTTAAACTAAACGTATTGGGGAGTGAACGTTAAAAAGGGCCACGCGCAGGTGTTTATACGTAAAAATGAAATTATATTTTAACAGAAATGTTTTTGGGGGTTTACATTTGCAAATTCACACTTTAATTTGTGTGAAATGTTACGATTGTTGGAGCAGGGTTGGGCAGCATGGATAGTGCAGGGTTCAGAACGGCCATTTCATGTGTGTGTGTGTGTGTGTACATTATTTATATATATATATATATATATATATATATATATATATATATATAATGTATATGTATACACGCACACACACACACACATACACATACACAGTTCTGTGCAAAAGTCTCAGGCACGTGTGAAGAAACGCTGTAGAGCAAAGACGCCTTCAAAAATACTGAAACTAAATGTTTCTACATTAAATAAACCCTATAAAGAGCAGTAAACAGTAATAACTGACACAGAGTCAGTGTTT
>CM074994.1:19011712-19023942 GCA_037576825.1 Pangasius krempfi
CACACTCACTCACACACTCACTCACACACTCACTCACACACTCACTCACACACTCACTCACACACACACTCACACACTCACTCACACACACACTCACTCACACACTCACTCACACACTCACACACACTCTCACTCACACTCTCACTCACACTCTCACTCACACTCTCACACACTCACACAATTTCTATCTCATCGCCTACTCACGCAAACGAGGCATGGAAGCGCATGAACGTGCGACACCAACTCATTAAACCTGACTTTAACTTAATAAAGAGGAATATTTTAGGCCTGATACACTTACGGAATTTCGGAAGAAATTAACATTACGGGTTAAACAGCGTAGTTGTTAACTGGGTGCCAATATTTTATGAGCCGTCACTTCAACCTCTCCTGACTGTTATATGCCACAATAACCATCAGTATTTTTCGTGCATCTTTTTTTTCCTTTACTTTCGACGTGGAAACAACTGCAGCTGAAACGAAAATTTACAACGAAAGCTAAACGATAGCTAAATAATTCAAGCTTCTATTCAAATATGAGACGAAAAGCAATAATTAAAGCTGGACGATACGACGAAAAACATCACATCGCGATATCGAGACGTCTTAAAGATGTGAAATCGCGATATCGAGACCTTGAACGAAAACATCATGACAAAAACGTCGTGATCCTCAAAGATATTTCTACGATACACGATATACATTACGATATTTAGGTCCGTTAACAAACTGCCAGAGAAACTGTATCGCATTTAAAAAATAAATCTTTTTTTTTTTTCTAATTAGTTATTATAATTTTATTTAACATCTGTACAAACTAACACGACAATTTTAATGATTGAAAACTATAGCAAAATAGCTGGTTCTGTAAATTATAACTTTTTTTTTTTTTATTAATAAGATATCGGTATCGGACCGCCAACAAAGTCTCAGAAATTTGCGGAAATGCATCACGGTAGCGATATTCCATCTCTTGTAAAGAATTAAATTAAGACACGAGTCCAGATCGTGTTACGTTAGCATTAATTAAAGTCGTACGAAAGTCGATGAACCGCTGTTAAGAATTTTGCTGCTCACGTTAAAAAAATGTAACGCCTGGACGTCTATTGCGTAAATTTAAAATAACGTTGCGCGTCATAAAGTTTAAATTCTACACCGAGGAGCGTGACGTGATCGCCGACGGAGACGGAGCGATAATTTATACAAAACGACGGCAGAATCAGGACGAGCGCGACGCTGTTCTGGAATATAAGAAGGTTTTCGACGACGTTAACGCGACATAGAAGTCGACGAGTGCGTAGGAATTTTCACTCCGAAACTTTTCGGATGTTTAAGCAGAGAATCCGAACTATTCTACGCATGTTTACGCTTTAGTTATTCTTCACAGTGATGGAGTTCGTTTTTATTATTTCGTTGTTATTACCTTTTAAAGTCAGTTCTCGGTAATGCTGCGTTTGATAGAAAGATAAAGATTAATCGAAAACGATCAGTCGACGATTAATCGATAAATGTTCGTTAACGTTTGTAATGATCGACTTCCCAAAAATTCTGTAACTCCACTTCACCTCATTTTCGACGGTGAACTAATAAAACACGGAGAGTTAACGCAGAACTTCGGGGGAAAAAAAAAACAACTTAAAAGCGGGTTAACGTATGAAGGCAGAATTGAAATTTATGTTCAAACAATTACAACAATTTTTTTTCTCTCCCTCAGAAGATTTCACCTCAAGTGAGATTTATTTGATGAACAAAATGTTAAGATAGAAAAATAGATTTAAAAAAAATGATGTCAAATATCCAGTAAAAATGCAGAAACAGGTTTAATTCAACAAAACTCAAATCTTTAAACTTAAAACAGCCCCAATTTATTAAAAAATTAGCCCCAATGCTCAGAGAAATCTGCCCTCAGGGAGCAGCTCCAGCTAAACCGCTGTATTAATCCTAAACAGTGCACTAGGAGGGATGTATAAGCCATTATTTTTATGCCCTATGGAGTGCACATGTGAAGGGAGCTGGCGTCCATTTGGGATTTATCCACAGAAACTTTACACTCAGCAGCCATATGGCACTCAGCGCGACACGCTTCTGTACATTTCCCTCAGATAAATTAATGACAGGACGCGGTCATGTGGCAGAGTGATTCATTCAGACCCTCATCATGTCTCCCTCGAACTTTTACACACATTCACTACGTGGCTGTCTGACTAATAAGTCAAAAAATTAGGACGCGGCCTACAAACAGGCCTGAGAGTCACTCCAGGTCGATCTTTAACGCTAATGCTAACTGATTAGCTCGGATCCATGGCAAAATCCTTAGCCGCGCTCAAGTTTATTAGCATTTACCACAGATCCTAACACAAATTCCTGAATAGATACCATGATATAATTAAAAACATTTTTTTTACTATACTGAATAAAGCTTTGTTCACTTTAATGCTAGTCAGCTAGCCACGATTAGCTGAACATAGAGGTTACTACGATTCCAGTCCGGGTTTTGGTTCTACTTTCTACCAGTTCCGTATACGTCACATTGACACCGGAAGTGAATGACCGCCATTTCTTGATATCGATTAATTCATACTTAATAGTTTTTTTGTTGTTTTTTTTTTTTAAAAAAAATACATACTTAAGTTATATTCTATATTCTTAAATTTAATACGCTTTAAACGCACTGGCAATCATTTGCTGGCTACAATCGTCACTCATTAAAAATTATTTCAAAACTACTCGCTCGTGTTAGCATTTGGCTAATTTCCGCTAATTCGCTGATACACAGCATTACACTTGGTTTCAATCCGATCAGATACAAGAAAAATGCATTTTCGAAATTTTCTGAGACAAAATGTGCTTTTATTTATGGTTTTTTTTTTTTTTTTTAAACAACGAGAACAGTTTAAAGTTTATTCATTCAATCATTCGCCCCCAATGGGCGTAGACACCCGCAATGACGCGGGCACGTCGGATTAGACTCGAATCGCGGACTGGATTTTTAATCCCTCCCTGGATCCGGACTCGGAACGTCAGCGCGTGAGCTGGATGGAAACTCGTGAGTAAAACTCCGAGGTTCCATTTCACGCGCCGACATTCCACTTTTAAACGGAGCAGAAATATCGATCCATTTAAAAATACGTTTTTAAAAAAAATAAATAACCGTCACCCGGAGATCAAAGCGACGGACGCTTCAAACTTCAAAGAGGAAAATCTTTCTGCGGTTTATAAGCAGCAAAAAAAAAAACATGATTACTGGTAATAATTTTCTGAGATTAAAGCGCCGCCGGGTGAAGCTCGGCTGGTCTCCTGCTCGCGCGGCTTCAGTGAGACGGTGAGGAGCGCAGGAGAAGTTAAAATGATGATGATGAGGAGGAGGAGGAGAGCTGCAGCAGTCAGTCAGGGCCCACCTGGCCCTCATGAGGACAGCGAAGCTAAGCTAAGCTAAGCTAAGATAAGCTAGCACTCAGCTCGGGCTAGGTGAGGGACTGGGTTTACTCACCGGTGCGTCTTGGCAGGTGTGAGCACGCGCTAGAAGCGACTCGTTATTTTTCTGTGGGCGCGTGAACCGGCGGCAGGCGGAAGGGAAAAGCGCTGCCTTCAGCCCTGCTGGCGCTCTCGGTTTAAATCCCCCACTAGCGTGCAGGAGCCTTTTTTTTTTTTTTTTTCTTTTTTCAATTCAGTTTTCAGAAGTCGCTACAAACATGTCGGATGCCTCCAGAGCAAACCTCTGGACTGGAGGTCCATGTTTAAGGCGCGGATGGTGTCGGATTCGCCGGGAAACTGAAGCGCGCTGCTCTGATTAAACACCGAGCACCTCACCAGCCATTCGCTCCGCTTCAGTCCCACACACACACACACACACACACACACACCCCGCACCGGGACGCCGCTGGTTCCTAATCCCACCCGCATTCAGGCAGGCCCCGCCCCCTGCGCTGGGATTGGCTAGCGGGTCACGCTCTGATTGGACAATAAAGACGACCGCTTTCAAACACGGAAATAAATAAATGAATAAATAAATTAATTAATTAATAAATAAATGAATGAATGAATAAATAAATACAGTGACTATGAGTAAATAAGTAAAAACATTTTATGTATTAACGAAATACAATTACTGAAATTTACAATTAATATAATATAATATAATATAATATAATAAGAAAAATTATATTATTATATAAAATATTACTTAAATATTAATAAAGTAGCTGATTTTTTTAATCAAACACAGAAATGAAATAAAAATAAATAAATAAAAAATAAATAACATGATTATAAGTAAAATTATTAGTAAAAATATTAGATATTAACGAAATACAATTACTGAAATTTACAATTAATATAATATAATATAATATAATATAATATAATATAATTAATATAATATAATATAATATAATATAATTAATATAATATAATTAATATAATATAATTAATATAATATAATATAATATAATATAATATAATATAATTAATATAATATAATTAATATAATATAATATAATTAATATAATATAATTAATATAATATAATTAATATAATATAATATAATATAATAAATATAATATAATTAATATAATATAATTAGGTGATTGTTCTCAAATACTGAGTAGAAAGTAAAGTAAGAAATAAAAAAACAACATAAAAATAAATAACTACATAAAATAAGTCAAAATATTACTTAAATTTTAATAAAGTAGCTGAGATTCTTACAACAAATGTAATATAATCAACATAAATACAGTTATTTATAATTATATTATATATAAATCAGGATATTAGAAAATAATAAAATAGGTGAGATTTTTACACAAATATAATGATATAATGTAATAAGAATATAGGTGACTACTATCAAAATTGGAAATAAAATAAATATCAGAAAGCAACATAAAATAAAAATAAAGAACATGATAGTAATCAATAAATAAAATATTACAAAATACTGAAATAAATTACTGAAATTTGCAGTAGATACAATATTATATGTTTATATAATAAATGAAAATATAAGACAAATATTAAACAAGATATATTTACTAAGATCTACAGTAAAATTAAATAAATAAATAAATAAATAAATAAATAAAAGGAGCAGAAACCAAAGGTTATATAATATATAGTAATATAGTAATATATAATATATATAATTATTATTATTATTATTTAATATTTTATTTTTTAAAACACTTTAATTTCTACAGTTTTGTTGCAAGATTAAAAAAAAATCATTTGAATATCTAAAAAATGTGTCCGTTTAGAAAAACTGTCCAATCAGCGTGCTCCTCGTCATCTGCTCTATCAGCCAATCCTGGAGCAGCAGGGCGGGGTTTGTCAGAATGCGGGTGGGAAATGAAATAAAGCTGCTTAATAAGCCGCTATGTGTACTTCCGGGTTATTTGGGTCATGTTCGCGAAGTCGCATGGGCACTTCCGGGTTAAAGGCCGGGAAGGGGGAGGGAGGGGGTTTGAGGGAGGGGTTCCGCCGCCCCAATACGTCAGCACGTCCTCCATATTGAATCGGGCCGAGTTCGGCTCTTTTCGGATTTAATCGTTTATAACTCGGTTTATGTTTAACACGTTTCTGTATAACATTCATAAATGATGCAAATATAAACAAATTGACGCTGTCGGTGTTTTATTTGTGCCTAAATTCTGTGATATGATAAATCTAAAAATATTTTTTATATAAATTTAAATATTAAATAAATAAATAAATAAAGAAATAAATAGGAACAGTCCTGCCAGTGTTGTGCCAAATGTTGTCCTGCTGATGTTAAATTTATAACCTCGACACCAAATGTCATTATAAATAACTACATCCCAAAATAACTCGGTTTCAAGTTTCAGTTGTATTTTATTTCACATAACAGCTAAATGAGTAACAAGAAGACTGTAATTACAAAGTAAAAATAGCTTTATAACACGTGTCACACATCAGCAGCTCAAACAAACATGCCAGACGTAACCTGCTGCTAATCTGCGCCATCACGATCAACGTTCCAGCCGAACTACGTCACTGCTGTACCGAGAATAAACCACCGTCCCGATGACTGTGTATCTGCTGCGTGGAGCTCCTGCGATGATCCATGATCCACTGATGAATCTTCGTGTGTGTGTGTGTGTGTGTGTGTGTGTGTGTCATTTTTAAAAATTTAAATACTGTTTAATAATATGAACAACGACCACATCGAACAGGACAAAAACAAACAGCAAGTAAGAAACAAAAGAAAAACAAAACTAGCAAAAAAAAAAAAAAAGAGGGTACAGAAATAAAAAAATAGTAAACGAAGTAACTGATTTGCGTGTTGTTGTTGTTGTTGTTGTTGTTGTTGTTGTTTTTAAATTAATATTCCGTTCTTTTCGTTCTAAAGGTGCTACATATTTTTAATGGTAGACGTTCTGTTCTACTGTTGATGTCTAGGTATTTCTACCTCTCCAGTTTTGCATCTTTTCTGTCAATTTGCTTAAAATTCATTAATATTCATAAACAGACCATCAATGTTTATTAATATTAATACACTCCTCACCATGTAAACAAGAAAAGGAGCAAAATATTGAAATATTGATAAGCAGCAAAAGAGAGAGAACTCTGTGTAACTACGAGACTAATTTGAATCGTTTAATTGTCATCAGATTTGTTCACGCTGTACGCCGAATGCAACTGAGCAAATTGAAGTGCTGAAGTGGCACAGAAGGTATCTATGGATCGCTTTCCATGCCATTGGAAATCTGGCCCACGCTGAGTGGGGAGTCTGGAAACCATGGAGCGTGGAGAAGCCACCACTGCTAGCAGAAGAAGGTCACCACAATTGTGAGAGGACTGGCACCTTGCAGCTCTTCATGCATCCATGGCAGGATGTATTTAGACCTGTCACTCAACATTGGGAAGAAAAATTTGGCTTTAGCTTTCAGCACCAAGGTAGTTACAATGAAGGGAACTTGTGTAACCAGGGTCCTGATGCTGATGGAACCAAGAAGCATGATCATGCTTACTTCCATTAGAACCTTCCCAGTAACCCATGCGCACAGCAACACCCGGGACATCTTCTCCATCTTAATAAATATGAAGAGACCAGGGGACAGCTGCATGGTATCAATGCTCTTTCTCCCAGACCAGAACTCAGCTTTGACTCACCGCACCTCATACAACTACACCATGGCTCAACTGGTTCTCTTGGTGGAGGACCACAGAGGAGACCCTGAAAGTGAACAAACCAACCACACTAACTAGGCACACATTGATGATCACCTTCTCTGCCACTACAGGACACAGTTTATTGTAGTTGAATTGGACCAAGCTGTAGGTTGCTACCAAGCTCAAAGGTAAACCTGCCAATTTACACCTGGGATAACACATACACATCTTGATGTTGGTTCATTACGCCACGTAAGACCCTGAGATGGTAGAATGTCTGTGGTCAGGGTGGTGGTGGATCAGTACTCTGTCTGGAAACACTGGGCGTGAGCTGGGAATACACAATGGATGGGACACCAGCCCATCACAGAGCCCCACTCATTCACACCTAGGGGCAATTTAGTGTAGCCAATACACCTATTGGCATGTTTTTGGGAGGAAACCAGAGAACCAATAGAAAACCCATGCAGACATAGTCAGAACAAGCAAAATCCCCCATGCACAGTAACCTGAGTTCAGGCCAGAACCAGGTTCCCTGGTTTCCACGCTGCATGGCCTTCATGTCCCAACTAATGACCGAATTTAGCAAGGTGCAACTCCATCTGACAAACAGACAGAATGGTAAACTGTCTCAGATACTTAAACACCTACTTCAAAGCATGGTGGCCAAGAAGTCCTCCTCTCATATGTCCTATTTAAAGTACATGAAGTGTCTTACACCTCCACAAACTTTCAAGCTATTATTTTGCCAGAAGCACTGAGGGTGGGATACGGTCTGGCAGCAGCAGCAGCAGAAGTGAGAATACAACCGGCTCAAATTCCAGCCGGGTGATGATCTCATGGCCCTGACAAGTTCTTGGCATCATGGTAGGGTCCTTATACCCAAGAGATGCTGTGTGTGTAAATCCAGGGTGATGGAGTGGTGAGGCCTACTGGCAAGGTGTCATCATACCAGACCCAAGATGGTGTCCAGTAATACTGGGTATGGACTTTTGTGCTCCATAAGGCTCATACGTCCTTCTATAGCAATCCATGAACACTGTGTTCAGTGACACCATCATCCAGACCAAACATCTGGTCCACCTCTGGAAGCAGAGACTGGACTAATAACCAACCAAAGGATGTATCACCTGAGGCTTGGAGAAATTAGTGGGATCTGTGGTATTCTGGAACCACAGGAATAATAGTGGAGTGCAAGAAAGTTTCCCCAACCAACCACCAAAAACAAGGTACACACATTTCTTCTTTTTTTTTCTTCATCAGCTTTGCAAAGCGAAGTGCTTTTGAAGCTGTGAGAGTTAAAATATATTGATATTAAAATGTAGTGAATGTTTAAAGTATAATATTTAATTCAGGTGGTCACAGAGTTTCAAGAATATAGAGGAATTTGTGCTTAAGTTTCGTCACTTTATTCCTGGTGATGACTAGGACGTGTCTCACCGCTGGAAAGAAGAAATCCTATATGAATTAATTCCCACCATCAGAATGATGGATTTGTCTTTTTGCATTTTTAGAGGCAATGGTCATGCATGGATTAGGCAGAGATTACATACTTAGTGTGTGATATGTATTTGGTAATGTTTGTGCATATTTGCATTACCAATCCTATCTCTCTTTTGTAGATGGTTTTGTGAAAATAAATAGAAAACCAGTAAAAACAATATGTATTTTTTTCCAATTACATCAGCAACAGATTAATTGTAAATAGGTGAGAAAGTTGCCTACAGTTGGCTTCACGCACAAAAGTAAATGCAAGACAGAATGTCTGAGACAAACTGGAGCATTTAGAGTTTCTTTTGGCAGGAGTGGATGGAACAGACCTTCTCCAGTTCTGTGAAGGAAAAAAAGAGAGAAGAGTGACGCTGAGTGTTTGGGTCATTATATTACAGATAAGCAGCTGTCATATTGTTCCTTCTGTAGACTCTACTGTTAAATACGCATCTTTCGGCATTCCTACCTGTCTTGCTGCTGGCACACCCTCGCAGCGAGTCTATCGTTGTTATATATTCTTTACCCAGGAATTCCCTGTAGTTTTGTCCTGATGGAACTTCTTGGAGACATTTAGTAGAGTCCTTAAAGAGTAAATTCAAGCCTTCAGACTTGAACATGTTAAACATGACCAAAGAGCTGGAATTAACAACCCCGGCCTGAAATACAGAAAGAGGGAAAAAAATCCAAAAGGGAGTTAGATCTGCATGAATTTCCCTGTTTAAATGCTCTTTTCAAAGAAATAAAACCTGATCTGAATATGGATTAAATGTGTTTTTTGTGTTCATTCACCTGCTGATCCTTGAGGAACGACACCACTTCATGACGTTTCTCTGGACGGGTGACGACGGCGTGAGCTGGAACTTTGGCTAAATGGCACTTCTCATATTCAGTAATTTCAGCAGAGCCCCCAGGACAGATGAGCTTGAAGTCTGATGATTTGAAAGCCTTAGCCCACGCTGGTCCATTGCCTGGAGAGAGAGATGCAGAATTCCTCATGAATATGAAGCTGAGGAAATATTACACTTTTAACAATTTTTTAAGCGAGATGTTAATAAGAGAAGTTGGTGAGGGAATGACTGTTTATAGCTGCTATAACAGGAGTAAGAACAGGAACTAACTTCTTTTGCAGTCACTCTGCAACAATAAATGCAACTATAAATGGATAAAAAGTATGACATCATTGTTTTTTTTTCAGCCCAGATTTTCTCTCTAATTTATTCTTGGCCAATCTGTACTTAACATCTAGTAACATCTTTTCGAACTGCTGCTCATGCTGCATCACAGAGTGGCGTAACACACACGGAGGAAAGTGCTATCTGCCCGACATGATTGGATCGTGGGTCATGATTGGCTGGTCTCGCTGTGATTGGCCAGAGGAGAGAGAGCGAGAGCGAGAGAGAGAGAGAATGCCACGGGTAGCGGATGACAGGGTGAATGCGTTTCTGTTGCACCACTTAGGAGCCCAACATGATCTTCTTTCATAGGTTAAAAATGGTCATATAAGAGGAATGAAACACTTGAGGACTATAGAAAATAATCGACTTTGGGGTGGTAACAGTAAGTCCACTTCATCACACCACCCCGTCACTCAGTATTTAACTGTAACACACACGCAGTGTTTTATTCCTTAATAATTGAACACATCTCCTGAGAGAAAAACACATTTTATGAATGTTATCTCCTAAATTGTAGTAACACTTGGAATATAACAAGTGAATTCATTTGTGAGTTAGTGAGTTAGTATGTCTTTCTGTCTCATTATGTTAATTTGGATGTCAATTTTGACTTGAACATGGCCCTTAAACATTAATATTTATTGGCTCTCCGACTCACCGTCTGTGTTTTCCGCTACAGTGCTGTGCTTAACAAAGGCCACGTCACCAGCACCTTCAGCCAAACACCTGCAGGACACAAACACTCAAACTCCAGTTCAGCAGTAATCTCACTGAAACAACCTTTTATAAGACATTTTAGGTTCTATAGGATTGCTGGAGAGTTATTAGCCTATCATTTAAGCTAATATGGATTGGTGTTTTGGGTCAAAAATTGAGTGTTAGTCAGGCAATCAGTGAGACAAGACGGTGGCCTCGGGCCCAAGTGGATATCCTTAAACGCTCACTAGTCCCATACATGACCTGCTCTCAAATTAATAGACTTTATCACAGATTTAGTGATTGCTTCTCTATAGCTTAATTCTCACACCTAAGCTTATTACAACTATGGAAATGGCCATAATGCTATTCCAGATCATTTTTTGATTCCATAGAATGACCAAAATTGATGAGTCCCAAACCAGAGGAGTCTAAACAGTAATGTATGTTCCACATCAGGCTTTCATCATCAGTCCACCTAGCAAGCTGAAAGACTAAATAAAGAAAGGTGAGTTGTTCATGTGTCCCAGCTGAAGATGTTCATTGCAACAATCTTCTAGGCTAGCTAGCTAAGTTTCCTTCTAGCAGTTAAATGAAGCATCTGTCTTGACATAACAAGGGACTAAATTCATAGTGAAAATTGGATTATTGTCTTTTCCTTTTTTTCGTTGGTGCTACTCTCAGATTGTTTCAGCATGAGTGAGTTAGCTAGGTAGCCCTTCTGTCTTGAGATCACTTTAAATAATACATAAGTGGCAGTTGCGGCACTGTTTGCAATCATTCTTATGTGGATTGATGTGAATCGTACCTGAAGGCTCCAGCGTAGCCATAATAGCGCTCTGCAGTGCTGGCTTTGCATTTGTCTACTAGCCCCCTGATACCTTCAGAACCCTTACACAATTTACACAGATTTGATTCTGGATCTGCACCAGGTGCACAGCTTTCACTGAAGTACTTTGCTATGAAAGAAAAAAAAAAAAGACAGAAATGAATACGTGAAGTTTCAGCATGCTCTTCATACCAAACTCTGAGCTGACTCACAGAAATCACACTCTTTGGTGTCCTCATGAAGGAGACCCATGGGAATGTTCCAGCCTGCTGTACGTCCCAAACCGGTGTGACATGACTTCTTGCCTATCAGTGTTTCCCAGGTCACACTGGAGTCCGCTCGCACTACAGCCACAGCGTAATAGGACGAGGTATCTGCTGAAGGGAGCATGAAATAACACAGATAGGACTACATCTCATAAAGAGGCATTCAATTTAAATCCTAATTGTGGAGAGCATTAATGGAGCATCAGGCCATAATGTAATCCTCATCTCTGGTTACCTGGCCAGAGTCTATTGGAAAGTGGAGAGACTGAACCAGGAACTTGGCGGGTATCTTTGCAGTTACGTTAATTGAATCCCTTAAACCACTTGTCTACCGATTCAACACCCTTTCAGTGTGTTCTCTGCTACCAGCC
Organism: Pangasius krempfi; assembly: GCA_037576825.1. Lineage (NCBI taxonomy): Eukaryota > Metazoa > Chordata > Actinopteri > Siluriformes > Pangasiidae > Pangasius > Pangasius krempfi. The sequence continues at coordinate 19,023,672 of CM074994.1, forward strand.
ACCCTTTATCCCTTGCAGAGTGGAGGTTCCAGGAAGATCTGAGCCTTTGTACATCTGGAGAGAGCCATTTGGAGACAGAAATCCCAGTCCAGGGAGACATTTGCTGCGAGAGGTCCTGGATCTGCTGGACTTGGAAATGTATAGTACTGTGCACAAGTTTTAGGCGCCCTATTTTTTCAGTACAAAAACCTTTCAGATTCCAAACATTAGTTTTCCAGCACAGAATGAAACGCTACAGAAAAATGTTTGTGTGTCAGTAAAGAAAGCAGCA
>CM074994.1:19027261-19041224 GCA_037576825.1 Pangasius krempfi
CCCCCCCCCCCCCCCCCCCCCCCCCCCCCCCCCCCCCCCCCCCCCCCCCCCCCCCCCCCCCCCCCCCCCCGGGCTCGAGTGAGGTTGCAAAATCCTTAACAGCCCTGGTTTCAAGATGAAAGCTAAGAACCATCCAAACCCTAGCTGTACGTCTAAAAGTGAGCTGAGAAACATGGAAAAAAAGTGACACAAATCTGAGAACAAAAGTGAAATATTAGTTTTTTTTTACCGACTGCCATTTTTAGCGATTGCTTTTTCGTACTCCTCTTGGAGAATGCTCAGCTTATTGGGTATGTACTCCTTACAGATGCGGATAGCGTCGCTCCACATCTCAGCATCCTGAAGCCAAAAAAAAAAACAATTAAATTTAAAATAGCATCAGTGCAGTAAGTTTGATTTTTACAAAGCATACAGCAAGATCTTCAATAGGTGGCCAATTGCAGGCTCTGATTCTCACGCTAAAAATTTATTTTTTAATTCAGATGATCTACGTTTCTAGGTTTCCAGGTAATATAAGAATCTTTACTTCTTTCTGACAATGTTCTTTGTCCCCTTTTTATTGGCAATGGCATTAAAATTATTTATATAGCATACCCATAAATGCTCTTCACTCTTACCGAAAAAACGCCAGAAGAAATTCTTTTAAAACATGAGAGCAAGTGGAACTATGTGGCCAGAAGAAAGAAAATTTACAGTCAGCTCCAGAATTATTGGCATACTTCATAATAACGAGTGTAAATTAATATTTAATGGATCCGAAGCCCATCCCAGGGACAACTGATGCCAGTCCATCGCAGGCCACCATGCATACACGCACCTCACACACTTACGGCAATACAGCATAGCCAATCTGCCTTGCTGCCTGTTTTTGGGAGGAAACCAGAGAACCCCGAGGAAACCAACACAATGGGGAGAAGACGTGAAACCACCTAGGGTTGTGTGTGGACATTTGTTGCATTGTGTACCCTAGCAGTAAACTTCTCATGCTGAGTTTTCTGTTTAAGGGGTTTGACCAGGTTACGTGTAACGCAGAAAAGATGCTGTAATAGCACTGCTTGATATTTTCACAGAGCACAGTCTGCTCTGACTGCCATCATTAATCATGAAATACATCCAGATCATGGTCGTCTTTTCATAATATGACCTGGTATTGGGTGTCGGTATAGGGGCGTAAATATTTTTACACATTCTCTTGAAGGATGCCACTAATTCTGGAGTTAATTTTTCATAAGCACAGGGTCACTACTGTCAAAGCACAGAAGACTAATCCTGGGAATCTAAGGTCAGGACCTCCCTTCATAAGCTGAAGTAAATCAGAAAAAGAAAAACAACACATTTCAGGGTTCCTAGGACTGAGACTAAAATCTAGCTTGAATAAGCTAGCATAAAATTGTCCAAAAGTGGTTTGAAGTAACTGATGTCTTGCCTTCAGTCACTTAGTTTGGTTGCTTGCTGTCCAACCTGTTATGAAAAGTAAAAGATTTACTCTGTAATACTTGATGGCGAGCTCAGGCCTCTGGGCACGGAGCAGAAACGCTTCTGCTTTCTGGAAGTCTTTCTGCTCAAGGCAGCACTTGGCCTGTTCCACCAGCACATCAGCCACACTGTCTGGGTCATGAGCCTCAGCCACACGCTGCGCTCCAGCCCAGTCTTGTATATGTAGATACCTGCGCACACCATCTTTATTACAATTGAAGGAAAAAAATAGCGTACAGAGCCAGGTGTACGTATGTAATGTAAAATGTGACTTGGTGCGACCATAAAATGCACTTGGTCTGAAACTGAACATCCACTTCAGCGCCTGGAACTACGTACTAAATGCACTGTGTGAAGGGTAAAGTGTGGTGTGGAAGAGTTTACTGTAATGTCTACTTTCATCTCAGTGCAAGAACATCGATCTAGAATGACAACTGTTGCCTTTATCCTAGAAGAGCTGGTCAGGTTTTCATTGAAGTGAAGTGTCGAAGTGTCACACTTTGAGAAAGAGGACCGGTTTCACGAAAAATGCCATTTTTATATAAAACACTTAAGGATTCCCTTGAAAGGTCACTTACATCAGCACTGCCTCTTTTGGCCTTCCCGCTTTGATGAACTCTATCTCAGCCTCGCTAAATTTACCCTTGAAAAGGAAACATTACCGTTACTCTGGCTACTATAACAGTATCAGTGAAATTTAATTACATGACATACGGAAGCAGAAACATGGCAACAATATAATTATCAGGAGAAAGGTAGAAAGGTACAACACTACCTCATCTTCCAAAAACATGGCATTCTTCAGGTGGATTTCAGGGATCTTCTGCTTCATGGATAGTCGGGCCAGCTCGAAGGCGAAGTCAAACGAACTGGGAGGCAAGATTTATGGATTTTGAACTGAATGTGCAGCAACGTGGATGTTAGAAGCAAATGCCAGATTTACAGTTGTATTGTTACAAGGAATTTTAAAAAGGTACTAGATGCATGTACATAATATACTGTAAACTAGAAATACACATAACAGAAATCTGCTGTATATTGTGCTCTACAGGCCAAATAATATCGTCACAATGGACACTGTGACTCCATCACCATGTGGTGGAGCACCTGTTATAGAGATAAAGTTACAGGTGCAATATACAGGCACTTGTCATGATTGGTTAAGGATAAAAATGCATATATCCTCTGAATGTGAACAGATAAAGCGTTTTACAAGTGCTTTCCTCTTGTCTTGTGAAGCTGGTTTTAGCATGCTGGAATGCTGCTAGTATGCTAAAACTAGTCACGGCTAGTTTTCTATCACCTCACAATAATGATCGCATTACACAATAGTAATCAACAGCCATCGTTCGTTATTAGCAACATTAGTATTCTGGTGTTAATAAGAAGATCAGTAATTGCTAAGCATTTGTAAGCTAGAATGAAGAAGTGATCTAGAGTCCAGAACAGTTCCTTACCGGTTTTCAGCGGCAAAATCGATGGCATCCTCCAGCAGGCCGAACTTGTTAAGGAGCTTAACGGCTGTCTCTCCGCCCAGACTCTTGGCCCACAGGTAGACCACTTGCTTGTGGGTGCTGACTGTCCCGTGGCTCTTTGAGACCTGCCGTGTACACATTAATATTAAACAGATTAAAATAACCTCATTTTCCTCATTGTTGTTCCTCATTTTGTAGGCAGCATCATATACCTCTATATAATGGTAAATAAACCAGCAACTCGGTGTATAGAGCTAAATGATTGGGTATGTGACATACAGGAATTAACAGAATGACTGTTTATAGCTGCTATAATGTAAGTGAGAACAGGAACTAACTTATTTCATGGACGTTCCACAACGATAAATGTAACTATAAGCCATTTAAAAAAAAAAACATAAAATGTAGTTTATTAATAAATCAACAATTGTATTCATCAGCAAATTTCTGTAGCATAAGAGGAATAAAACACTTCAGAATGAGCCGTTACAGGAAAATAATCCACTTCATATCCCCTGATCTCAAAAAAAAAAAAATAAAAATAAAAACTTTTTGATTCATCTCAAGATCTAAGTGCCAAACCAAAGTGTATACCCTGTAAGCTTCCTCCCACATCTCATTTGTCCCATACATGTTGACTGCTGCTTTCCAATCCTTGCCCTGAATGTAGTGATACTCAGCCTCCTGGAATCTTCCTTCAACTTCCAACTCCTGAAAAGCATAACCAAGCTATTTCAAACCGGGTTTAAATAATAACAAGCCGTACAGAAGGGGCCCAGACTTACACATTACATTCACAAAATAAATGATTCCTTGATAAGCCGTCTTACTTTGGCTAAGTGAATATGAGTCTCCTGCAGCAGCTCTTTGTGGTGTTTGGCAACTAGACGAATCATGTCGTCGTAGAGCTTTTTCTTCTTGTACATGGTGATAGCCATATCAGGCTCACCAACAGTGGAAAACAGCCTGAGAAAGAAATGAACAGGACGGAAGAAACGAGAGTTTTACAACACAGGCAAAACGCAAGGACCTATTCTATAATTGCCCTTAGAATATAACTAATCTCGCTCCATAACACATCGAACACGTCCCAGTTTGCTGCTGACGCACAATAATCCAAATGTATTCCCACCATTTTAGGGTTAAGGAGAACAGAGGAGTGTATCAGCTGTGCAGTCAGAACCTCAGAACCTGTGGCAATCACGAAAACTCAGTTGGATGGTGAACTTTAAGTGATTTTGCAGTAAATAGTTTTTTTTTTTAAAAACATCACATTTCAATGTAATTCTTTTAAAGACCAGTTGACAATTTGATGCAGGTGCTGCTCAGTGTTGTGCGGAAGAATGCTGTTGTAGGCCTAGTTCATCTTTTTTTGGTTTAAAACCTTCATTCGTTTTCGTCTCTAACGCTTTCAGTGCAATGAACTTTTGCTGGAAATGCAATTTTATGTAGCGAACACAGACAAGCAGAGTGATGCGGTGAAATGTACCAGTGCTGTTATCCTAAATATCCGCGATCTTGGAACGTTGCTTGAACAAAAAAACAAATTAGTGGACTGGAACTAATTGTTGTATGATATACAGTTAACTAATGTTAAATATATACTTGTGTGACAGAAAACGAGGACACTTTAACCCGAGGAATGAGTAGAAAAGAGTGATTAAACTACATGATGGTATAGCTGGTTTGTTGTTACCAGCTCCAGGCATTACTGGGTTTTGTCCTTGTGATCATTCGGCTGTGAGGACCAAGTGTAAATGGACAGGACTAAAGAAGTTGTAGCTCATGTGCATTTTCATGAGCGTACCTTTCAGCTTCTTTGTACTTCCCCTCCTTCTCTAGCTCGAGAGCTCGACTGATGTAGAGAGCAGACACTTCATTTTGGGTCATGCACTTCACAGCAAGCTGGATTTTTTTAAAAATTGGCAGTTTAGAAAGAAAAACAGATTTACGTTTCATACACAAGAACGCAATTTTATATTCAGATGATATTAAGTGTTCAGAAGCTGTGGCCGGTTTCAGCTGGCGACTGAAACACTTCTCCCAAACAAACTCAGGCTCTTGCCTTGTGGGCTTGCTCCCATCTCCCTGCTTCAGCGTACATGTCGATAGCATCTTTGATATGGCCTCCTTTCACAAACAGGCGTTCTGCTACCTGCAAACACAACACGCTAGGCTTTTACAGATACAACAGCGTTTAAACAGCTCTGGATACAAAGGTTCAGACCAACAAGTCTATATTAATAAATTAATACATTATTAATATACAGTCATGGGGAAAGTACACGCTCCGTCAATTGTATGTTTTTTTTTTTATATATATATGTTATTTATCAGGGCCTGAATAACAATTCTGTGCTCCTCACCAACTTCTATAAACAAACACATAACCTTAATAACTTTCAGAAACCAGCTGAACATGGTGCTGTGCATGATGACCAAACATCTCCACCTTGGTCTCATCAGTCCAAAGGATATTGCTCCAGAACATCTGTTGTTTGTTCTGACGCAGTGTTGCAAACCTAGCTCGGGTTCCATGTTCTTTTTGGAGAGAAGGGGCTTCTTCTTAGCCACCCTTTTATGAAAGCTATACTTGTTCAGTTTTTTTCTGAGTGTGCTGTCATGAACATAAACATTTAATGTGCTAACAGAGGCCTGTAGGTCACATGATGTAGTTTTGGGGTTTTTCTTTATACCTCTGAGCACTATGAGGTCTGACCTTGGGCTGAATTTGCTGGGACGTTCACTCCTGGGAAGATCGGCAAATGTCTTGAAGGCTCTCCATTTGTAAACAATCCTTCTCACTGTAGAATGGTGATTTTCAAATAGTTTGGAGATGGCCTTATAACCCTTCCCAGATTGATGAGCAGAAAAAATTGCTTCTCTGAGGTCATGGCTGATGTCCTTTCTTCTTGGCATGAAGTAGACACACACCCGAGTGCCCCAGAACACCAAACTGCCAGAAGTTATGCTTTTATAGAGGTAGTCTCTTGATAATTAACTAATCGTGTGCACTTCAGTAGTAACACCTGGCTGCTAATCACTCTCTTAATGTTAGGAAGGGTGTACTTATTTTTCCCCACATGGTTTCTGAATGTTGGTTTACCTTTTGGGAACAAAAATACTGTATACTGCAATCTGTTTTTTTTTTTGTTGTGTCACCTGAGGTTATCTCTTTGTTTATAGAAGTTAGTGAGGAGCACACAATTGTTATTTAGGTCCTGATAAATAAAGACACAGAATTGAAGGATGGTGTACTTTCATTTTTCCCATAACTGCATTGTTGGCTGAAGTGCTGATCAACAGAAACACGGCACATTTGATACATTAAAACATGTTCTTTCAACAGGTATCATTCTTTTTATGGTAGAACTTGTTATACATGGGCAATGTGCATTTAAAATATATAATTGCCAAAAAAGATTTTTTCACTTTTAACACCTCATAAATCAGAAAGTTTGAGTAATCCAGACATACACCTAGTTGATAAAAAAAGAACTACAACAGGAATAATAGATATGAAAATTGTAAAGTGGTTTAGTACGGAAATATAAAGGCCCAAAGCTGCTCTAAAGCATGAAAGTTTTTTTTTTCTTTTTTCAGCAGGCCATAAATTGGCAAATATGCAACTGTGGACCTTCTGTTTTAGAAGTTAAAGACATCTCACAATTGACGGCTGTCCCTCCCTGTTTATTTAGCGTGCATCTAGCATGAATAGTTAAAAAGCAATGACTTATGGAGCTTTGTTACTTTTTCCGTAGCACTCAACAGTAAAATTATGTAAAATTATTATGTAATTATGTAAGATTAAGTAAAATTATGCCACCTGTTTTAATGCCTCAGATTCTCAGAAACTAATGAAGACATAAGCCTGAAATTCTGGCTCTTAACTAAGGCAGCTAAGCATTTTACAGCTTCATCAGGCAATGAGCAGGAAAATCCCTTGATTCATTTCCACTGTTCTAAGGCTCATGATGTAATCAAATATAAAGATCAAATATAGGTAATCATTTAATTATTCATCTCAGTCCGGATTAAAGTGAGGAGAAATCTCGCCTCTTTTATCATTTTGAGTAGGGTAGACGCCAGCTTTGATTCAGGAAAAAAAAAAAAACCCTGATATTTACACTCTGTTTTCACCAAAATGTTTGTTGGTGCCTTATGGGTATCGATTTTCAGTCCCCAGCCATAGTTCAAACACGAGAACAGGAAAAAAGGGCTACTGGAGCACCTCTTAATCTTCACTGAACCAATTTCAGCATTCATACTCGTTTAATAAATCAGCGTTCCTTATCCGCTGAGTATGAATAAAGATGGAGGATATCTTCGGGAACGCTAACCACTGCACTGAAAAGAATGCAGTCATGGCAAGACTTGTGCCTTGAACTTCATCTACCTCATATTCCTGTAGAGATGCATAGTGCTGGGCGATCTTTAAGTAGTATTTGGCTGAGGATTTGTCCTCCTGTAGCTCCACAATGTGCAGCGCTTTCTTCCACTGACGTGCCCCAATTGCTGCTTCGACTGCTTTGGAACCACAGCTTCATCAGGAAAACATGAAGAGCAGGTGAAAAACCAAGCAAAGGGTTTATATCTATTAAACATTTCAGTCACCAAAAGTAATGTGTGTGTGGTAGCAGGAAGTCAAAGAGGTACACTGTAATAAACTGCTGTACATTTTACAGTAATTTACTGGCAATTTTAGTTTGCCAGTAAAAGTGCTGTGATATTTACATTAAACAACTAAAATATATTTACAGTAAAGTATTGTAATATCTTAATGTTGTATAAAATGGCATATAACCCTGCACACTTGCTCTTTTGGCTGATGCAGGATACAGCCGAGCTGAAGGTTACGGGTCTTGCCCACTCATGACAGCTTGGCAGTGCTGGGATTTGAACACGCAAAGCCTTAACCACAGAGCCACCACATCTACACCACAACACCACCGCAGCTAGCTTGCACTGATTCAACTACTTCTAGCACTGAATTAATGCTCAGTGGTTACAGCTTCGGGTTGCAGATAAGAAGGTCATGTGTTCAAATCCCAGCACCACACACGGCCTTGACGGGATCCTTGAGCAAGATCCTTCAGCTCAGCTGCACCCTGCAGCAACGCACTGGGGTATGTGTTATTTTATACTCTGTATGATATTACAGTTCTTTACTGTAAACATGTTTTTTCATAAACATCTTCTTACTATTATGTAGCTTCTGTAGTGAATTTATCTTGTACAACAATCAAGAACAACAATGAAGTTTCAGTTGAGAAAGATCTTTTTTTTTTCCTGGCATTTTCTTCCGGCAAGGTGAAGTTTTGGGACAGTCGTAAGAGCTTCGCATCCACACATTCGAACGCCCTGCGATCAGACCTCCAGGCGAAGGCTCGCAGCTCTCAGCGCTGGAGAACCAGCAGTCTTTGTCTTGCATTCGGGCCGTGTTGCACAGACAGAGCCCACGCCGCAGTAACCTGTTCGTCCTCATAACGTTCGCAATTAATTCACTCTTACCCCGCCTCGATGTAATGATTGACCGCAGCATCCATTCGTTTCTGCTGGATTAGATAGTCGCCCCAAGCCTCCTCTAGCTTCACTACTTCAGAAGGAAAGGCCACACGCGCAAGCTCCACAGCTGCGTGAGTGGACAGTACATGTATTATGCTAATATCTTTTGATCATATTTTATTTGTAATGCATCCATTCACGCTGCTTCCATGTGACCTATGAACACATGCTCACCCTTTTTGAAAGCGCTGCCTTTGCAGTAACTATCTAGGGCTCGCTGGTTATTATTTATCCTCCTGAAGAGGTCACCTGCCTGACAAGGAAAAAAAAAAAAATCAGACTTTAACACCTAGGGTTACCCCAGGTGTATTTATTATTATTATTATTATCATCAAATATTGACTGGAGACTTAAAATGAGAAGACAGTCTTAGACAGATGAGAAGTAAATGGTTTATCCTCTCTGCATTTTTCTCATACACGGCTGATGGCTCTACAGAATATCAGTCTGTAATCACGACTCTTACATTCTGAGAACCGACGCCAGTTTACGTCATTAATAAATAATTCTCTTTATTTATGTAGCAATTTTTCATGAAGAGTCTTGAAAAAAATAATAATGAAAGAAAAGCAAACTATGATGAAGCACATTAATGAGATGATCTACAATCGTTAATAAACCAAGTCCATTAATGATTATGGAACCTATGAAACCTATATAAAAATACTACGGAAAATTTACAAAAATTTTTAAAAAGGATTTGCAACGTTCATTCCTAATATTCTCTGAAAGCCAGACCGTTGGGGATTTGGCGCTGAAATGGTTTCAAAGCGAAGGCTTAAAACAGCATGGTACAATACGGTGAAGAGTGACTCACCCTCTCATAGAACTCCTCTTTGATGAGAGCAGAGGTAATGCGGCTGACGATACTGCTGGACAGGAGCTCGTCCCTGTTCATGGCTAACCAGGCGGCTTTGGCTGGAAGTCCCGCCTTCAGGTACAAGTTGACGGCCCCTACGTAGTCACCCTCGCTCTCCTTCATTTCCCCTGCTTTCTCATTTTGTTTGGTCTCTATCAGCCATGCGTAGTAGCTGCGTCGCAGATTGTCTACCTCTGGATGACCCTGTAAAATACGATCATACACGGGATGCTGTAGCAGGCCGAAGCTACGGTATACGGGAACTGTAGCAATAATACACAACGGTTTTCAGAACAGTTATGACAAAGCAGGAAGTGCTGGAAGTAGTAACACTACTCGCATTAGCAAAACTATATATATTTTTACTAGCCTGGCGGTAGCTGCACTATTTTCAAAATAATCCATCTTTTTCAATCCAGCTACTTTTTCGCTACTTAGCGGTGGATTATTATTTTGTCAGGCTACACTGCTACTTTTTCCTTTTTCATAAATGAAACTGATCACAATATGCAAACTATCTTATCCCCCAGAAGTTCAGAACTTCTAATTAGCGTAGAAAGTGTAAAAATGAAAAACGTTACAGTTAAGTTGTTCTTTTTGACAAAGTGGCTTCTAGCTACTTACTGTAGCTTGGCTGATTTAAATCACGAGTAGTTTGCAGATGGAGAAGCTACAGTTGCAGAGTAGCTTCTCCTACACAGTGACACAATAATACTAGCAGGTACTGATGAAGTTGTTAAGCCAGTCTACAGCAAGATAATGAAGAAACTACTATTTACCTTCGCCTCTGCTATTGCAATGCAGTTGTCCCACATTTGCAGCTCTTGGTACATTTCCATCACCTCATTGATCGCATTCTGCAGGGCACAGCAATATTATCAGCACTTATTTTCATATAAATGTCTCTCTATGGACTCTGCATGTTTAACAACATCACCTGTTCCAAGTAGTACATCTCGGAGAGTTTATAGTTCTTATCCAGCATTGCTAACCGTGCTTTCACTTGATAGTGCTCTTTGCCGTCACCACCCTACAGTTAAGCAGAACGTGAACAACAATGAAAACACAACACAAACGGACGTCACAAACACTTACGTAACAGTATATACCGCCGTGGTCACTAGTTTACATACGCCTTGCGGAATCGGCAAAATGATAATAATTTAAAAGAGAGATCATAAAAATTTCATGTTGTTTTTTTATTTAGTTCTGCTCTGAATAAGCTATTTCACATAGCAGATGATTACATCTAGTCTACAAAAACATATAACAATAATAATTAACAATAATAACTGAATTTACACAAAGGAACCAGTTAAAAATTTCCATACACTTGATTAACGACTGTTCTTATGTTTTGTGATGGTTGTTCACGAGGCCCTTGTTTGTCCTGAGCAGTTAAACTGCGCACTGTTCTTCAGAAAAATCCTCCGGGTCCTGCACTTTCTCTGCTTTTCCAGCATCTTCTGCATATCTGACTCCTTTCCAACAGCAGCTATATGATGCTGAGATCCATCTTTTCACACTGAGGACAGCTGAGGGACTCGAACGCGACTATTACAAAAGCTGCAAACGTTCACTGATGCTCAAGAAGGCAACACGATACAGTAAGAGCCAGGGGGGGTGTAAACTTTTGAACAGGATGATCGGTGTATATTGTTATGACCACAACTGTAGCAGGAGCATCGTGCCTTAAGAACAAGCCTTAACATTTCAAGATTAAGATTTTCACATGTAAACCAAAGTGTTACGAAGCATTAATAACAACATTAACTGTGAAATGTGCTTTTTCATCATAAATAGAGACGATAGACACATGGTGAATAATGCACTCAGAACTGTAGACTGTGTACATACATGTTCCTTTGAGATGCAATCAACAATTGTATTGGTCTTGTTCAAAAAGCGGGCCTTGGACACGTTACCCAAAGCTGCAAAGCACCTGAAGAGTAACGGAGAAAGACAAACAGCATCTTTAATAAGCATCACTTCACCTGTCTGAAGCTCCAAAACTGAAAACTGCTGCAAAAACTGGTGTCGCTCTACGGCCACAACTGGTAATTATTAATTACTCTGCCAAATACATTCACAAATATTTAAATATTCAATATGAAAAGCAAAAAGGCTCAAGAATTAATTCATTTTAATGATTTAATAAAAGAAAAGCAGCAGCAGTAGAATACAAATCCTCTGAAAGGCTCTTCTCTGGGACAGAAGAGAATCACTTCATGTACATGAACTTGTTCACAGCAGACTGTAAAATTTCATTAATCCCTGTTTCCATCTTTCTTTAAAAAGTTTTTTATTCCAACATTCATGTTCCAGAAACGTCTATAATTCCATATAGCTGATATAACAGGAGCAACGTCGAGGTAAGAAAAAAAATGTGGTATGATTAATAAAATGATGAACAGAAGAACATGAGGATACACGATAAACGATATTTATAATATTTTATAATGCTTTGAACTCTGTGGCTGGGTTTCCTACTGATCCAGATCGTGAACTAGCACGTGCTCATTCACTCGCATGTCATTCACGCCACAGCCAGCTAGCAGACGGCGGCATAATGAACTTATTCAGATCACACCTGGTGTTAAGGCTCTAAAACAGAGCTGGAAAAGTTATGGGCTGCCGTCGTATCGGAGCTTTGCTTCTCACAATATGGTAAAACTTTTTTTTTCCCCCATGGCTACATTAACGCTAGTCAATTCGCTTTACACAGCTAGCGCACCACATGCTTCAGGTGTTTTCAAGCAGTCTTTTGTCAGGTTGTTGCTCCGTGTATTCAGCTGGTTAATGCCGTGAGGGAAAATATTTCACTGGCGCCACATTGGTTTACGAAGGAAAAACACATGATTTGGAATATATGGAAGACAGAGGTTAAATGGGATGTGTGTCAATCATTTTAATTATTTTACAGTTTTTTTCTTAATTACTGAATTTAGACATTTTTATTTATTTCTCTAAATTTACATCATGATGTCCTAGTGGATGTCTTGACATTCGGCTCTTTCTTCTCTCTCCTTCCTACATCATTGAACAAAACTCTTCACCTCTGAACGCTTCCAATGTTTCTCAGCCCCAGTTAAAGAGCTGTACTTTGCCCCAACGTCATAAAAAACACAGGAACAATTTATCTATCAGATACAAGTTCTTTAAAGAAATCAAATATGGCTGATTAACGAAACCTGCTTTTCAGGGCAACTACTGGAACACGAATAAACTGAAACTCAAATTCTCGATCAGCAGCTATAGGTAAATTTCATATAATTTCGCCAGGTTTCCCCTCTGACTGGCAGATCAGATAATTGGGAGAAAAATGAAACGCTAGGGCTCCGTTCCGGACGTGAAAAGAACACGCATGGTGCTGTGGGACTCACCTTTCGGCAATGTGCAGTTGCTGTGCCTCCAGAGACAGCTTGCTCAGCGTCTTCCACATAGCTTCAGTCTCAGCACACATTTCTAGGGTTTCTAGGAATGCTGTGGCTCTATGACCATGCACACACACACACACACACACACACACACACACACACACACACAAACATAAGAACAATAACATTTTCAGAAGCACAGACACAATTTCACCTAAACTTTAAACTCAAGTTACATCGGCTAATGTTCAGGAAGTAAGGCTGAGTTCCTGTTGACTATAGCTACCAAAACTACCTCTACATTTGTAACGTAATCTACTTATGGGAAAAACGTAATACTGGCATGATTTTTCTTCTTTTTCATGACTTTTTAAAACAGCCACAGCAACTTCCAGTGTTCTCATTTACGTTACAGCAGCTATTAACACTCATTCCCTCACTAGCCTGTCTTTTTACCTCTCTTGAAATTAAGACAAAAAAAAAAAAAACTTCTGTCCTGAAGACTTTCAATTAACGGACAACTTACTGTTTTTTTTTTTTTTTTTTTTTTTTTTTTTTAAAAAGCCCTGACACTGAAGACTCCTCCCATAAATGTTAAATAAAAGTATCTTTACAGAAAATGTTATTCCAATGATTATTTGTTAAACAGCAGGTTTTTAACCTGTTTATTATTAGGCTTAGATTATGTAGATCGTCTGATATACAAGCCCCTGTAATTTAGATATTACTATAGAAACAATAATGTATCAGTGCAGAAATATAAACCATGTACACATATTTCGATTTAGAGCCACCAGTCGTATCAGAGCCATGCTGTTTAAATAACTAATAACCTTATCATGTGTATTGGTCACTTCGTACTGTACCTGTAAAAATCTCCATCATCGATGGCTGTTCCAAACTCGATCAAGCCTTCATCCAGCGTATACGAGACTGTGTTCACGCCTTCCAACACAATCACCTCGGTTTTGCCATTCGCCCGTTCCAAATCAACAATATCTCCCTGCAAAAACCACATGCTTCAAGTGTTGCCTTTCATCAAATTGCGGCAACATCATACAGCAGCTAAATGAACTCAGAGTAGAGCATTAACTACCATATTCTACACACGAGCTGACAAATATCAATAATAACAACAACAGCAATAATAATAATAAATATAATCAAATAGCAAACTTCAAAAAATAAGACAACATCCTGAACCTCACCAA
>CM074994.1:19045169-19071771 GCA_037576825.1 Pangasius krempfi
ATTTATTTAAAGCGAAGGATCCTCACATTAAACACTGACTCTGTGTCAGTTATTACTGTTTACTGCTCTTTATAGGACTGTACATGACAGAGAAAGAGATTATGGATCCCTTACAGGAATGTGTTGGACCTCCTAAGTCAGTGTCACTCCTGAGATTTTCCAACCCCAGGCCCTCAATCCCCTGGTCACCTCAGAAAATCAGCAGCGAGTACTCTGTCTCCCCTCGCCCCTAGCACCTAGTGGTTTCTGTCGTTACTCTAATTATATCCAGGTTTGCTGATCTTACTTTGAGACAACAATTCACCAGTGGCGGCTCATCCACAGAATCAGGTGATGCCGAGCCCCACCTGTTCAAAAATGTTAATCTTCCTAAAGTCCTCATTCTCCATCCTCAACTCCATACATTTTAAATTCCATTGAAATACTAATGACCTCTTTTATGAATAAGAAACTTTTTTTTTATTTGACGGATATAAGCCAATGTTCCATTGATTTGTGCTCCTTTTTAGATGTTGCACTATCATAGGGAAGAACGTTTATTGCCCTGTTTAGCTTCCACAGGGTTATTATTGCACCTAGTATTCAAAAATGGGAACTGGGGGAGGTACAAAGGACAGGATTCATTAAAAACAGGGTTGCTAAATTGCCTATTACTGCGTTACTCTAAACTTTCACTATATAGTAGTCTATCGCATAAGTCAAGTGCGATATCCTATCAATGTAAATTTTGTTTGATATTATGTCATTGTTAATGTCTCGCATCACTCAAATCTATGGTGAAAAGCTGCTCCTGCACTTTACTGATGCCCTTGTTAACACAAAATGCATGACTCTATTTATATAGCTAATCTACTATATAGAGAATATGAATGAAAATGGATTTCACCTACCAGATCCAAAATTGCACTTTGCTGTTGGGGAGAAAAAAAAAAAACAGAATTGGATAATTAGTTGAACTTATATTACATGATCTAATATACAGTATAGCTGTGTGTAAAACTTTTAATAAAACATGATGCTTTATGCTTTGTAATTTGGTAGCATTTTTATGAATGATTATTTTCCAAACATGATAAAATGTAGACATCAGGCCAACATGATTTTGCTCACATTCATTGTTATACTGTTCCACCATGGCCACCACCAGACCACACTTCCCAGCAGAATACACCTGTCCGCCATCAGCTGCCATCGCATCAGCTTCTTTACGCTGCAGACAGAAAGATTGTGCCAATGTCAATTTCACATTAACGTGATACAAATGAGATACGAGACTTGCTATCTCGCATTACCATGATCTTGCTGATGCAGTCATCGACGGTGTTGCCACCCTGGCATTCGATCCTGATGTTCCTCTGATCGTTCACGCTCATCACGGTCCACATGTCACATTTATTTTTCTCAGCATGACCCACGGTGCACCAAGTAATCTCATGAGATTTGTTGGCTGTACTGAAACCTGGGGAGCAGATATTCTGATAAATTAGGTTGCCAGATTGGGCTAACAGCTTCCTGGCCAAACATGGTATAAATCTATCCCAATTTATTATCTGCTAATCCAAACTGTAAACAAATTACATGCATCAACCGCAAAGTCAGTTAAAAGAAATACAGTATTTTTAATATAAAGTGTTGTGCAGCACCTGTTAGTGTTTGTGTGTTACCTTTTGTAAGGGCATGGCTAGTAGCTACATACTCTTCTCCTAGGTACATGAAAGAGTCTGTGCTCTCCGGCAGCTTCAGCAGCCCTTTTGTCGAGTCTTTGAACATTAGGTTTTTTGCAGAGAAGCCCTCAGAAGAGAAGAGACCTTTGTCCTGTGAAACAGACTTAGCATCAAATTCACATTTAGTTTATTATCTAGTCACTTTACTTTATTCATGGCGAATTTCAGAACACACAATGCTAGGTCTTTCTTTCTAGCATTAATACTGATAATATTGTCTGGAAGGACGTGACTTTTTTAAGTCACATAAAAACAGATACTATGACACAACATTTCCCAATACGCACTTTACACATTACGCATGAAACAGATTATAGCTTTAGGTGATAACGGCAACACGATGATCATCTTCGAAATCCTTCGTCTAGAAACAAATTTGAGATTAAACTAAAATCTATACAAAATCGTATGACACCATCATTCTTATATATTAAATTTTCCCAACTATAAATTGCACCATAAATTATTCTTTTTAAAAATCTTAATATCCTTGTATTGTATTTCTTCTTACATTGAGAAGGACGAAGGTTATTAAATTCATATGCAATACACAGAAAAATGATCCAATTAAAGGTGATTAAAATTAAAATTTGGAAAGTAAGATACATTCTAAGTATACTCCTATGACACCGATGAGTTTTTATAGCTTGATTCCACTTCAACATAAATTATTTGCTTTAAGTATTCCTTAAAATCTTAAACGGGCTAACATTAAGCATTTCACATTGTGGAAATATTTTATTTGTTTTTTTTGTTTTTGTGTGTTTTCTTTTTTATTTGACTTTTCAACATGATGATTCCATATATTAGTGTACTATATAAGGGAATGAAATTGCAGGCTTTCACAATATATATAAAACAGAGCATTTATGTCATTTATCCCATCACATACCTTGAGTTTGTCAAGAACGTCAAAGATGCGGTTGGCCAGTTCTTTGTCTTTGCGACTAACCACAGCATCGGCAGGAACTTGAGCCAGGTTGCAGGTTTTAAACTGATCAACGCTTTTCCGGGAGCCGTCTTTGCACAGCAGCTCATAGTTGGCCTTATCACCAGCTAAAAATATTCGACGATGAATATCATCATATTCCTCCTCATACAGACTCTCGTTCTAAAACGTGATAAAAGGTAAGGCAGTTATGATGCTATGAAATTTGCGTATTAGTTCTTAAAATCTTACTAAGCACTGTGAAGTGGTTCACAAAGGCAACATCTCCAGCTCCATCCTTCAGGCACCTGCAGCAACAGAAAAGAAAAGAATTATGTCCACAGTTTGGGGAAACATAAAGATTCATCTGAAAAAGATTCAACTTAAAATAGAGGACACACATGTGGGCGGCTGCCACTATTTATGCTAGAGTTTATGCTAAAGTAGCCAACTTTGGTGACTCGTCTGTAAAGTGATGCGAGTGGATATTAAGATATCTTAGCAGGACCAAAGACAAAGGTGAAAATGTGATGGAAGGCTAGTGAGGCAACGCCGCTAACATTTACGGTAGCATTTACGATTTTGACCCCTTGCTTTTGCAATACAGGAGATGGTTAAGTAATTGTTCTTCTTTTTAAGCAGGCAGACCAAATGGGAATAAAATTCACATGAAGGAAAAGACAATTCACTGCAGGGGAAAGGGATACAGGATACACTTTTGCTCTTGCTAGCAGTTACTTTCGCTTTGCCCTAACTTGGTCTATTTTTTGGGAGGATTTTTCTCTCCAAATTTGGTCAGTTCTCACCCACCAGCAAGCCCTCCCCAATCACACAAGAGCTATCAACCATGGAGGGTTGGAAACAAACTCGGACGAAATTGCTATCTACCCTCTTCCGCATACTTGAGCACACAGATGCTCACAGTTGACTAGTGTCGCTGTGATTGAGAGCAGAGACAGTATGTCCCTCACACCTAGAGAGCATGGTCAATTTTCTACCTTGACTCCCAACCACAGCTGAACTTTGTTTGGCCAATAGAAAACACGAAGGCAAAAAGTGTTAGTATCTCTACACTGTCTCCAAAATCACATCCACCAGAACTGACGCACAGTATATAGTTTATACTGTTAGCATGAAATTGTTGCACTAGTTTTTTGTGTTAACATTCTGTTTTTTTTCTTGCGGCCTGCTAGGATTTTCGTATTAGCATTGTTATTGCACCTCTGACGATGTTCTTACTGGAAAGCTCCATCGTGACCATAATACGGCTCCTTGTGGGAGCGTGAGCAGTCGCCTTTACACAACTCGCACAGTCTCAAGCTATTGATTGCTCCAGGCACACAACTGGCTGGGAAGAATTCCTTCACCGCTGCAAAACAGACAGATGCACATTAGAAGAAATAAGCACCTGGGATTCTGGGAAAATGAAAGAGCGTCTCACCCTCTTCCACAGGTTTGTCCTCGATGCCTGCCCATTTAATTTGTCCAGTTGCGACGAGAGTGCCGATGGGGATGTTCCAGCCTGCAATTTGCCCCAAACCAGTGTGACAAGTCTTCTTTCCACGAAGTTCATTGAAGCCAAAATTAGTGCCTTTCTTTGCTACGGCTACAGCGTAGTAGCACGTCTCTTCATCTGAAACAAGTTCAGCAATTTACATCAGCAGTTGATTTCCATTTGTTCGTGTTTTTTTTTTTTAAAAACAGGCAACAGAAGGTGATGACGTACTCAATTATTTTGATAAAGACTACTGATAAAAAGATGTAAGAGATTCTAATTGACACACAGGCCTTTATCATTCTGTTTAAATGTTAAAATGATTGTAAAGAGACTACCTGTGCCGTAATGTTCTGCGATGATGGGGTGAAGGTTGTGGGGTGCGAGGCCGGCTCTGTAGATGTCTCCTCCATCCAGAGTGATGGCATCTGCTTGACCTTGCTGAAAAAACAAATTCCCAGAATTGACTGAATTTAACATTTACACAATTTTACAGCATTGTTAGGAATGAATGTTGTATCTGTGGTTCTATTTCATTCCTCCTATCCACCTGAGCTGGTTCTGTGCATATTCTTGTCCCTGTATCCATGTGGGTTTCCTCAAACCTCCCAAAAACATGCCAGTGGGTGGATTAGTTAAGATTAATTGCCCAGAAGTGTGAAGAGAGTGTTGCGGTGCACTGCAATGAACTGGCAGCTCACACAGAGTGTATTCCCGGGATAGACTCCGGCTCCACCCTGACCATGATCAGGATGAAGCGGTTACTGAAAGTGAGTCAGAGAGAAAGTACGCATATATTTTACCTTGATGGCTTTGATGCATTCCATAGATCCTTCACCCTTCACACAACTCAGCAAATCCGATTTTGAGGCGAGCTGTCTGCATTTTTTAGCCTCCTGCTCTGACTTTATGCACCATCTGATTCTTGGATCCATGGGCGCAGCCTTCGCTAAAGCTGACAAGAAATTACTTACATTGTGGAAAACAAATATAATAACGAGCTTCGCATTTAAATTGTAGATGAGCTTTCCAATAATTTGTGAAACGTATAAACATGACCATTTGCCTTAAATGACAAATGCTTTCTGTATTTCTTATATTCTGCATAAAAAAAAAACATTTTAGCGCTTTTTCTTTGTAGTATATTGTAGGCAGTGTGTGAAATTCTAATCTAATCTAATCTAATACTAATCAGAACCTGACAGAATGTCAGATTTGTGTGGATTTTAGTTTTTTGGTGCAGTGGTCTGAGCTGTACGTGTGTACACAGTCGATATTACACAATGCAAGAGCTGAAAGTTCAGAGCAAATCATTAGCAATGAAAATAATGCAATAAGATGGTTATAACAGTTCATATAGTGGTCTTAGCAGTGTCTTGTTTTGCAATGAATTAAAATGAACTTTTATATATATATATATATATATATATATATATATATATATATATATACACACATACATACATACACATATATTAAAAAGAATACTGATCTCAAAATATGTCCACTTTACAATTTAGAGTCAACCACAGCTTTTATAATTAACATTAAAAAAAATTATACAAAATTTACTGCATTACCGAGGCATCCCAGGACGACACAGATGACAGAGAGCTTCATGCTGGACTCCTGGACGCGGCAGACCCTGTGTGTCAGTGTGCCTTCACAGGGAGGCTAGAGCTGAGGGGGCTGAGGCTAACAGCAAAGAAGGTGTGGGCTCAATCCTAACTGATGTAAAATTCACTATATAAGTCCACTACATAAGGTATAAAATAAAGAGCTTCTACACTTTTTTGTAGTGCACTATATGTCCAATGGGAAGCTGTTTTTCTTTCTTTCTTTCTTTCTTTCTTTCTTTCTTTCTTTTTTTGTGGAAATTCCAGTTTCAAAGTCCATTTCCCTCTCTGTAAACATATCACTTATTTACACACACACACACACACACACACACACACACACACATATATAATTTCATAGTTTAACTAATAATTATGAAATTATGAAGAGAGACAGTTCTTATGTGGATTTTGGAGATTTTGTAATTTTGTTAAAATTATGATACATATCTTGCATTGAAGAAATGTCTTCGGGTATCATGATATGATATCTTTGATTTACCCTACAGTGCTGTTGAATTCTGATTGGTCAGAAGGTGTTGATGAATTCTCTGTAACAATTAATATAATAATTAATGCGCTCGTTCTAATACGTTATCGTTTCTATAGTAACAGCTCATTCACAGGGACTTGTATTGTGCACTTTCCTCATTTATAAGGTGAAGTTTTCTGTAAGGAGATGTTTATTTGACACTGATGGAAGGAGTCTCCAGTGTCAGCGCTTTGTAACAGTCAGAGGTAAAGCTGTAGATTTAAGTTTTCCGACATCTTCGGGAGTTTACGCTTCTTCCTCGCGGTTTCTCGATAACATGACGAGCTGCGTTATCTTGTCATATTTTTAACTTCAAGTTACTAATAAATATTATTAATAATAATCATAGTTGATGCTCAACTTTTATACATTAAAAGGCAGCTCAAAGTGCTAACCCTTTACAAATAAAAAAAAAATAAAATTAAAAACAGCATGAGGACACAAATCAAAACAATTAATTGTTCTAAAACAAAGAACAACATAACCATAAAATAAATAGGCACGGTGGATCACCAGAGGAAAGCGACTATTCATTTGAAAAAAACAAACAAACAAACAAACAAAAACCCGAAACCCTCTTTTCAGTTCACACGCAAGAGGCAACTCTTCAGTGTAGTGAGAAGACGTTGCTGAGGAGAATTATTACCACACATGCGTTCAGAGGAAAGCAAGGAGGCGGAAAGAGACTCAGAAATTCAGACTTACGTGATGTTTATGATGATATCAGATATCCAGCTATGTTTCTAATGTTTATTTATGCTGTTTCAGTCCTGTAGTGAAACTTGTTTCAACCAGTAGTGCACAAAGAAAGCCATCTAAAATACTCTGGCAGATTTCCTGCTCTAACACTCTTGATTCATCTTCAGTTAATTAGTTAACTACCAGGTTTAGTAGGTGTGTCTGGTGCTGGTCTGTGGCCCTGTTGGGAGTGGGACTCAAGCTCAGCTAGGGATAATGGGGCCTACTGGCTCCTCATGACTAGTGGGTGAGTAAACTCGAGACAGGGCATCAGGTTTCAAATTCTTGGAACCCGTTCGAAATGACAAAGTGAACTGGAACCGGTTAAAAAACAGAGACCATCGGGCCTGGTGTGGATTGAGGCGTTTAGCTTGCTGGATATACTCTAAATTCTTGTGATCTATGAGGACCAAGAACTGGTGTTTAGCTCCCTCGAGCCAGTGCCTCCATTCCTCTAAAGCAAGCTTAACAGCCAACAGCTTTCTATCCCCCACGTCATAATTTCTCTCTGTAGGTGTCAAACGAAGTGACAGGAAGGCATAAGGATGAAGCTTGTTGTCTGCTCCTTGTTGCGAGAGAATGGCTCCCACCCCCCACATCTGAGGCATCCACCTCAACCACAAATGACTTTTCAGAATCAGGGATAGTTAGAATAGGAGCAGAGGTGAAGCGGGACTTGACTTCTTTGAAAGCATCCTCTGCCTCAGGACTCCACTGGAACTTAGAGTTTTTTTCCTTTTTGGTGAGGGCTGAGAGGGGAGCAGCTACTGTACTAAAGTTTCGCACAAACTTGCGATAGAAATTTGCAAATCCCAAGAACCGTTGGACCTCCCTTACACTGTTGGGAGTAGGCCAGTTGGTAACTGCCTGGACTTTCCTAGGGTCAATTTTTATGTTACCTGTGGAAATGATGAATCCTAGGAACTGGACCTCAGACACATGGAACTCACATTTTTCAGGCTTGATGTACAGATGGTTCTCTAGAAGACGACGGAAGGTAGACAAACACGAACTGATTTAACATGTCCCGGAGAACATCACTGATTAGAGCCTGAAAAACCATTGGTGCATTAGTGAGGCCAAAGGGCATAACTTGATACTCATAATGCCCTGATGGGGTGTTGAAAGTGGTCTTCCATTCACCTCCTTGCCTAATGCTCACCAGATGGTATGCGTTGTGCAGGTCAAGTTTGGTGAAGATTGAGGCCCCTTGGAGCAACTCGAAGGCAGAGGACATGAGGGGTAGAGGGTAGCGGTTTCGAATAGTGATCTTATTGAGACCTCTGTAATCAATGCAAGGGCGATGACCCCCATCTTTCTTGCCCACAAAGAAGAACCCCGCTCCAGGCGGAGAGGTGGAGGCTCGTATGAACCCTGTGGCAAGGGCTTCCTTAATGTAGTTGTCCATGGCCTCCCGCTCAGGAGGGGATAGTGAGAAGATATGGCCTCTGGGGGGAATGGTGCCCGGGAGCAGATGTATGGCACAATTATAAGGATGATGCAGAGGTAGTGTGATGGCTCTAAGCTTGCTGAAAACTTCCTGAAAAGAATGATACACAGGGGGCACTCGAGAGAGGTCAATGGGTTCTTGGGACTGAGAAGGGATGTCTGGGGAACTTGAGAAGATGCAAGTGGCACTGGAAAAGCTGGTGACTGGATTAGTTGGAAGTACATCTCCTCTTGATGTTGCTGAATGGAGAGGCATAGAGAGAGTGTTTGATGAGTGACCTCCCCATGGCCAAGGGGTTGCCCATCCAGGGCAGTAACAACCAGGGAAGACAGGAGGGATTCAAAGGGAAGATTTAGCTTGTCCATAAATGTCCATAAAATCTCCAGCTGCACCAGAATCCACCCAGGCCTTCAGAGAATGTCTTACATTGCCCGAGGAAAGTGTGACAGGAAGAAGTAAACCAGTGTCGGTCAGGGGAGAATGTTGGGTAACTCCCGTCACAGATCTCCCCTGTCTGCACGGGACAGAGCTTTTCCCAGAAGCTCAGGGCAGGAGACTCGGAAATGTCCAGGTTGACCACAATAAAGGCAGCACCTCTCCCGTGACGGTCACGTTCAGCAGGTGACAACCTGGTGCCTCCCAACTGCATCGGCTCTGGGGTTTCGTGAGAAACTTGAGGAGTGCAGAAGTTGTGGTGAACTTATGGACCCATTCTCTCTCTCTCAGTCTGTTGTCCATGCGGATTGCCATATTGATCAGTGTCTCAAGAGTGTTAGCGGGATCCCTGGTAGCAACTCATCTTGGATAGCCTCTGAAAGTCCATTCTGGAAACACACAATGAGGGCCTCTTGGTCCCAGCCGCTAGTTGCTGCAACAGTCTGGAACTGGAAGGCATAGTCTGCCACACTATATTTGCCTTGCTGGATGGACAACAGTCTTTTTGAGGCCTCCCGACCTTGTAGGGGGTGATTGAAGACCCATCTGAAACTCCTCCACAAAGGCTGAGTAGCTGGTACAGAAAGAACTGCGGGCTTCCCAGCTGGCTGTGGCCCATGACAGGGCTCTCCCAGAGAGGAGAGTGATTATGTAAGCAATTTTGGCCCTGTCTGAGGGGAATGAAGAAGTTTGTAACTCAAAGGTGAGATCACACTGAGTCAAGAAGCCATT
Organism: Pangasius krempfi; assembly: GCA_037576825.1. Taxonomy (NCBI): domain Eukaryota; kingdom Metazoa; phylum Chordata; class Actinopteri; order Siluriformes; family Pangasiidae; genus Pangasius; species Pangasius krempfi. The sequence goes on from CM074994.1 coordinate 19,054,820, forward strand.
GCAAGTGCTTGGGTCTCCAGAGAACCGTTGAGGAGGAGGAAGTCGGGGTTTGGCCAATGGGGTTGGATTAGGAGGGACTGGCTGGGTTGCTTGAACTGGAGTTGTGGAGGGAGGAGCTGGCAGTCGCTGAAATATCTCTTGGAGGGAAGTGAGTATGTCAGACAGCAACTCGTCAGGTTTAGCCATCAAAGTCTCTTGTTGCGCTAACGCAGCCCCCTGATGAGCCAATGCTTTATGCAGGTCTTGTGCGCTGGCTGATTCTGATGGGTCCTGGGGTGAGAGACTGATGCTTTACCCTTGCGCCACACAGGCTCAGGGGCTAGGGGGAGCACTAGCAAAGTAGTGGACTCAAATGCAGAAACCCAGAGCACAGTTCAGGGTGAAAGGTTGGAAGCTTTATTTTAAAAAGGCAATCTTCAAAATGCCAGATAGAGCCAGAGGAGAATTCCAAAAAAATCCAAAAGTAAATCCAAGCAGGTTTAATGGGCAACAAAAACACAAGATACCAAAGGAACAAAAATCTCAAGAGTCCAAAAATCCATTAGTCATAGCAAGGTCAAAACTGGATAACAAACAAAAATACAAAAGTCTCAAGAATTAAAAAAAAAAAAAAACAGAGTAATTCCAGAAGGTTAAGTTGGCAAAAACAAAACAGGATATCACACCCAAAAACAGGCAGCTTGTAGATTAATCCAAAACAGAATAGTCAGATAATGACTAGGGCTTGGTCATGGCTAGAGAAACACTGTGCGAAGAACTGAGGAATAGGGCAACATAAATACACACACAGGAACCCAGGCACAGGGGAAAACAATGGACTTAATTACAGACACCAAAAAAAAGGAACTAACAAAAACACTCAAGGGGGACCTCTAGTGGTCAGGACAGCCATAACACTGACAGGCCCTCCAAAACCCTAGTTAGTACAGAAAGTTAATAGTCATCATATACTGTATTTACAGACCATAATGCATACGAATGGAAGACATGTCCAATTGTTTCCTGTCAGTGCTTTGACCATGTAGCTACTGCTGTCTATTATCATGCATACTTGTCTGTCTTCATGTTAATTTCATACTAACAGTGCATCTTGAAATCCTTGATGATTGTCAGGGAAATATGAGGCAGGAATGTACAGTTTAGGTAGAGCTTCATGAGAAGAAAACTTGATATTTCACACTTTGGGTCAGTTGATTTCACCATTTTTCTAAGATCCTGTCACTGCTTCAGTGATTTCGTTTCACTACAATGGCCGTGGCTATGCGACACAGGGATACATTTACATTTATAGCATTTGGCAGACGCCCTTATCCAGAGCGACTTACATTTATCTTATTTATACAACTGAGCAGTTGAGGGTTAAGGGCCTTGCTCAAGGGCCTACCAGTGGTAGCTTGGTGGTGTTGGGGATCAAACTCATGACCTTCCGATCAGTAGCCCAACATCCTAACCACTGAGCTACCACTGCCCTACCTGGGGCCAAGTATTAAGCAAATGCATTTGTAGCGAGTATAAAGTATGCAGTAGTTTGTAATTATGCGCAACAATCTCCCAATGCTGACAATATACTCTTACAGAATATGATGCATAAAAAAAACCAAAAAACAAATACGTGATATATCACATACAGTACAAGGACTATAAGTTTGGAAGAGAAGACACCAAATATAGAACTTTTAACCCAAACCACAGCAAATGAAAGGTAAGCTGTCAAATATTTTGCTGAGACATAAATGCAAATAATGTGGATAAAAATAATTTAGAGCTCATTACTTCGGTCTCATTCACGCTACACTGAGTGTCTGTTAAACATGGATGGTGACTCTCGAACTAGACCTGATCATTTGTTAATCATTAAACATCAATTCAATTCAAGTCAATTTTATTTGTATACCGCTTTTAACAAAAGATATCGTCACAAAGCATCTTCACAGAAATATATAAATTCCAGATATACATTTTAAATGTATAAATTTATCCCTAATGAGCGAGCCAGAGGTGATGGTGGTGAGGAAAAATTCGCTGAGACGACATGAGGAAGAAACCTTGAGAGGAACCAGATGGGAACATTAAACAGTTATTAGGTATCTCACACACAAAATCACTAGAAAAATAAATTCAATATTAATAACTGATCATCAAGATGCAGGAGTTGCAAATTAAAACTGAAGTGTGCTATTGCTTTTTCTCCTGTCAGTAACTCAGCTGAGACGTGTCTGGTCTCTGTATTAGAGCAGGGTTCGGGTTAAGGTTAGAGAGCACCAAATAAACACGTACTCATACTCAGAAAAAAATAGTATTGATGCACAGCTTCCACGTCGATTACAAATCAACTAAAAAGCTCTGAATCATTTTATTTGTTGTATCTTGCTGATATTTTGAAGCAGTATAGCCCATCTCGAGGACTTCACTCAGCTGGTGCAGGACTACTCTTAATCCCGAGGATCATCACAGCTCAACTGCTGGAAGATGTTTTATTATTTACATTGTCCCGAAACTCTGGAATCATTCTGTCAATAAATATACTCTTCATTATACTGTGTAGTTTTCAGTATCTCAGTAGAAAATGTATCAAATTTGATCTAACGCTAGTCTCAGCATTTCACAACAATACTGAGCTCCATATCAGTTTCAGTCAAATTATTATTTATTGTATAGTTAGTGTGTTGTGTGATTATTCATGCTAGTGCGTTTACTGATATTTGTGCACGAGACAAAAAAAACCCATCTTGATTGTAATTTCTTTTTTATTTCAGACAGTTTCTGCAAAAAGAGTGGAAAAGCAATCACACCATGACGGATTTTATTCCAAAAAAAGCTCAGAAATCAAGAACAAGTAAGAGAGAAATCTATGATCTGTTTTTTTAATTTTTGTTTTTAAACCATGTCCAAGACAAACTGGACCATTTCAGGCGGCTGCCCCTGGGCAAGTGCGAGAGGTACAGGCCTTCTCCAGTTCTGTGAAGAAAAAAAGAAAGAAGAGTGACTCTTTATATGGAGAAAACTTCAGGGATGTGATGGTATACAGGTGGACTGTGATGAGAACAAGTAAATAATTATATTGCTCAAATGATCATATAGCGCACAGAGGAATATCTGTTGTGTATATGTTGTATGTTAACATGTTGCTTGAAATAAACAACAACGACAACAACAACAGCAATAATAATAAGAGTAATAATAATAATAATAATAATAATAAATGTTCATATATTAAAATGCAGCGCAACCTGGTAATAAAAACAACACGAGAATAGGAACTGAAAATAGAGAAAATTAAAAACGTAATAGAAATTTTTAAACAGAATAACAAAATAACCATAAATTCAATAAGTATTTAAGATTGTAAAATGAATTTGGCAAATCAGGGACTTGTAGCTCAGAAAAAATAATTAAAATGAAAATAAATAAGTAAAATATGTTGTAAACTGCTTTATAAACAAATACTTTAAGAACACATCATTTAAAATGTTTTATATATTGAACAGGAAACCGGGTTTTCTAAATATTCGTAATAAAAAATGACTAAAGCTTAGAAGTTTGCTTCACACAATATTCTATAGGTTTCCTTTTTGACAGTAACTGAATTTCTGTGCTACCTCGACACTTATACTGTTCCACCGCTCGAACATTTACAGTCATGGGAAAAAGAAAGTACACCCTCCTTTTTAGGTTTTTATTTAACAGGGCATAAATAGCAGTTGTGTGATCTACACATCTTCAACTTCTATAAACAAACAAATAGCCGCAGTTGACAACAAAAATACACAACAGATTTCAATATGTAGTCATTTTTTTTCCCAAAACGTAACTAACATTCAGAAACCAGGTGTGGAAAATAAGTACACTCTATAATTCAGTATCATGTAGAAGCACCTTTAGCAACAATAACTTGAAGTAACTGTTTTCTGTAGGAGTTTATCTGTCTCTCCCATCACTTTGGAGAAATTCCGACCCACTCTTCTTTACAACATCGACTTGTTGTAACATTTGACTTGGCCGTTCCAACACCATGATTTTTTTCTTTAGTCGTTCAGATGCTGATTTGCTGGCATGCTTGGGATCATTGTCCTGTTGCATGACCCAACTTCAGCCCAGTTTAAGCTGCTGGACAGATGGTCTCACATCTGTCTCAAGAATATTCTAGTACAAAGTGGAGTTCATCATTGTCTCAATGACTGCAAGTTTCCCAGCTCCTGTGGCTGTGTCCAAATCACCACCCCTCCACCACCATGCTTCATAGCTGGTATGAGGTGTTTGTGGTGATACACTGTATGTGGATTTCACAAAACATGGCACTGTGCTTGGTGCATGATGAGCAAACATCTCCACCTTGGTCTCATCAGTCCAAAGGATATTGTTCCAGAACTTTGTGTTCCATTTCCTCTTTGGAGAGAAGGGGCTTTTTTCCTAGCCACCCTTCCATAAAAGTCATACTTGTTCAGTCTTTTTCTGATTGTGCTGCCATGAACATAAATATTTAATGCGTTTACAGAGGCCTGTAGGTCATATGATGTACATCTTGGGTTTTTCTTTACATCTCTGAGCATTAAACGGTCTGACGTTGGACTGAATTTGCTGGGGCACCCACTCCTGAGAAGACTGGCAACTGTCTTGAAGGCTCTCCATTTGTAAATGATCCTACTCACTGTAGAATGGTGAAATTCAAATTGTTTGGAGATGGCCTTATAACCCTTCCCAGATCTCTGAGGTCATGGCTGATGTCCTTTCTTCTTGGCATGATGTAGACACACACCTGAGTGCTCCAGAACACTAAACTGCCAAAGGTCCTGCTTTTATAGAGGTGGTCACACTTCTTGATGATTAACTAATCTTGTACATTTCATTAGTAACACTTAGCTGCTAATTACTTTTTTAATGGGAAGGGTGTACTTATTTTATCCAGCTTGGTTTCTGAATGTTGGTTTACTGTTTGGGGAAAAAAATTATTATATATTGAAATCTGTTGTGGTCTTTTTTGTTATCACCTGAGGTTATTTGTTTGTTTATAGAAGATGGTGAGGACCAGACAATTGTTATTTAGGCCCTGATAAATAAACACATAGCGATGAAGGAGGGCGTACTTTCTTTTTCCAGTGATTGTAATTGCATAATGTGTATTTTTAAGTGTTTTTTTTTTACCGGACTTGCTCTTTGGACACTCGTGCAGAGCGTTTATGGAGGTTATGTATTCTTTTCCCAGGAACTCCACATAGGTCTGTCCTGCTGGAATCTCTTGGAGACATTGCGTGGCTTCTCTGAAGAGTGGTTTTTCATCCCCTTCAGCTGTAAACATTTTGAACGATTTGTCTGTGCCGGAACGACCGAACTTTTTCTGAAATACAGGGAGGAAATTTCAACACTCAGTCAGTGCATGTGGGGAGCGAGGATTAGTGTTCATGTTAGCGTAATAATGAGGAGTGTGTGAGTTCAGTCAGCACTAATTATCTCTGTCTCAGCAAACCATCATCAAAGTGTGATTATTGAAGAGACAGTGAGAAGAAGAGATCTGCAGTGAAGATGCTCAGCCAGCGTTGACATTTAAGATCCCTTCAGTGACTTTATTAAAAATAAATAAATAAACTAACTAACAAATCTAGCGATTTATTAAGCATGCATTGCCAACACTGTGCTTCATAGTTGGCCTTGCTGGGAGCAAGAAAATGCCCAGTTTATCCAGCAGATAAATTGCCTTTACTCATCTTCTAATGTTCCCAGTATTAACTCTCTTTGTCTGTGTCTGGGGAATATTTAAAGCTGAGACACTTTACTGAGGTCAATTCAAGTCCTACATCTATCTTAAAATATCAAGATCAGTTATATTAAATATAAACATGTGTGTACAGGACATACAGCAGTGAAAGAAATCAGAGTTTACATGGCTGTTAAACTTCTGTTTAACAGATCGTTAAAAGAATCATTCCGTTTGAGCTCTCAGTCGGATCATTAACGGATTATTAGGCTGCATGTAAACGTAGACACTGTTATGTACTTGAGCTCATAGCACTTTATTACTGGAGTACTAACTTATATTTAAAACAACAAAAGCCAAAGTGCAGAAGGAGAAAGGAAAACACTCTACCTGATGCTGGATGGTGTAGCAGATGAACTGTGTTTGGTGTTTGTACTCACCTGCTGATCCTTGAGGAACGACACCAAGTCATCACGTTTCCCTGGACGGGTGACGACGGCGTGAGCTGGAACTTTGGCTAAATGACACTTCTCATATTTAGTAATTTCAGCAGAGCCCCCAGGACAGATGAGCTTGAAGTCTGATGATTTGAAAGCCTTAGCCCACGCTGGTCCATTGCCTGGAGAGAGAGATGCAGAATTCCTCATGAATATAAAGCTGAGGACGTTTACTAATGCACATGGAAATGTGCTGTTCAATACATTATTAGTTTAAATTAGAGTGCTCGCTTTAACAGTAAGCGATATTACAGTGAGTTCTGTTAGGTAAAGAATAAAACACTGTGTGTGTGTGTGTGTGTGTGTGTGTGTGTGTGTGTGTGTGTGTGTTGCTGTTACAGTAAAATACTGAGTGATGGGCTTGTGTGATGAAGCAGAGTTACTGTTAGTTGATTATTAATAACAGTAGTAATTAATCAGTAGTTAGATAGTAGTTCTGCAGGAGAAATGTATGACTAGTTAATTACTGCATAGTTATCGGTGAACTCCTATTAACATACTTCCTGAGTAATTAACTAGTAGTGCTTAGTATTTCATAGGAATAAGATAAGTGTTAGTGAAGAGCTACTCATTCGTTCCTCCTTAGTTCCTGCATAGTTACCTATGAGTACTGCAATAAGTTACCAAATGTAATGTTGAGGAACGTCCACAAAAAAGTGACGTTATAGCAGCTATAAACAGTCGTTCCCTCACCAGTCTCTCTTTATTCTCTCTCTCGAAGTTAATAAGAGAAAAAAACGCAGCTTGTTACAGAGAAACCGCAAAGAAGCGTAAACTCCTCTGTCCGCACATGTCAGAAAACATAAAGTTACAGCATTAGACATGCTTTTTACATGCTTTTTAATCTATTTACGTGTAGCGTCTGCTGTAAACGTCCCTGTGAATGAGCTGTTACTATAGAAACGATGACGTATTAGAACGAGCGCATTAATAGAGCTGCTGTTATAGAAAATTAATCAACACCTCCTGACCAATCACAATCCAGAATTCAACAGCTCACCGTCTGTGTTTTCCGCTACAGTGCTGTGCTTAATAAAGGCCACGTCACCAGCACCTTCAGCCAAACACCTGCAGGACACAAACACTCAAACTCACATCGCATGGCAGAGAACTGTTTATAGCAGAGATTATTAATCATAAAGTTCATTATTTTTTGTTTTATAAAAGCATTAAAGGGTGTACATTACAATGATAAGAACACCATTATCCAAGATTAAACACTGTATCAGAAATGCTATAAATTATAAATTCTATAATAAACTGAACCTTCAGAAGTTTCAGTTGAATTGAATACCCCTAATGTGTGCTCATATCAGCATGTAGCCTTCCTCCAAACGTGTTTTTTATTTTATTTTATTTTTTTTTTTGTGGTAAAATTCGGACTTTTTTGTTAGCAATGCTGGCGGCTCTGATGACCTACTAGAGCCGACGGATTGCGGAAAACGATTCTTACACGTCGCATTGTCTGTTCCACCGCATCTACATAAACCTGCATCTTGAGGAGGTTCTCCAAAGACATCCTGGTCTCAAAGGGTTATAAATATGAATACAAATATAAAGCAACAGTGATGTGATGTGAATCGTACCTGAAGGCTCCAGCGTAGCCATAATAAGGCTCGTCATTGCTGTCTTTGCATTTGTCTCTGCCAGCTTCACCTCCCTTACATAATTTACACAGGTTTGATCCAGGATCTGAACCAGGAGCACAGCTTTCACTGAAGTACGTCGCTGTGGACGAAAAGAAAAATGAAAGGACAACACGTGAAGATTCAGCATGTTGTATTATAACATGATTTTATCTGCATCAGCATTTTCTACATCACTCATAATGAGTTTGTATAAAGAAGGTGTGAGGCTGATGATATTATAAAACAGGAAGCCCAGCGTCTGACTCACAGAAGTCACAATTATCGTATTTTGTGTGGAGGAGACCCATGGGAATGTTCCAGCCTGCTGTACGTTCCACGCCAGTGTGACACGACTTCTTGCCTAGCACCGTGTCCCAGGTCACGACAGAGTCCTTGTGCACTACAGCCACTGCGTAATAGGACGAGGCCTCTTCTGAAGGGAGCCCAAGAATGACACAGTAAGGATTTCTGTCCAGTTTGGCTCATTACATTTAATTTAAGTTCAAGCTTAACATCTTTAACAAATCATTTTATATTACATAGACGATGCAATCAGGTCACTCTGAACTGAGAAAGGTGTTAGAAAGAAAGAAAGAAAGAAAGAAAGAAAATAATAAATATATAATAGATAAATACAATAGAAGGGAAATATTCAGAGATGGTATGAGAGAGAGTAGAGAAATGCTGGACAGGGTGAGTTTCAGGAGCAGTTTTTTCCCCCAAACTCCATTTATGGAGCTACTTTATAAGATTGAGAATGTCAGTGAACTTACCAGTTGGAGATTTACACTTTTCTGTTGAGAAAGAAAAACAGAACTGAATCGTTAGTTATCCTGCTTTATAAACTCCAACACCTCAAAAAAACAGCTCTGATAAAACACTGTTACTGTCCCGAACTTGATTATTTTCCTATTACAGCACATCACCAAGTGTTTATTCCTCTGATACCGCAACAATTTACCAAGGATCACCTTTTTTTTATTTCTTAACGAACAAGTCTTGCTTTTTATCTGTTTAGAGCTACATTTAATGTTGTGGAACGTCGGTGAAACAAGTTAATTCCTGTCCTCACTGACGTTATAGCAGCTATAAACAGTTTTTCCCACCGTAAACACAAAGAAAAAAGAGAAGCGTAAACTCCTCTGTCCTGAAGACGTCGGAAAACTTCAAGTTACAGCTTCACCTCTGACTGTTACAGAGCGCTGACACTGGAGACTCCTTCCATCAGTGTTACATAAACGTCTCCTGACAGAAAACTTCACCACATCAATGATTACACAGGCTTTTTAATCCATTTATTATCAGCGGAGCGTCTGCTCTACGAGTCCCTGTGAATGAGCCGTTGCTACAGAAACGATAACGTACTAGAACGAGCGCATTCATTAATATAAACCTGTGATTTGCAGCTGCACTACTGTCAGAGCTGCTGTAATAAAAAAACTAATCAACACCTTCTGACCAATCAGAATCCAGAACTCAGCAGCGCTGTGATGTAATGATGAAGCGTCAAGGGATTTAAGACGGTTCTTTATCAGAGTTTAGCGTGTGTTCTTATAATGATTTTGGTACAAAGCGTTCGCAGTCTAAAAATGATCAGGCTAAAAGTGATTTCACTCACGTTGGTCGTACTGCTCCACCATGACCGGCACCAGACCACACTTTCCAGCAATATACACTTCTCCTCCATCAACTGAAATGGCATCAACCTGATTAAGCTGCACGCACAAAGAAAAAGTTCAGAAATGAGAAACACAAAATGGAAATGACAAATTCAACGCCTTGACTCTGTGCCACTCGTCACACTCGTTATCTCTTTACCAAGATCTTCTTGATGCAATCCTGCACCGTGTGGCCAGATTCACATTCCATTTTGCTGTTGCCTTCATCGTCAGTGTTGTGAAAGCTCCATGTGTCACATTTACTTCTCTGAGCTGCACCCACGGCGCACCACCTAATCTTCTCAGATGACGAACTGGATGTGTTTTCTGGAGAGCAAAATAATTGTTAGAAGAGTCTCCTGTTTCCTGCCCTGGCCACTCGTCTGTCCCCAGGCCTTTATTATCCACCAACCCACACTGTGAATAAATTACACACACCAACCTCCAAAGTCATTCCCAACCCACACTGAATAAAAATATGTATCAGCCCAGGAAAACCGTCCGCATGGTCACTTGTTCTACTAGCGAACATGAACAGATTATTCGGAATGAACACATGCTGACTTCAAAACAGATACAAATAGGATGTGCACTTTTTGTTTTTTTTTTTACTCTGGAAACTTTCAAAGGGCATCTAAGTTGATAAAAAATTCAGCTTTTCATAAAAGCACTGAGTGCTTGAGCATCAAGCATTTTTTTTATTTGTTTGTTTTTGTTTTGTTTTGTTTTTGAAGTTCCCTACCAATCAGGTTGCAAGTTGAGGGCGAACAAGAAAAACAAATATGGAGGACAAAGTGTGAAAAATGTGAGCAGTGATAGTGAGTGAATATGAGGAGATTTACAGCAGGTTGAATAGAACAGATTTCACTGCCAGTATATCAATGTGCTTATTCACCGGTACATGATTTCACATCTCACTTTAACTGTAGCGGCATACAGTCAAATCACGCAAGCAGCTCAAATTCTCTTCCTTTTCTGCCTCCAAAGCTACAGCGAAGACGAACAACCTCCTCATCACCAGAGTTACACCATTCTTTATTACATCTACATTTCTGATCGTAATAAATGTAAGCCAGAGAGCGAGCTAGGCTAGTTAATTAGCTAGGATACTAGCTAGGACTAGTAAGAGCATTGTCATGGTTACAAGTCAGGTGAATCGCTTTTTTTCCATATCAGCAAAAAGCTGATTCTGGGGACAAAACAAAAAACAAAAAAAACAACTTATTTATTTTCCACCCAATTAGCATCGTAAACTTTGTGGTCCCATGGAGGTCTTTTGGTGAGGGATGATACTTTATGATATATATATATATATATATATATATATATATATATATAGCATTTTCAGTAGTGAACAGTGTGCATGTTACCTCTCTTGAGCGAGTGGATGGCATTCCAGTACTCTTCTCCGAGGTACATGTAGGAGGTGATCATCTCTGGGAGCTTCTTCAGCTCCGTCGTTGAGTCTTTGAACATTAGGTTTTCTGCAGAGAAGCCCTCAGAGGATAACAGACCCTTGTCCTGTGACACAAATCATATTTAACATTTTTTTTTAAATGTTCAGCCTTCCTTTGTTTTATTATTCAGTGTGTCCACATATGTTTGGCTATGTGATGTAGAAACCTCAGTCATGAAACATTTCTTGGTTGACTTATTTGATTACCGTATCTGCTGGAGTAGAACACCTACCATAAAAACACTAACAAACAATCCCACACTTAGAAGACTTTCTTCGGTTGTCCCTCTGGAGGAACTCCTAAAAGTTTGATGTAGAATCCTACAACTGTGTTTCCCTATCAGAAGAGCCCATTTAGTAGGATAACAACCCAATGAACCCTTGAAGAACCCTTGAAGGACTCTTGAATGTACTAAGTACTGAGAAGGTAAATTATTAAATGTCTGACAGATTATAGGAAAATAATTTGGATTCTATAAAATGTAAGCTAATGCAAAAAACAACAACAACAAACAATAAAAATACAGTATAGATCTTGTTACCTCCCTGTCACACCCCTGCTAGAAGGTAGAAATATTTACAGATTATATACCTTACATAATTAGACAATTTGTATTTTATAGTCCAGAAAATAAACCAAGGGAACTACTTAAGGTACTCTTTGTATTAGTGCACCACATAGGGTATGAAATAATCACTATATGTCCAACAAGATTGTAATTAGTTCAATCACGAACCTTTAGTGTCCCAAGAACCTCAGAGATATGGTCGGACAGCTGTTTGTCATAGCGACTGACGACAGCGTGAGCAGGAACTCGGGCCAGGTGGCACTTTTTATACCCATCAACAGGCGTCCTGGTGCCGTCCAAACACAGCAGCTCGAACTGGTCCTTATCATCTAATAAGAAATTACCGGCGTCTTAATACTTCTTACTAACAGTAACTTTTTGCAGAATCCTTCCTTTACTTACTGAGTGCTGTGACATGCTTCACAAACGCAACATCCGCATCTGTATCCTTCAGGCACCTGCAGGAACAGGAAAGGTTTTACACCATGTGAGTAGTTATTGTCTAGAGGAATTTGTAGGGAAGCATAAAAATTCATTCAAATGAATAGGAATGACAAACACCGGGACAGCTGATGTGGTGAAGTTTTCTGTAAGGAGACGTTTATCCAACATTCATGGAAGGAGTCTCCAGTGTCAGTGCTTTGTAACAGTCAGAGGTGAAGCTGTAACTTTAAGTTTTACGACATCTTCAGGACAGAGGAGTTTACGCGTCTTTGCGGTTTCTCAGTAACATGACGAGCATGTGTGTTTTTTTTATTTTTGTCTTATTATAGCTGCTATAACGTAAGTATGGTTTCATGGACCTTTCACGACGTTAAAAATGTAACTATAAATAAAAAGTTCAACATACTGAGTATAAAAAATTTTAATCATTGGCAAATTGCTGTTGTATAAGAGGAATAGAACACTTCAGAACATGCTGCTATAAAAAAAAAAAAGCATGATAACAGCATTACATCAGCACTCCATGGATTATTTTCCTTTAACAGCACGTCCCTTTGTGTTTTATTTCTTATTTATTAGTTAGGGGACTTACACTGCACAAAGCACAGTAAAAAAAAAAAAGAGTGAATTAGCGTTGTTCAGGTACTAATGAAATTTTAGTTTTGTGATATGATTTATGTAGAGTAAATTAAAATTACGTTTGGGAGAAGTACTGTCCGCATTGGTTATAGTAACATTCCCTTTAGTGCTACGGTGGTGCACCATTAAATGATGACTCCTGTCTCTCAACACCCACAACACCGGACATGTTACTGCAGCTCCAAGCTGATATACCAGGCTCTCAGGATCGTTTTTGTGTGTACGCTACGTTTCTGTTCACACAGAAAACAGATTTAAGTGAAAAGGAAACAGAGGGAGAGCGAGGTTCTTACTGGAAAGCTCCTTCGTAATCATAATACGGCTCCTCGTGAGAGCGCTGGCAGCCTTTTTTACACAACTGGCACAGTTTCTTGTTTGTCGCTCCTGGCACACAACTGGCTGAGAAGAATTCTGCGACCGCTGCAAAACAAAAACACACACACGTACAACATGGGCTCCATGTAAGTCCCTGTGAATGAGCTGTTACTATAGAAACGGTAACGTATTAGAACGAGCGCATTAATTATAAATAAACCTGTGATTTGCAGCTGCACTGCTGTCAGAGCTGCTGTTCTAGAAAAGTAATCAACACCTTCTGACCATTTAGTAGGCAGTGATTCATTTGCGCCTCAGTTGCTGCGCCTCCGTTTGTGTTTGTGTGAAAACTGCTGAACAAAAGCTTGAAAAACTCTCTCACCATCCTCCAGAGATTTGTCATCGATGCCACCCCATTGAATTTGCCCCTTTTTGAGGAGAGTGCCGATGGGGATGTTCCAGCCCACACTTTTCCCCAAACCGGTGTGACAGGACTTCTTCCCACGAAGGCCATTGAAGCCAAAGTTTGTGCCTTTCTTTACTACAGCAACAGCGTAGTAGCATGACTCTTCTGCAACAAGTTCAAGATTACAGACTCAAGCTTAGTGTTATTACTAATAGTAGTATTATTATTCTGAGAAGTAGTAGTAGTATTATTATTATTATTATTAGTAGTAGTAGTAGTATTATTACTAGTAGTCATATAGAGAACAAACCAGCGTTATGCTTTTTTTAACATTTCATTTTCGGGTTGGATTAGTGACTACCTGCGCCGTATTGTTCTGAGATGATGGGGTGAAGGTTATGGGGTGCGAGGCCAGCTGTGTAGATATCTCCTGCATCCAGAGTGATGGCATCTACGTCATCTTTCTGATGAAACACATTCAGACAATACAATACTGCTTTCACTATTTTAATTTTTTTCTTTCGAAGAAAAACAGTTGAATTCCTGACATTCTTGGATATTTCAGCTTTTTTTATTCCCTATGATCTATATACAGAGGCATATTGTATATCTAGGCTAAGTAGCATGTTTGCTAATTACCTAGAATGCTAATTAGCTAGCTTATTGTTTTAGAATGAATGACCTAAGATAACATGCACAGATGGTTACTGGAGTAATAAATGGAAGCAAGACAATCAGATATTAATAAAAATCATAATGCATTCTTCATGTTGCTGACATTGATTTAACAGTCACATGACTGTAATAATATACAGAAGTAAAGAAACAGCTCTCAATATGGAGGCAATGATTTAAACTAAAAATAAAAAACTGTACTGAAATGTTATCATGTGCATGTTAATTGCAGGTCTAAGAAGTAAGTGTGGTGCAGCGGTGCGTCAGTGACTCAGCCACTAATTCACTCATGTTTTACCGCAATGGCTTCGATGCACTCCCGAGTCCCCGACTTCTTCACACAGCGTAGTGTTCCGAGCTTGTTGCATTTATTAAGCTCCTCTTGTGACTTTAAACACCATCTGACAGGTGCCTGGGGTGCAGCCTGCGCTAAGGCTGAAATGACAAGAAATTAAACACAATCAGAAGAGTAAAACATCATTCACATTCGTCTCAAGCGACATAACAATATCTGTTATTAAACTTCCTTTTTTAAGACAATAACATTATATGATAAAAGAGTACAGTCACAGTATGGAGGGTTTTATTTTATTATTATGGAGGTGCATTTTATTTCATTTTAATCCATTAACCGGGTTGGAGAAATTTCAAGAATATTGTTTGAAGTGAACTTGTGAAGAGGATTGCTTGTGTAGCTTTACGGTAAAATAACTACTTCAGATTTCCTGATCACACTCGGAGGAAAGCGCTATCTACCCTCTTCTGCATACATGAGCTCACAGACGCAGGTGATTGGCTAGTGTCGCTATTCAGAAGTTATGTGAGACTTAGGCACATGGGGGCGGAGTTTGTCTAAAACAGGGGCTTGTCTCACTTACGCATGATTCTGATCTTATAATTAAGCGCGTGTTTCTTGTGTGATATCAGCTTGAGTGAGGAGAAGTGTTAAGTCCAGCACCGCTGTCTGACACTCTGAAATGTACAGCATGTTTTGGCTGTAAATACATTCAAACACACTATGGAACATCATTCGAGAACAGAATTAAATACACAAACATGACACTATTCATTAATTAATAATATCTTGGACTTCATAGTCCACTGCAGGAGACGCTTCATAATCAGAACGTAAAGTTTCTCTGTAAGCGTAGCAGACGAGTGTTCGGGCAGATTATCTTTCACACGGTGGACACGTTTTCTTTACAGCAGAGCGCATCGGATTAACACAAACTCTGGCTTTATTTTATCAGTTCAACAAAAGCGTTCAAGTTACGTTTTCATGACCTCGATTTAGTGTCTCGTGGCTTTGTTAAGTTTTGAACACGAGTAACTGTTGTAACACGATATTAAAAAAATTTAAGTAACAGTTTGTGCTGGATCAAGTGCTATTCTATGTGCTGCAGAATAATGGAGTGGGAGTGGTAGCCATTTTGTTTGGCAGTGATGAATGTGATAATTACAGCTAGGACTATTCATGCAGTAATATACTGGTGACATACGAGACTCCTGTTAGATTTATTTCAATGCTCACAAAATCTTTTCCTTCATATTGTATTTCACCGTATTAGTCTTTTTATTTTTCCTTTTTTAAATTAACTCTTGCCTTTATGTTACGTTGAAAACACTTTTTCCTTCTTCAGTCCACATTTTCTATCCCTTATTTTGTTTTTCAAGTTTAAAGGTGAGTGGTTGTGTTTAAAGGCAGTGGTCTAGACGCTAGTGAAAAACTCCATCTCTGATTTTAATAAACTGAATGTGGAGCTCAGCAAGCTGCTTAACCCGACTCTGAATACCAGCAACTTTCCTCACGTAAATACTGACAAAACATTTGGACTTATGTTGGCGACTCTGAATACAACCCTAAGTGAATTACTGACAAAAGTCAAGCTGAGAACATTAGAAATGAAAATGCCATTTAGAAATGTATTATATATAAGTATAATTCCTTATCAGAGGATTAACCAGTGAAATTAACATTAATTTCTTATTTATCGAGCATTGTTTTGAGAGCCTCCTAAAGAAATGCTCTACGTAGGGTAGGAAATGTACACTCTCTGTATGTGATATATTTTAGTGCCCTATTTCTTCTAGCACATTCCAAGAGGTGTGTGAAATTCTAATGTAATTCTAATCAGGATTCTTCTTGTGTGGATTTTAGTGGCGGTTTGGCGCAGTGGTCTGAGCTGTACGTGTGTACACAGGCGATGTTACACAACACAAGAGCTTAAAGTTCAGAGCAAATCATTAGCAATGAAAACAATGCAGTAGGAGCAGACAGTTATAGCAGTTCGTCTAGTGGTGAAGATATTTTTATGATTATACGGTGAAAAGACTGTTCCTACTGATCCTACACAATATCTCAAAATAAGTCCACTTTATAATTCAGATTCAAACACAGCCATCTAGACAGAGTTTTTACCACAATAAAACACACTTAATACAAAATGTATTGCCTTACCGAGGCAGGACAGGACGGCACAGACGACGGCGAGCTTCATGCTGGACTCCTGGATGCAGCAGACACTGTGTGTGACAGCAAGGGACCCTTTATAGGGAGCCTAGAGCTGAGGGGGCGGAGTCATGATCAAGAGGGGGTGTGGGCTTCATCACAAATCACCCGTTAGTCACTACATAACAGCACTAAATAGGGTGTGTAATATAATGATCTTCTACACGCTGTGTAGTGCACTACATTTTCAAGAGGAACATGAGGGTTTGTGATTTTTTTTTGGAAAATTCCAGGGAAAGTCCATTTTTTTATTCCATCTTCTGTAAACACGTGACAATTTCACAGGGACCTTCTGTAATTTAATGAGGAAAGCACAAGAGAAAGTTTTTATAGGGGTTTCAGAGATTCATATATAATAGTATAACATCTTTGTTATAGACTTCTACGTTATTGATTCAGTACAAAAACCTTTCAGATTCCAGACATTAGTTTTCCGGCACAGAATGAAACGCTACAGAAAAATG
>CM074994.1:19074722-19085808 GCA_037576825.1 Pangasius krempfi
CACAACTCAACACAACTCAACACAACTAAAGACAACTCAGCACAACTCAACACAACTCAGCACAACTCAACACAACTCAACACAACTCAACACAACTCAGCACAACTCAACACAACTCAACACAACTCAGCACAACTCAACACAACTCAACACAACTCAACACAACTCAGCACAACTTAACACAACAACTCAGAGGAGCCGTGTGTGTCACAACTCAGCTTCCTGTGCACAACTAAATAAATTCACCTAATACCTTTCTTTCTTTCTTTCTTTCTTTCTTTCTTTCTTTCTTTCTTTCCTTATTTCCTTAATAAGATCAACGTGGTGTGAATGTGTTTAATTCGGCTCACGTATGAAGTCTCATCCGATATCACGCTTAGCATTAGCGTGCCATGCTAAAGAGCTAAAAGCTAACGCAGTAACACATTAACTAACGATTCATGCAGCTCCATTTATTTTTTATTCAATTCCATTTAAACACATTCGGTTAGATTCAAATGGAATTTTAATTCTTTTTTTTTTTTTTTACGTTTTAACTGCAGTTCTTTAACAAGTTCTTGCACGATAAAAATATTGTTTTGGTTTTAATACTATAGAAATGTAATATTATTTAATTTAATATCATATTTAATATTAACATAAAAATTGTATATAAATGCGATACTATTTGTACTATTAGTATTTAGACTTTATTATTTATATTCAATATTATTTTATTTATATTGTGCAAATGTAATACAATTTTATTTCAAATTTATTTATTCATATTTATTAATATTTTTATATATTATTATATATAATTATATATTATTATTTTTATATAAATGCAACACTATTTAATTTTCTATAGTACTTAATGCTATTTATTTTTATTTTGTATTTAATATTAATGAAATTATTATTGTTTTATTTATACTTTTTAAATGTTATAATGTAAATCTCTAAATTTAAATATTTGTATTTATTTACTGTTTATTCTTATTGTTTAATATTATTTTATTTATACTACATACATTTTTTTTTATTTTTTTTTAATCTAGTTTATATAAATTTTTTAATATATAAATGTTATGCTGCATTTTATACATAAAAAAAATTTGATATATAAATAAAACATTAGACGTTTGTGCAATTCCGGATTTTAGAAAGCTTTTTAAAACTGTTTTTTAAATAAATGATTATTTTATAACGCTGCATATTTTTTAAAATTCAGGCTACAATTTGTCATGCTGAAGAGCAAAACTTTATCATTTTTATACTATTTTTATAATTATAAATTTATTTGCATAACATTTGCATAACGTCATTATAACGACATCATAGTTTGTATTTTTCCTTTTTACTTTAGTTAAATCTAGTTTTTTTTTTTTTATATATATATATATAAAAATGTTATGTTGCATTTTATACATAAAGAGGTTTGATATATAAGTACAACATTAGACGAACATTAGACATTTGTGCTGTTGTGGATTTTAGAAAGCTTTTTAAAAATGTTTTGGAAATAAATAGTTATATATTTATTTTTTAAGTTACAGATGTGGCTGGTTTGGAGTGAAAGTTGAGGTTTCCTGCGCTGCAGGTCAGTGGCCCGTCTGTTTAAACAGCTGCAGAAACGTGTTTATTTTAGCGTTTTTGTCCAGTCGCGTCTAATTCCATTATCTGAACGTTAGCAGCTCTGAAGGAGACTTTGTTCTGACGCTGTGTGTAAATCGTCCTGATTTCTGCTGAGCGAGCGAATCCACCACCAGCGACTTTACAAACCTCTAGACAGTCACTCCGAATATTTTATAAACCTATTTATTATATTTATATAATAAAATAAACTGCTTTCTGTGTTTAGATTCATGAATGAAACACGTTCGCTTTTGTACAGTTGCACACTTTTGTTCCTATCCATATTTTTAGAATGATATTACAGAGAAATGTCTTTTTCTTCTTTTTGTCTTTCTGTTTCTTTCTCTTTAATTGTTTTTAAACAATTAGGAAACGATTAGAAAATGATATTTCAGCAAACGGGTCTGGGAAATGGCTTCAGGAGAGTTAGAGCAGAACAGCAAAATAAAATGAAAATAAAAAAAAAAATTATAAGAAAATATAATGTTTTTTAATTAAATGTAACGTTATAAATTTTAGCTAGATTTTTTTTGCAATAAATAAATAAATAAATAAATAAATAAATAAATAAATAAATAAATAAATACTTGTAAGAATATCAGTAATCAACTGGAAATGGTTAATGGTGATATCTATTGTTTTTAAATAAATAAATAAATAAATAAATAAATGAAAATAAATAAACAAATAAATAGGTAAATAAATAAATAAATACTTGTAAGAATATCAGTAATCAACTGGAAATGGTTAATGGTGATATCTATTGTTTTTAAATAAATAAATAAACAAATAAATAAATAAAAACTCCCCTGCAGTGTCCGGCTTTAATTTCTTTGCTGTGAGCTTGGTGTGAGCTTCAGTCCACACATCAGAGCGACTGCAAAACACGTTATATATTAAACCTCTGGAACTACAACAACACAATGTGTTAGGACTCGCACACGGCTCGGTGATGTTTCACACAGACGCACAAACGTGTTGGTGATTTGTGTGAGGAAGCGAGAAAGAGAACTGAATCTTTTTTGTTTCCTGAGTATAAAAATCCTGCAGCGTTTTCACCGCCCTGCTGCTGAGCTCTGGACTGTGATTGGTCAGAAGACAAGGCATTGATTAATGTTCCATAACAGCAGCTCTTGGTAATTATTTATAATTAATGCACTCGTTCTCGTTCGTACGTTATCGTTTCTATAGCAACAGCTCACACACAGCGACTTGAGGTTTCCTGCAAGGAGAAATGTGTGTAACATTGTCGTACGTCTAACGTGTATGGAAGGAGTCTCCAGTGTCAGCGCTCTGTAACAGTCAGAGGTGAAGCTGTAACTTGAAGTTTTCCGACGTCTTCAGGACAGAGGAGTTTACGCTTCCCTGCGGTTTCTCAGTAACGTGCGCAACAAGCTGCGTTTTTTTAGAGAGAGGATAAAGAGAAGGAACGAATGTTTATATATTCATTCACATTGACTCCATTGTGAAAAAGGTCCAGCAGAAGTTGTTCTTCCTTCGTTCCAAAAGTTCAACCTGCCACAGGCGGAGACGACAGTTTCACTCATCTGTTATCGAGTCGGTTCTGTGCTCCTCTATAACTGTGTGGTTTGGGTCAGCCAGCAAATCAGATATATAAGAAGACGGCAACGGACTGTTAGGGCAGCAGAAAGGATCATCGGTGTGCACCTGCCCAACCTTCAGGACTTGTACAACTCCAGAGTGAAGAAACAGTGAGGTAACATCATCACAGACCCACAACCTGCTTGCTCTCCTCCCTGCAGGCAGACGTTACAGATCTCTGTGCACTAGAACATCTAGGCATAAAAACTGTTTTTTTTTTTCCCGCATGCCGTCTCCAGCTTAAACGGCTAACACAGGAATCATTACCGTGTTCTGTAATTCATCCTCCATCTCTAATTACTGCCTCCTTCTCAAGTATTATATAAATACCTATGCATATCTCTTTATTTATACAGCTGTATACAGAGTAAATAACGCACAAATCTGTACACAAATCCTCTGTTCCAGATTCATACGCATTATTATTTATTGTTAAGCCTCACTATTTAAATGTTTCTCTGTTCTCATGTCAGGTATGTATATATGCACGTATGTACCAAGAGCACCTTAAAAAAAATAAAATTCCTTGTGTGTCTGCGCACACACTTGGCGAATAAAGCTAATTCTGATTCTGATGTTTTTACAGTTCTGTGTAAGTCTCAGGCACGTGCTGTAGAAACGCTGTAGAGCAAAGACGCCTTCAAAAATACTGAAATTAAATGTTTCTACATTAAATAAACTCCTATAAAGAGCAGTAAACAGTAATAACTGACACAGAGTCAGTGTTTAATGTGAGGATCCTTCGCTTTAAATAAATAAACAGTGTCTCAGGTGCAGTGTGCAGTTTGATAAGGAAATGAGCTGGAAGTGTTAAATAGGGTGCCAAGACTTTTGCACAGTACTGTCTGTATATAAATGAATGTTTATAGCTGCTGTAACGTAAGTGAGAACTGGAGCTGTATAAAAGTGTAAATTGCAGTGGTGTAAGAGGAATAAAACCCTTGAGGAACAAACTCAGGACATCAGAGAAATAGAACTGGAGATGGAGATCCCTCTCACGGACTTCTGGGAATTTTTTTAATTAAATTTTGGAAATAAATTTTTTAAACTTCTTTTCATTCACCATTCCCAAAGTGATATGTGACCTTAGGAAGGCTGTACGCTGGGAAAACGGTGTTAAAGTGAAATCAGGCGATCAGACTGAGCCTTCACTCTTCCAGGTGAGGGTTTCTGTTTGTTCCTGTACGGAAACCTGTTTTACATACATGCTGCTGAAATGCCCTGAAAAGGAGAACCTCGGATTTTGGTTTCGGAGCGTGATGGGAACGTCAAACTCGGATTACTGTCTCGACCTCTTTAATCTGTGGTGTGAATTTGGGGAAAATCTGAGAAAGTCGGAATTTTCACCCAAAAAAACAGTAAGTGGTCTTTGTGTCTTTTTTGAGAGAAAAATCTGACTTTCTCCAATTTTCCCAAAATTCACACTGGAGGTTAAGGATTTCAAGACGAAGACAGCGATCCAAGTCTGACGTTCCTATCACGCTCTAAAGCCGAGATCCGAGGCTCCCGTTTTCAGCATATTCCAGTCATTCCAACAAACCTCGGATCTCGGCTTCGGAGCGTGATGGGAAGCTCAGATTTGGATTACTGTGTTAGACTTGACCTCCTTAATCTACTGTGTGAATTTTGGGAAAATCTGAGAAAGTCGTATTTTTCATCCAAAGAAAAAATAAAAATAAGGGTGTCTGTGTTTTTTTGGGCAAAAAAATCCGACTTTCTCTGATTTTCCCAAAATTCACACCACAGACTAAGGAGGTCGAGACTAAGACAGGAATCCGAGTTTGACGTTCCTATCAAGCTCTAAAGCCGAGATCCGAGGCTCTCATTTTCAGTGCATTCCAGTTAGTACAATATTCAGGTACTGAACTAAATTATTATTAATTATTTTAATTAAAGTGCCACTTACTTGTCAGATTTTCATGAATTTTTCATACAATTACGATAATATTAAAATGGATTAAAATAATTTCAGCTGAGGTGGTATAGAGAGCACCGGAAGTTGATTGTTTTCCTCCAACAGCACATCCTACAGCGGTTTATTCCTCTTACACCACAGCGGTTTACACCAACAATTACATTTTTATCCATTAAAAAAAAGCTATACTTTTTATCTGCTTATAGTTACATTTAATGTGAAGAGTCAGTTCCTGTTGTCACTTGCGTTATAGCAGCTATAAACAGTCGCTCCCTCACCAGCGTCTCTTCTTTTCTCTCTTGAAGTTAATAAAAGAAAAAAAAAACGTAAAGAAGCGTAAACTCCTCTGTCCTGAAAACGTCGGAAAACTTCAAGTCACAGCTTCACCTCTGATCGTTACAAGGCGCTGACACTGGAGACTCCTTCCATCAGTGTTAAACAAACACATTTCACTTTACAGAAAACTTCAAGTCTGCCGTTGCTATAGAAACGGTAACGTATCAGAACGAGCGCATTGACTATAAATAAACCTGTGATTTGCAGCTGCGCTGCTGTCAGAGCTGCTGGGATAGAAAACTAAGAGGAACGTATGAGGTGTAAGAGGAATAAAACACTTGCAGACATGCAGTTATAGGAAAATAATCAACTTCGAGGTGGAAACAGTGACTCCACTTCACCATCGTGGATTATTTTTGTTATTTTTTTCAGTGTCCTGATGCTTAAATCACTCCTGAGTACTTTATCTGTGCTGTTGTTTCGGCTGCGTGTGTAACGTGACGTCGTCGACTGTTTATTAGGAGCTTTTGGAAAAACTTCGGAAGTTCATCATTCCTGTAATTCCACACAATTAAAATGGACAAACCATCGCGCTGGATATGAAGTAGTTTCACTCCTGTAACTGCGATTATTAGAATAGTTAAACCAAACACACACACACACACACACACACACACACTTTGTTTTTCAGGGTTATATTTGAGAATCAAGATTTTTTTTGTGGAAATGATGCAGCATATAAAAAAAAGAGACAGAAATTTCACTATAAATGTAACGTCCCACACCATCGCTGCTCCGTGCCGACGACTCGACGCTTTTTAAGATTCCTCCGAAGTCTGAAGATCCGTTCCGGGTGAATCCATCCATCGCTGAGCTGCGAGAACGCGTGCCGTCGCCGACTTCCCCTCAACAAGAGACCAAAACCACGAACCAGGACGTTTTTTTTTTGTGCGGATTTGCGTTTAATTGTTTTGTTGTTTTTTTTAAACTATGTACAAAAAGTGATTAACTTGCAAACTAGCTACAGAACGCAACCAGCTGGTTTGCTTGCTCATTAGCTAGCCTGCTAGTTAACTAGCTAACTAGCTGGCAGAGAACGTTTCACACGTTTGTCACGTGCATGTGGATGATGATTTGGAGTAATAAAATGTTCAGAAAGTATATTGTGAGATTTTATGTGGCGTATTTTATTGCTCACGTTTATTTTTTTTTGCTGAACTTCACTTGAGCACTTGATAAGACCCCAAGGGGACTCGACCAAGGGGACTCGACCAAGGGGACTCGACCAAGGGGACTCGACCAAGGGGACTCGACCAAGGGGAAGTAGACAAGGGCAGGTCACAAACAGTTTTGGAACAGTTCAGGGTTTAAACCCTCACAGAAATAAATGATCTGATTTCTTTTAAAGTCACTCGTTTACTGATCCGAAGTCATCGGCTGAACCTGACTGAGCTCTTATCCCAAAATTATTCCATGATTATTGTTTGGAAAACCGGAAAAGACCCGGAAGGAGCAGGGATGCGCTGAGATATTCACAAATAAATATGAAGGTGTGGTCCGTTTCGAGGGAACGCGGTCCTCTCCGGCTCCGTGGAGAACGACGGGTGAGGGACGAGTATGACAAACGAATGTAACAGAGGGGGCGGGGTTAGTTCCTCTCCTGCACAAACACAGTCTCCTGAGGGCAAAGCCCCGCCTCCTGCAGCGTGATGTCATAGTCCAAATGAGCCAGCTTCCTCCGTGGGAAGTTAGTGACGAGTTCGAAGCGTTCGTTCGGATATCCGTTCGACTGGACGTGTCTCACCAGAGCCTGCGGGGGGAAAAACAACAACAACAACAACAACGCAACCGCACTCGTTAACGTGTTACACACAACACGCAGAAAATAAATAAATAAATAAATAAATACACGGGTTAAAACGGCGCTTTGTTACGTTTTGGGAAATTCAGGAATCTTACATACCATGAGCTTGGCATTAGCAGACAACGCTATCTGTTCCCTCCGACCGTCTGGGTATCTCAGCATTAGACGAGCCTTTGGACCTTAAAAAAACAAACAAATAAACAAAACAGACCAATCAAAAGACAGCGGGGGCGTGGCTACAGAGACCTGCAGGGGACATAAAAAAAAAAAACTCCCCCTTAAGATTTAAAGACTTATTTTAAAGATTTATAGAAGAAAAAAAAAAAGAAGGAGGAAGAGTAGTAGAAGGAGCATGAGGAGGAGGAAGAGTAGAAGGAGAGAAAGAAGGAGAAAAAGAGGAGGAGGAGGAAGAGGTGAAGGAGAGAAAGAAGAAGGAGCAAGGAATGTAGGATGACAAAGATGAAAAGAAGAAGGAGGATAACGAGAAGGATGAAAAGAAAGAGCAGAAGAAGGAGGAAGAAGAAGGAGGAGAAAGAGGTGGAGAAGACCTAGGAGGAAAAGGGAAAAAAGGATGAGGAACAAGAGGAGGTGAAGAGGAGAAGAGGGAGGATGAGGAAGAAGAAGAGAAGGAAGAGATGAAGGATAAGAAGAAAGACCAGGAGGAGGAGGAGGAGAGGAATGAGGAGAATGTTACTGATGGTCATTAACACATCATCGCCCCCTAGTGGCTTTATCCTGGACTGCAGTAATGAGTATGAAGACGTTTAAACAGATGATTCACAGATTATTATTATTATTATTATTACTGATTTGTGTGTTTAAAGCAGCAGCAGGTTGTGTGTGTACCGTTATCTTCAGGCTGTGTGCTTTGGGATGTTGTGATTTTGTGACTTTGGTCGTGATGACGTTGTTGTTGTTGTTGTTGTAGTTGTTGTTGTAGTTGTTGCTGTAGTCGTTGTGACTCTGCGGGTTTGTGGCTCGGCCGCGGCGGCGGCGGTGGCGGCGGCTCCACGTGGTTTTTCTTGCTCTCTTCTTTTCTGTGGTTGGATTCTTTGTGCGGAGACTTCCTGTTCTGGGCGGGGCTATCTGAGGAAGTGGGCGTGGCCTGTTCTGACGACATGTTTCCGTCTATGGAGTCTTTCCCGCCTCCCTCGTTGTCTGAACCGTCCACCGAGATCATGCCCTCGCTGTCGGAGAAGGCCTCGGCGTCCGAGTCGTTTTCCGACTCCACTTTCTCCTGCCTCGAGTCGTAGTGCGTTTCCTGTAGAGACGCTCTGATCGCCGCCTCCAGCTGACTGTCCTCGCTCGCGTCAATCAAACTCTCCTGAGAGGAACGTCAGAGGAACATCACAGCCAAAAACTCTCTGCACATTAACCTTAATATATTAATACGCTTTCTTAAATTTCCACGTTTCCACACGTCTAGAGTTTTTACACAAATAAACCACAATAAACCTTCATGAATAACAGCACGGTGTAATTAGCTAATTTAATTACGTTTTATTACAATTGTTACGCATTATTCTCCATATAATCCTGCCATTTTTCTTTAAATGTACCACAAAATTAAAATTAAAAAAAAGCTAAAACTTAACCTTTAAGAAGATGAAACCATTAAAGAATTAAATATTGAATAATTTAAATATTATTTAAGTCGATCAAACTGCAGATCAAACTGATCTCCAACAATCAAAACTGGCATTTTAAGTTTTCATGCAATTTTTAAGGAGTTATTATTATTATTATTATTATTATTATTATTATTATTATTATTATTGTGACTCGACTGATTATTCAAAAAAAAAATTTTAAATAGTTCATAAGTTTTCTATTATGTTCTTTATTTTTGTCTATTATCAGCTCCAAATATCTCCTTGAATAATAATAATAATAATAATAATAATAATAATAATAATAAGCCCGAGGGTGGACTCCTGCTGTAAAAACACACACACACACACACACACACACACACACACACACACACACACACACTGTGGTCTTACAGAGCGAGCGCGTTTGGCTGGAGGTTGACTGGAAAGTCCGTCTAACTGGCCGTGTTCCGTTAAAAACCCCGTCACCTGATCCAGGAATGAGGAAACGTCCAGCTGATTCCACTCCACCATCTTCTGACCTGTTTATTACAAAACGACACGAGGAAAACATCATCAACACCATCATCATCACCATCATCATCATCATCATCATCATCATCACCACCACCATCATCACCACCACCACCATCATCATCACCCCCACCACCAACCATCACCCCCACCACCATCATCATCACCCCCACCACCATCATCATCACCCCCACCACCAACCATCACCCCCACCACCATCATCATCAACCATCACCACCACCATCATCATCATCATCATCATCATCATCATCAACCATCACCACCACCACCACCACCATCATCATCACCACCACCATCAACCATCACCACCACCACCACCATCATCATCACCACCACCACCACCACCACCATCATCATCATCATCATCATCACCACCACCATCATCATCATCAACCATCACCACCACCATCATCATCATCAACCATCATGACCACCACCATCACCACCACCCATCACCACCACCACCACCACCACCATCATCATCAACACCACCACCATCACCATCATCATCAACACCACCACCATCATCATCATCATCATCATCACCACCACCAACCATCACCACCACCACCATCATCATCACCACTATCACCATCACGACATTAATGTAAACCTGCACTACTCTCAGAGCTGCTGTTCTAGAGAATTAATCAACACCAATAAATCTGACCAATCGCAATCCAGAACTCAACAGTGCTGTGGTTTAAACTTCTGTATTTCCTGTCAGCTGTTTCATACTGAACCAGATCTGAGTGTTTATCTGTAGAATATTTAAAAATGTAAAAATATTGATCCTGTAATCAATCGCCTAGCGATCGGGGAAAACTAACACGCGTCTAGAATTTGACTGCTTCCTGCTCGCTGCCCCGCCCACCTCGCTTGATAGACAGCCTGCACATAGCTAAGCCCCTCCCACCGCCGTGGAGCCGAGCGTCTCACCTGTACGAGGGTCCAGGATGGAGATGTAGGGGAATTTGTTGAGTTTGTAGAACTGAATGTAGCGCTGACCTTCCTCACTGTCGTGGTACACCTGTAAACAAACAAACAAACAAACAAACAAACAAACAAATGAGCATAAAAGCAGCTTCAGCCTGAACAGTTCCTTTTACAATAACATTAAAATAGTAGATGACTGTTAAAGGAAAGGATTTTTAAATCTTTTACTCTTTAATTCTTAACATCGGTATATTTCTATTCATGTGTTAAAACGTATTTTGGATTAAACTTCCTCTGGTTTTTATTTGATGTAAATTAGAATTACAGTAACGCAGCTCTTTAAAATAAACGTGTTGGATCAGGGGAGTGAAACACAGGTGTTTACTGTTTACTGTTTATTGTTTATTGTTTACTGGGCCGGATTCCAGCACCTGCCAGAAGATGAAGTGTTCTCTGATGATGGCCTTCACGGCCTCGTTACTCCACACGTCCCGGTTTAAACACTGACAGGAGAAATCCTGAACGTTCTGGATGTTTATCATCAGCCACTTGTTCTCCAACTGACCGCAGTTCTTCGCCTGGAGGGTTAGAAACACACACACACACACACAAACACACACACACACACACACAAACACAAACACACACACAAACACAAACACACACACAAACACACACACAAACACACACACAAACACACACACACACACACACACACACACACACACA
>CM074994.1:19133963-19146133 GCA_037576825.1 Pangasius krempfi
CACACACATACACACGCGCACACACATACACACACGCGCACACACGCACACACATACACACGCGCACACACACGCACACACATACACACACGCGCACGCGTACACACGCGCACACACGCGCACGCACACGCACGCACACACACACGCGCTCACACATACACACACGCGCACACACACGCACACACATACACACACGCGCACACACGCGCACACACACGCGCACTCACGCGCACACACGCACATACATACGCACACGCGCACACACACGCACGCACACACACACGCGCACGCACACGCGCGCACGCACACACGCACACACACACGCGCACACACTCACACACGCACACACTCACACACGCGCACACACTCACACACGCTCACACACACACACGCGCACACACTCACACACGCGCGCACACATACATACACACACACACACACGCGCGCACACATACACACACACACTCACCAAATACAAACTGAACAACAGGTATACACGGGCGCGCACACATACACACGCACGCGAGCACACGCACGCGAGCACACGCACGTGAGCACACGCACGCACACGCGCGTGAGCACACGCACGCACACATACCCACGCTCGCACGCGAGCACACACACACACACTTTGTACACTAAACCTATGATTTTTATACACATCATATTTTTAATTGTAGTATCACATGAACAATTGTGTGTGTGTGTGTGTGTGTGTGTGTGTGTTTTAGGAGCTGTACTGAGGACAGAACAGACAGGAAGCTGTGTCGCTCGGACCGCTGGGAGAGCAGCTGGACTCTGGTGGCCAAGAATCCTCTGGGAATGGTCCAGCTTTCTGACTCCGCCCACATCGACCAGCGCAGTAACTATCAAATAAAATTACTAGCCAATCAAAACACAGGAGGCAATCTGTTCTCTTGCAGTGTGTCTGATCTCAGCGTCTGATCTCCTGCAGTACGTCTGTTGGCGCCGGTGAACGTGATGTTGGACGCTGAGGCGTGGAAGGCCCGTGTTGGGTGGAGCTGGACGGTGGAGGCCTATAAAACTCTGTCCCTGCTGTGTGAGGTGCAGCTGGACAGCGGAGGACACACCCACACTGTGAGTCACCGTTTAGTCAGAGTGACCCATCATTAACTACCCCAAAGTTAACTATCACAGCATTAACTAACCCATTGTTGACTAACCCATCGTTAACTAACCCAGCATTAACCAACCCAAAGTTAACAAACACAACATTAACTAAGCCACAAATTAAGCAGCCCATACATGTATCTGCGGAATATAGAAATATACGTGTGTGTGTGTGTGTGTGTGTGTGTAACTACAGCGTAACTACACCGGCGTGGGACTGTCCTCCGTGGTGTTGGACAGGCTGAGTCCCGACAGCGAGTACTCGTTCTCTATCCGCTGTGCGTCTGTGCGGTATTTCTGGCGCTGGGGAGACTGGAGCGCCCCCTACAGCCTGCACACACTCATGGACCGTGAGTCACGTGTATTCAAATCAGACACGGTAGACTCCGCCCACCTTTGCTGTTCCATGGTAACAGCAGTAACACTGTCATGTGATGGGTGGGCGTGGCTTTAAGATTGTACATAGTGTAGTGCTTTAATGGGACTTGCATTATAATACGTAACGTGTGTGTGTGTGTGTGTGTGTGTGTGTGTGTTTCAGGACCTAAAGCTCCAGACATATGGGTGTGGAGGATTAATGAAAGCACAGGACAAGTCGTGTGGAAGGTAAACACACACACACAGACACACACACACTCACACAGAGACAGACTCACATAGACACACTCACACAGACACACACACGCACATAGACACACACTCATACACACACACACCCTCACTCATACACACACTCACACAGAGTTCTCTCTCTCTCTCTCTCTCTCTATGAGTATATATATATATATATATCTCCCTCTCTCTCTCCCTCCCTCCCTTACTCTCTCCCTCCGTTTCTCCCTCTCTTTCCCTCTCTCTCCCTCTCTCTCCTGTGTGTCTCAGTCTGTCTCACCCCGGGACAGTCACGGTGCTCTGACAGCGTACGAGGTGTCTCAGAGAGACAGAGGGGAAGACGGGTGGACGACTGTCTCTCTCCCTCCGAGTGAGTCCAGCACTCCCATCAGCCTTAGCAATAGCAGTGATGTCACGGTCGCCGTGGCGGCGCGGAACCTGTTCGGTCTCTCTCGGCGCAGCACTGTGGCCGTCCCACAATACACTGCAGGTGTGGAGGTGTTTATTTAACTAACGCCAGTGCACTCACACTGAGGCCTTTTTATAGAGTAATAACAAACTCATTTATCAGTAATAGCAGTAAAAGAAACACTGAGCGTTAAACTCTTCCTTCTACAGACTTAACACACCAGCTTCTGCGTCTGCAGCTTAAAGATCAAATTACCAGCATGTAAAGCTCTCTCTCTGTGTGTGTGTGTGTGTGTGTGTGTGTGTGTGTGTGTTTTATCCTCACTTCCTGCAGACTCGGAGTTGTCTGTGTCTGAGCTGGTGGGTAATGGAGGAGGTTTGACTGTTTCCTGGAACGGCAGTCTCAGCTCCACGCAAGGCTACGTGGTGGAGTGGGTGCCCACCTGCTGCCCCGCCTCCTCCGCCTGCTCCGTCCAATGGGAGACAGTTTCACCCTCCAACACCAGCACCGTCATCCAATCAGGTGAGGGGGAGTCTCCTGCAGTTCAGGGAAAAGTTTCCAAATATAACTAATCTGATGAGTGTTAGGTTAACTGACGCATGTGTGTGTGTGTGTGTAGGATCTCTGGACCCTGGAGTGCAGTACACAGTCTCCATTTTCGCTTTGCTTCCTGAAGCTTCTGTCCTGCTGCAGAGATATCACGGATATGGACAGGAGCAGGGTAAGGGCCCTTCGTAGGCACCCTCCACTGTAGGGGTAGTGATGAAGGTGTTGTTCCTCAAGGCAGCAGTAACAGGGCTGCAACACGTAGAACCTGTGGGTCAAGAATATCAGACGCCAAAGCAACAGCTTCAGATCGCAAAGCAAAGCCATTTCGAGCTGAGGTAGAGCAGTGAGTAGTGGAGCAGTGTGCACCTCATCTCACCTGCACCTGAACGGAAATGCTTACCTCAACTGATGTTTCCATTCAGGTATAAGGTTTGTGTAGAAAGTGATGAACACCAGTTTTATAAAGTCTGTATGATTTGTGTGAATTTACTGTAATAATTATTGCTGTGGTTCGTAACTCAGGTTATGACTGTGATCTCGTTTGTGATACAGTTTGTAACATGGCTGTTAACACACACACACACACACTGTTCACTATATAAACCACATAAATACCATTATTCTGGTGTGTGTGTGTGTGTGTGTGTGTGCAGTTCCCTCTCAGCCCGTGGCAGCGCTGTCTGCAGTTCAGTCAGGCTCAGACGTTGTTCTCTCCTGGACTCCTGTTCCTGTGTGTAAGCAAAAAGGCTTCATACTCGGACACACTGTTTACCTGGCCAGCGCCTCCAACCTCAACCTCATAGGTGACACACACACACACACACACACACACACACACGTAAACATTTACCCTTTGCAAATTTATAACAGCTCGTCTTTTCTATTACTTTAGTAGCTTTACGTATCGTTAAACATACTGTGATGCTTTTAACTGATGCCTTAAATTAACAATTGTTCATTTTAAGGCTAATGAAGGTGTGTGTGTGTGTGTGTGCGTGTGTGCGTGTGTGTGTGTGTGTGTGTGTGTGTAGCTAATCTGACCGACCCTGCATTGAGCTCGTACACAGTAAAGAGTCTGCCTCTGGGCTCCTACAAGTTCACGGTGAGGTCGTACACTTCAGCTGGAGAGGGAATGGAGTCCACCACCGCCATCAAAACCGAGTCTGACAGTGAGATCACTTACCGCCGCTTTAAACAAGCAGCAATAACTTATTTCACACAGGAGGGTGTGTGGGACGTTGATATTGTGTGTGTGTGTGTGTGTGTGTGTGTGTGTGTGTGCAGGTGATCTGATGTTGGTGGAGATCCTGGTGGCGTTGGGAGCAATGTCCGTCTGCCTCATCACCATCACCGTCTTCTGCTACAAGAAGAGAGAATGGTACACTCCTCCTCACATCTTCTGAAACCGCTATCCTGCCAATGTACACGCTGTAAAGCACGTGATCACGTTATACACACAGTACTAATCCCGAGTGGAAGCCATTATCTTAATGGACTTAACTCTTCTCTGTGATGGTTCAAATCCTTTTTAAAGAGGTGAAAGAAGGATGTGAAAAAAAACCAAGCACGTGTGTATTTAGGTGTCCAGAATGTCCAAACACTCTGCGCTGTGCTGAACGACGTGGCTGCTCTCCCAGTGTTTTATACATTAGGACTATCTTTAGTTTGCTAGCTCGTTTATAATCATGTCGGGACGTGTTACATATAAAACTTCACACCTGTTCGCTGCTAAAATTAGCGTTCTTACAATCTTACGAAGCTCCGCCCTTTTTAGCGGCCCATAGCCAGGCCAGTCGTGCTGCTGGGTAATGAGGCAATGAGGGTAATGAGCTGACGGTGCAGTGAGACAGTCAGGCAGGAGAAGCTGAGCGCTGTAGAGAGTTCGGCGACGTGGATGTCATTTCAGCAGCGCAGACAGAGCGGAGTCCGTTTCCATGGTAACCGTCAATATCTCCAGTTAATGTATATAACATTAGCAAGATTGAGCACCAGTGCATTCACACAGTAACTGAGCTCACACACACACACACACACACACACACACTCTTCTGTTATATAGAGTTCAGTGCTCACTGACGGTGGACGGATGAAGACCTCGTGTTTATTGTGTAAATGGACTTGTGTGTGTTAATGTGGTTGATTTGCTGTTTTATTCATGTTCAGGGTGAAGAAAGCGTTCTATCCTGAGATTCCCGGCCCCAAACTCACCGGGGATTGGTCAGCTCCGCCGGTAAACACACACACACACA
Source organism: Pangasius krempfi (assembly GCA_037576825.1). Lineage (NCBI taxonomy): Eukaryota > Metazoa > Chordata > Actinopteri > Siluriformes > Pangasiidae > Pangasius > Pangasius krempfi. The sequence continues at coordinate 19,138,914 of CM074994.1, forward strand.
CACACACACACACACACACACACACACACACACACACACAGCCTTCACTTCCTGTCTGGTATTCCCGTCTTGATGGGTCACTGGGAAATACAGTTCATTATTTCCATAGCGTGTAGCGTGTTGTTTACACACACACACACACACACACACACACACACAAGCCCAGCTTCCTGAGAGCCGTGAGGATGGAGTAACGGTCTCGTACCCGCCTGCACGCCACGTTTCTGAAACATAACGCTTGCTCATTACACCGATCGGCTAGGAGCAGAGACTTTCTCTTTAATAAAGTTCCACAGCACGATGAGGTTTTAAAATTTATTTAACGTTTTGGCTGTTAGGATTTTGGCTCCCTCTGTTTGTTTGGACTAGCTAGCTCTCTGTTAGCAGCGAGGCGTAAGTTAGCGACGTACTGAGAAGGTCATGTTCAGTTACTGTTGAAGGTCATGGTCTTGGATTTCATAGCTGAAGGTGAACCAGTTTGAGACTTCTGGGAGACTGGTTTGTGATATTTTGCATTTATTATTTAAAACAGAGGAGAAGCTGTTGTGCGCTATTGCACTTCCTGCATGTTGTTCCCTTTCACTTGGAGTTACTTGCTAGCATTGATTAGCTCAGCTAGGCTAGTCCATGGGACCCGACACCCGTCTGATGGCGGGTTTGCATTTTTTCAGTCCTGTTTGTGTTTCTGTGCTTTTAAAAAACAAACATTATAAAAACAAAAGCCGTAAATGCTTTTATTGTTTGTTTTGTGTTTGTTAAATGGATTTTGCGTGAGGATTATGATTGTTTTGCGTGTTTGTGTGAACAGGGTCCTCTGGACTTGAAGCCGCCCCCACACAGTCTGGTGCACATCGTGGAGAGTCCGGATAAGGAGGGGGTCGTCACGGTGCCGGGCGGACAGGAGGAAGGTCACCATGACGACGAGGACGGTGACCAGAACGTTGAAATGGACACGGACTCGGACGAACCCGCGCTGCTGCGCTACTACAACCAGCTGGTGAGCGACGCCTCCGATTGTTCCACGAGCTCCATGGATTCGGCGCAGACGCAGGTGACCTACACGGGAATCCAAAGCCCCGCCTACCGGCCCCAGAATCAGCCTGAGGCTCAGAGGGAGGCGGAGCCCCAGGAGGAGAGCCCCAGCGCGGGCTACAAGCCGCAGTGCTCGTGGAGACCCGATTCTCCGGAGAACGAAAACTTCTGCGGCTCGCTGGGAAGCCCGACCTCGGTGACGTCATCACAGTTCCTCATCCCGGAATCCTCGGAGGAACATCCAGAGTCGTCGGGAAGCTGGTTCCAAAACCTCCTCTCCGGCAAATTCTAATTAGCATTAGCATTTAGCTTTAACGGTCAGACATCACTGCTACTCATTAAAGGCATTATGGGACGGATTTCTCGGATCCTTCTCGAATTCGTGTTGTTTCTGTCGAGGACGTTTCGCATTAAGGACACTTCACATTCTCCGCACTAACCCTGCATTCCATTTAAGAAGAAGCTGCCTAAGTAGGGAACGTGCTAGGACTCGGGGCAGCACGAGATAACGTCTGTCTTATGCAGAAGGCAGCGTAAAGGTCGCCATCTTCCCCTGATGATGGACAGATTTCTGCAGATTTCTGAGCTTGGACTTTGACCTTGTGACTCGAAAGGCTTGGTGTCTTTACTGTAAATCACTTTGTTGGAGTTGAAACACTACTGTACTGCAGCGGCTAGTGAGAAACGCTTCAGCTTTCAAGGAGCAGTTCATCCAGGAGAGAATATACGCAATGTTCCTGTCCATCAGCCGGCTAAGCGGCTAATATAGCTAACAGCTTACGGCCAGCAGTGTAGCATCAGGCTAAACGGTCTCCCTGGCTGCGCTATATATTTGGTTGAACTGTAAATATATATAAGTATATGAGTATCCGTCCTGTAGAGGGCGCTGTGCTGAACGACGTGGCTGCTCTCCCAAGCGTTGTGTTTGTGAACGTTACCTATCAGGCGTTCTGAAGTCCTCTGATGTTTAATGGACAGGTCACAGGTCACAGGTCACATTAGCTCTGGTATAAGCTTACTGATTTTATGGCATTATTTGAAAAATGAACAAAAAGCAAACTAAAACAGGAGGGCGGGGCTAACAGAGGAGCCAATCAGGTCACAGTACACCGGATTGATTGCCCGTGTAACACTACAGTGCTAATGTTTTACATTTTTACCGAGTGCTTTGACTTTATTGCCTTACGGTATTCTCAGATTATTAGCTTTGGCTTTGCTCTGATGCACAACCAGACAGCGAGTGATGTTTGTTTACGCTTTATAAGTTTCTCTGCTTCCGAAGAGCTTTTAAGGGCTTAAAGCTGTTTTAAGAAATATTTCTAAAAATTGCACATGTCTAAAATGCATTTAAACGAGCTGTTTAGCAAAATCTAAAATGTCCCCAATGTTCTCGTAAATGTAGGCGATGAACTGAGACGTGCTCCTCATGTAGCGCTGGAGTTACGAGGCTAATGTAGCTGAGTACCAGAAGAATCCTTCCCCAGAACCTCGCTAGACCACACCCTCTAGGTCCAGGTCATAGGCCACGCCTTCTAGGCTCCACCCCTATACTTTACCCTCTTGGCCACACCCCTTAATGCTTGTTCTATTGGTCCCACCTCCTGGATCCCATCTCACAGGTCACATCTCCTTGGCTCCACCCCTATATGTCACCTCTTTGCCACACCCCTTAGATCCTGTCCTACAGGACACGCCTCCTAGACCCCACCCCTATACCTCACCTCAAGGCCCCACCCCCTAGAGCCTGTGCCATAGGACACACCTTTTAGGCCCCGCCCCTAGATTTACCCCAAAGCCACACCCCTTAGGTTCCAGCTCCAAAGCCAGATTGTAGCAGTAGATGTTTATTTAATAATGAACGATATGAATAATAATTATGGAGTGTAATGATGTCACTCATTATTTACAGACTAAAATAAACCTCAATAGCAGCATTAGCCTCGTAGGTGCAGTGTAAAGGAGACGTGTGCTCTCTGATTGATTCGCTTTGTGTGTTAAAGAGTGTGTGTGTGTGTGTGTGTGTGTGTGTGTGTGGTGTTAGCGTGGTTAGCTCTCACTACTGAGCAGCTGAGAAACGCTATTCGCACAAACCCATCATCTCATGTGACAGAGCCAGTCTGAGCGCCTGTGTCCTCAGCGAGTGGGCGCGTGCTGACCGAGGTGCGCTTCACAGGACGCTCGCCGAACAGGAGGGTGCCTAGCTAGGGGGCAGGAATGAAACCTGTCCCGTTCAGAAGGCAGCGTAAAGACCGGCGTCTCCTGGGACGCACGTTACTGACGTTTACTTCACTTCATTTTAGTTGAAGACGAAAGGACAATCCCACAATTCTGTTGGGCATTACAGACGGAGGAGCCGAGCCGGCGTCTCCTAACCAACACCTCCTCTTCTGATTTCATCTCCTGACACTGTTGCCATGGTTACGTGAGCTAGCTAACATGTTACCGCAGCCTCTCGAAGTCATTTCTTTCAGCAGGTAGCGGGCTGTCAGCTGTCCTGTGGTTGTGTCTAAGCTGAAAAATGAGCGAGGGATTGTGAGTGAACGAGTGAACGAGTGATGACGGCGTGTAGCGAGAGCAGACGCGGGTAAACGTGTAGCTGTAGCATCATCGTAAGATCAGCACTTATCATGGTATAAACTATCAGGACACGCCTACCACGTGTGTGTGTGTGTGTGTGTGTGTGTGGATTTAGTTCCTGAAGCTTTCCGTACTACTGTGAGATGTTACAGTTTATTAAGGTTATGAGCGTGATGAGCGATACAGCGCCCTACTTCACGCTGTGTGTGTCGCTTTTTGGAGATTTTGCTGTGAAGCTCTTTCAGTGTTTGTTACTCAGAATTATTTTTACTTAATTAATCAGTTAATCAGATCATTTTTTTCTGAAATGTATGTGATCTGTTTATCACTTCCCCTTATTCACTTCCGCTGGCTGCTAAAGACTTTATTTCACTGTTTTACTGTAGTGCGGTGTGGGAGATGAGTGTTAGAGAAAAAAGACGTCACTGTCGACTACAAAAGCATGTTTAATTACCCAGCATGCACTGCTGTGACCCAGCACAATTTATTTTCAGTATGGCTGACATCTTTTTAAATTTCAGACTGGAATGTTAAAAGATATCATATTTGTTTGCATTTGCTCCGTCTGCATACAGCAGCTGACAGAACTGTGCTCTGATAGCTACTTAGCATGCTCGCTAATTAGCACGCTAGCTAGCGAGCGAGTCGATGTGGCTCTTCAGGGTTGTGATAGGTTCAGCGGAAACGAGCCCTGCGCTCTGATTGGTCGCTGCTGCAGGCTTCTGGGTTGTTAGGGGAAGTGGACGAGGGCGCAGTGGAAACCGAATCGGAACCGTAAGAGCAGAAAGTGGAAGCTGGATGTTACGTTTCATTTTTAGTTTTATTCTCACACTGTTAAGCTCATTAAATGTAAATATGATTTGTTTAGTGTGTGTGCGTGTGTGTGTTAGGGTCATATATTGACCAGGATATTCACAACACACACATTACTGTTATCACAGGTAGCGTTCTGCTTGGGTGAAGGTTCCCTAGGTAGGCAGCATGAGGACAGGTGTCTTCCAGCAGTCCTAGCATTGGACAGATCCTAATTTCAGGCAGCAGTCTACTGGAAATCTAGTGCACTACGGAGGGGGTGGGATCCTCTCAGGAGGCAGCGCATATGAGAAATGATCAACTGTCAGTTAGAGCTTTACTACACTACATAGGGAGTAGGGTGTAGGGAGTAGGGTATAGGGAGTAGGGTGTAGGGTGTAGGGAGTAGGGTATAGGGTGTAGGGTGTAGGGTATAGGGAGTAGGGTGTAGGGAGTAGGGAGTAGGGTATAGGGAGTAGGGTGTAGGGAGTAGGGTGTAGGGAGTAGGGAGTAGGGAGTAGGGTGTAGGGAGTAGGGAGCTGTATGGGATTCAGCGCATAATGACACTAAAAATGTTCGTGACTAAAATCAGCTACAGATATTGCTACTGTGATATGAAAATGTATAAATATTACATTTAACATGTTATAATCCATCACTAACACTGTTGCGTGTGCGTGTGCGTGTGTGTGTGCGTGTGTGTGTGCGTGTGTGCGTGTGTGCGTGTGTGCGTGTGTGTGTGTGTTAGCGAGCTCTGTATACTCTGAGACACTAACCTGCAGTATATATACAAATAAAGAGCTTCGGTGTCCAGCTGTGTGTGTGTTTACTTAATAAACTCCCAGGGTGTGTTTTGTTGTTGTTGCCAAGAAATAAACAGATATAAATGTAATATTTTTAATAATTCCTTAATTTAATTATTAATTACCAAACCGTATTTTAAAATCAGGAACTGAAGCTTGAGAATGAATTCTTATTGCTCGAGTGCTGAGTTTCTTCCGTTACACTTTTTCAAAAGATTTTTTAAAAGAAAATATAAATTATCACAATGAAGGAGTTTTAATAACAGTTTTTATTTATTTATGTTCATCATATAAAATATTTAAAGATCAATCCGTTTATGATAAAGTGCATAATTTCTATTTACAAGCATTAAAGAATTGTCTATAAATCTTTCATTTATTCACGAATGTATTTAACAAATAAACATTTTAGTCTGGGTTTAAAATCAGCTAAAGATTTCTACACATTTCTAATGTTAAAAGGATAATAATAATGATCCCTTCATTTATAGAGCAATTTCCATACAAACTGTAGCTCGAACATCTTCACAATCGAACAGTGAATAAACAGTAAACAGTGAATAAACAGTAAACAGTGAATAAACAGTAAACAGTGAATAAACAGTAAACAGTGAATAAGCAGTAAATAAACAGTAAACAGTGAATAAATAAGAAACAGACAGTAGTGAGTACATCTTGTTGGTTTATTTATTTATTTATTTATTTAAAAAGTAATAGAATGAGTGATAAAGTAAAAATACCAAGATGGCAGATTCAGATGTTTCTCAGGTGTAAAGTAAAAGCAGCAGCAGCAGGTTCGGAGGTCCGACTCCAGGCTTCGGGGTTTATGAGGAACCTCGTCACACTGAGCTGCAGGTTCCTCGCCCTCCGATTCACTCCTCCATCTCACACGTCCCTGAGAGATGATCCATAACTCATGAGCTCAGTGTGGACCTTCACACGTTCTCCCCGTGTCCGTGTGGGTTTCCTCCTGGTTTCCTCCAGGTTCTCCTCACTCCTCCCAGCAACAGGTGGACTCGCTACACCAATGTGTGATGGATCCAGTGTGTATTCCTGCCTTTACACCCAGTGTTCTCCGCACACACACACTCACACACAACACACAGATACACACACACACTCACACACAACACACAGATACACACACAACACAGATACAGATATATATACACACACACACACACACAACACACAACACACAGATACACACACACACACACACAACACAGATACAGATATATACACACACACACACAACACAGATACAGATATATACACACACACACTCACACACAGATACAGATATATACACACACAACACAACATACACATGGAATGGTATAAATATACAAATATGAATATTTATAAATCTATATTTCTCTAGAAGCTTTGTTTAACTGTTTGTAATTATTAATAATCTCCTCATATATCACACACATGAATAAAAGGACAAACAGACTGATATAAACAGAGAGAAAGACACAGATGTCAGTTTTTCACTTTTCTTTCTTCATTTCTTCTTTTCATTGGACCTAAAATAAATAAAATAATTTAAAGTTTGTGTGTTTCAGTTAAGCGCTTTTTCCAGTCTGTGCAAATTTACCTCAGCAGCCGGAAGCTAAGCTAACGCGCTTGGTTACCATGACGACAGCGGCGCCATTTCGCGAGTTCCTCTGAGGAGCAGCTGAAGACTGAACCATAGCAACAAACCGTAAACAAGCCGCCGCCATCTTTAACCTCGGCCAGTGCGCCGGGTGCAGTCTGTGGCAGGAGAATCCGGCTCTCGGGCCGCCACAGCGCTCAGGATGTCTGATATTCTGTGTCGGTGGCTGAACCGTGAGCTCCGGCTGTCCAAAGCCGTCGGTGAGCATTTCCTCCTGTCTGTGTGTGCTGTTAGCCAGCTAGCTTTAGCCGACTAATCTAATCTGACGATAAATCCAGTCTAATGTAATCTAATATGACGATAAATCCAGTCTAATCTAATCTGATGAGAAATCCAGTCTAATGTAATCTAAT
>CM074994.1:19182397-19194356 GCA_037576825.1 Pangasius krempfi
TTCTGTAGCGTTTCATTCTGTGCCGGAAAACTAATGTCTGGAATCTAAAAGGTTTTTGTACTGAATCAATAATGTAGGAGTCAGAAAATAAACATCTGTAACAAAGTCTGTACTGGAAAGGTGCTAAGACTTTTGCACAATACTGTAATTCCCAGTTTAAATGTTTTAAAAATGAAAACTAAAATAAGCTGCTTGTGTTGAATAAATGTTTTTGTATAAAGGTTTTTTTTAAAAACATTGTTCTCCTGCAGGCTAAAACCCACGTGCTGGACATCGATCAGCGTCTCCAGGGTGTGATAAAGAACAGGAATAAAGTGATGGGACTGCCGCTGTCCATCGAGGGACACGTTCACTACCTCATTCAGGAGGCCACAGACGATAACCTGCTGTGTCTCATGTACCTGGGCTGGGGCCCGTACCTCTGATCCAACGTTCACTTTTAATAAGAAAAAAATATATAATTTTCTACCTTTAAAATCTAATTATCTACCTTTCAGTGTACTTCATTTTTTCGTTCCGTTCTAACACAGCTGAGCAGCGAATAAAGGCGATACTTGTCTTTACGATATTATCATGATATGTTAATAATAAGTATAATTAATTAATATTATAAATTCTTACTATGTTCTTTTTTTTTTATTTTTATTTTAACAGCACTTGTCATGCTCCTACAATTCCATCCCAGTACTGTAAACTGAAAAATAATTTCTCTCATGATGAGTCACATGACCAGGGCTGCAAAATATGTCTCAATTATTGAGGCTTTAAATCTTAAAACCATAAAAATTTAGAGTTAAGAGTGTTGCTGTTGTAAATTCCTGGTTTAAAGCTACGTGTGTGATGTCACTGATGACATCATGAAGACAGCGTTCTGCGTGGGACGCAGTTTCTATCTATGCAGCAATGTTGCGTATCTAAAAAGCGCAAGAATTACATCACATAATGAAGCTGATGTTTAACAGTTTGTTATGTTGAAGTGAAGTTACAGCTGAATCTGGTAATTATGTAAGAATTATTGTGGTTAAAAACTTTATAATAGTTTATAATAGTTATTACTTTTCTATTGATGTTACGCATCCACTCGCGGTTTTGTTCATTGTTGGAGGAAAAAGCTTGTATTGTTTTTTTTTCTTTAAAAAAAAAAAAAAAGTTAACATTTCTCCTGCTGTGTAGGTTTTTTTTTACGGCGTTTAAAGCCTTTCCAAAACATTGTAGTGTCCTTTTTTTTTTTCTTTTTTTTTTCCCCAACCAGTCTAAATAAATGTAAATAATTTTGCAATGCTTTGTTTTGCGTTAACGTTTTGGTGTGTAAAGCTGTCCGGTAAAGTCCACATCACTTCGATTCTGGTTGCTGACGTATTTAATTTTGAAACAGGAAGTTAGAGTGACTGTGCATGACAGCCAATAGCGTTCCAGAGATATGCCACACCCCCAACCATATATAGAACTAATATATAAAGCATATAACTGGAAGATCAAAGGATGTCACTGGACGTTCTAACCCTAACCCTAGATGAATTACTTACCGGCATTTTGTCTCAGCCGTCGATCAATCAATAATTTTTCTGCCACTTTCCTGTCGAAATAAATTTGCGCATGCGTGAATAAACATTCATGATGTTATCGAAACTACTATGATGCATGCGTGTTACAACATCCAGCATGTAGTGGATCTAATCCGATACATCATGGCGCTACAGGCTGCAATGACGACCTCTTGAACTAATCTTTTTTGCTGAATGGAATCAAAAGATTCGCGTCACTGGGATGAATCGAAATGACCACCGCTAGTATAAATCGTCAAAACTTTTTAATCGCTCTTTTTCGTATTGTTTCTAGGGTCTAGCGTCTTTATTTCTATTGCAGTGATGTCCATAACACTAAAGGACAGGTATAAATAAGCTCTAAAACACTTACTTCAGTGCCAATTCAAATATATTCAAGCTACTATTTGTAAGATATAATGATAAATAATAAACGCGTGGGACTTTAACGCGTTTCTGAACCCTTTGGCTTTCCACATTGCATCCAGCTCCCTGCTCCGCGCGCGTGCAGCAATTCCTGACAGTGTTACAGGTATGGACAGGTCGTTTAATGCTGTTGTCAGTCGTTATTACGCCTCTAAGACGCCGTAATGTCGCCTTTATTACAAACACGCTATTTTACGAGATCTGAGGTAACGCCATTTTCCCGCCACTTTGCGCCAGCGTGCCGCGCGAGCGAGTGTCACGCGCAGCCTCTCAACGGTCACTGCTGAGGGATTTATCTCAGCCTGCATACTAGCCTACTAACCAGTGCGGATATTACTACTACTACTACCACTGTGTACTACATTTACACACGTTTTAGTGCGAAAGTATGCGTTTTTCATTCATATCCGTGATTTTCTGAGGTAAATACGTCTGTTCGTGAAAGAAATCCTGTCAGATTTTAATGTCAAAATACCAATTAGCCGTTAGCACACCTTCCCTTGGCTCATTATGTAAATAAAAAACAGCTAGAGGTGGAAATATGGAACCTAACTGAGAACATTTCTCACATTTAAAAAAAAAAAAAAAAATCTCGACTACGAACCGTCTATTTAATTGTATTAATTCAGAGAGCCATGACATCCTGAATGAATAAAATGAGCTTATGAACATAACAGTGATGGCACTTACAGTCAACAGTAGGAATTTTAAAGTGATAATCTTTTAATTATAAAGATATTACAGCAATATGCTGCAATAGGACACACACCTTCAACATTTTTTAAAATTAAAAATAGATTTTTCTGCTTTAAAATGAGTACAAATTTATTTTAATACACAATCATTTTAATCTAAAAAAAAACAACCTTGTGATTAGATTTAAGTTGACATTAATTGTAGGCATGTTTGTTTTTTATGTTTGAATTAATCCCATTCCCCCATTCAAAATCCTACAGGGACAAACAGATAGTAAATAAATAAGTGCTATAGTAATAAAATGATTATATTTAAATGTCAGGATAAAAAAGTGTAGGTCTGTTGGAGCATTAAAACTGAATTGAATAAAATCACTAACTAAATAAGTAAAGACAGTGAGGTTGGAATTTTATGCTTACTATTTGCATGCATATGCGTATCATTTAGTTATTTATCTTTAAATTCCATTGTTCAATATGTCCCGTATCGGAGTAAAATTCATTATAATGTTACATGGAACAAAAACACTAATTTTAATTTTGTCTTTTCGATGTACAGTTATGAATGTGTCTTGGGAATATGGAGTTGTCCAATAACCAAAAACAGACTCAAGGGGACAAAAGTCCTAAAACTGAGACAAGTAAAGGTCAATGCGCTGAGGGACACGGCTCCCCTGGCACCTCGTTTTACAATACTGTCAATGAAAACAATCCGAATGTGTCCTCAGAGAATCTACTGTCTCCAGATACCCTGGACATACCTTCCCCAGACATCAGTTCCAGTCTCTCCGATGGGTGGACTCAAGACTTTAGCTATGATTATGTTAAAAAGAGCAGAACTCACGACTGTGTGATGGAAATTAGACCAGATAGCCCAGTAAGTCCTGAGAACAGAGATGAAGCATGTTCACCATCCATGTATCATCACACCAGGCTTGTTAACAGTGCTAGCTTTCCTGAATTTGGTGCAACTCATCAGTTGCTACATGAAAATCAGTATACATCTGCCAACAACCGGGAAATCATTGATTACCGCAATCTGACACCTCAAGTGCCGTTTGTGCCTTCCATCGCCAAGTCCATTCCAAAGAAAAGGATCTTTCTTAGGAAGCCCAAAAAGGCCATCAAAGACCTTTTCGTCCACAAAAAGCACAATAGTGAGAAAGCAACGTCACCGTGTACACCATGTCGTGAATATGGACCAACAACAAAACAAACTAAGAAATCCTCAAGATGCCGTGAATCCAGGACTTCTCGCAAAAAGAGCGACACGCTTTCCGACTCCTCGAGTGAAGGATGCGCTAACGTATGCGAGGATGCTGTGTCACTGAAAAGCTTCGGCTCTCAAGCCGGTTGTGGAGAGATATTTGCAGATGAGGAATATCTTGTCTCTCTTGAAGGGATGCCAAAAGTTAAAACAAGCAGGGACACCAGCGAAACTCTGAAGCGAAGTCCTGTTGTCTTTCAGGGAGGCATGGAGCAACTAGCATCACCTGCTCATCCTGAAGTCTTGGACTTGTTTGGAATGTGGGACACCATCAATAGGACTGTTCTTTTTAGTCAAAGTTCAAGCCAAGAAATGAATACAACCTCTACACCAATTTCTATATCACCCTCCTCAAACAAGACAGCATATCCCATTGAGAATGATACGAGCAAAAACATGACAGAACGAGAAAATAATCTGAGTCATACAGTGACACCAAAAAGTGAGAACCAAGAAAGCACCAGTGATGAGGGTTACTGTGATTGTATTTCTGCTGAAGATCACACTGGGCAATCTCTAACACCAGTTTTTTCCAGAAAATTCCCTAGGGACACATACAGTGGAGATGCTCTCTATGAGTTATTTTATGACCCCAGTGAGGCTGAAATGACCCCCATTTTTGATGATGAGCTGGATCTACCAAGCAGCATTATTGGCCAGCCAAGTCCAGACCTCCCATTATCCATGTACAGCTTCCATATTGGATCAGAAGAGAATCTGGCACCTCCTTTATCAGTAGACCTCATTGGTAGCCATGACTTTCTGCAGAGTAACTGGGTAGGGAAGGACTGCTTACTGAAGCTTTGTGATACAGAAATTTCCCTGGCTATGGATATCGTCAACTGGATGAAACATAGGACAATCAAGGGTAACCAAGCAGAGATGGGAACTCCAGAGATTAGCAATGGTGATAATGGAGATGTATGTCAAGAAGAAAAAGTTCAAATAACGGATCTTGAAAATGTCCCAAGTAAAGCAGTTCTGAGGACTGCTCATAGTAGAGACAACATAACTGGCCTTAAATTGAGCAAACCATGTCAAGTAGATGTTGGTCATCTCTCAGTGGATACAGTGAAACACCAAGCTGGAGTGGTTACAACACCAGAGAGCCAACCGAGGACCCCAACAAGTCATGTATGCTTCCGAATATTCAATATCAACTCACCATCAACACCCAACAAGATTTTGGAATCCCCTGTAGCATGTTCTCCTGGCTCTGGAACGAGTTCCTTGTTTGTGCTGGCCATAAACAAAGAATCTCTTTGTGAATCTTGCAAGGGGTCCTTGAAACATGGTGCCAAGGAGTTGCACTTGTGCCATTTGTGCACCTCCTTCATTGAACGAATGAAGATGTCAGAGTTGTGGCCTCGTGCTAATCTTTACCAAGCTAAGCTTGCAGGAAGTCCTCAAGCCTTTCTTCGTTCTCCAAGCAGCAGTTGCGGTATAGCAAGTGACATCAGTATTCTTTCGTTAGTCGAGCAGTGTGCTAATCAAATGTCTTCGTTGAAGCTTAACCAGCATCAACATCCTTCTGATCATGAAATGAGAGCTATCACCAATCAAAGAAGTGATAACTATCCGAGGAAAGATCGTACCAGGAGGTATGTCAAGTCCAAGCTCAAGAAGAAAGGGAATGGAACAGGAAAAGTGGGTGATAGTACAAATGTCAAAGACAGTTTCAACCATGTAGCATGTAGTCCATCCCTACTGGAGGCGAGGAGGCTTGGCCTTGTCGCAACCAATGGATCAGAAAATTTAGTCCTGGAAGCATACAAGAGTCCATGCTCCCAACAAACTACTCCTTTCAAGGACACTGATTTATCTCAAGCTTCAAGGCCGACTTCTCTTCCTCTCACAAGTGCTACCTCCTCTCATTTCTCTAAAAAAGAGCACCGCGATGCCATCAAGGTCAAAGAAAAAACGTGTGAAAGATTGCGACGAGACAGAAGACCAGCGGTGACCAGGGATGGCTTATCAGACAACGTAACCTCAGAGGAGAAGAAGATGGAACGAAGGTGCAGGATGAAGAAATAAAGCAGGTGCTATGTTGTCCATTTACAGTTATGGCAGTGCTTTTCAATCCAATCTTCACAGACCCAACAGATAGTCCACATTTCCACATTTTACTCCTGAACCAGCTTTTTAGGTTTCTTGATAAGAAAGCAAACATCAGCACTATTGGGAGTCCCAGAAGATTGGATTGAACTATAAAAACTGACCCTAATATGTGATTTGACATAAAACCTACAGCGTTCTAGTTTTATTGCTGTTATTAAAAGGTAACAGCTCATGTTGTATTAACCTTCAAGTAGAAGAACTGAGGTAGAGCGCACCTCATGAAAGTTGTTAATACTGATAATATATTGAACTCTTCAGGAGATAATGCCTTAAGGTCCAGCATGCAACAGTGAGAGAATAGAGAGCAGTATGTACATCAAAAGAACCAAGCATTATAAGAAGTTGTGTTATTTATATTTACCTGATGGTTTTATGTGACTTACCACTGAGTGACTTACAACTGAGAAAGTGTATAGCTGAGAAGTTGAGTGTTAAGGGTCTTGCTCAAGGACCCAACAGTGGCAGCTTGGTGGTGGCCATTGGTTCAATCAGTAACCCAACACCTTAACCTCTGAGCCACCACTGTCCAGCTAGGCTAGGCTAGGCTAGGCTAGGCTAGGCTAGGCAAGGCTAGGCAAGGACCACTGTGTGTGTTGATGTTATAGTAAAATACTAAATGAATTATGGAGCACAGTTAATACTATCACCCTGAAGTTAAATATTTTCCTATAACAACATGCCCCAAGTGTTTTATTCCTCTTATACCATACCAATTTACCACACCAACTATTACAATGTCATACTTTTATCAGTTTGTAAAAGTCCAAAACATGTTAGTTCCTGTTCTCACTTACAACGTAGCAACTATAAACTGTAAATATTTTTAGCTAGGCTGTTTTTTTTAAAAGATCTTTTAGTATATTCTATACAATATTGCGTATATTGGAATGACACTGTGTTCAGCGGGTATCATTGCTGTCTCACAGCTCCAGGATTCCTGGTTAACTCCTGAGCTCAGGTTACTGTCTGTCTCTTCTGCTCTCTGTGGGTTTACTCCGGGTTCTCCGGTTTTCTCCCACCTCCCCGTAGGTGGCTTGACCACTCTAAATCGCCTCTAGGTGTGAATGAGGATGTGCATGATGACCATCCAGGGAGTATTCTCTCTTTACACACAATGTTCCCATTTTGATTGTTTTATTATTAATTATATAGAGAAGGGGTCTTCAGTCTTATCCGGAAAAAGGGCCGATGTGGCTGCAGGTTTTCATTACAGCCAAATTGGAGGCACAATTATTAGTTGATTTGAGACTGAGATGAACTGATTAAACAAGTGGAATCAGATGTGACTCCTGCAGCCACACTGGTACTTGAAGACTGAAGACCTCTGATATACAGTAGCGTATAGTGGGCCAGAGGAGTAGTGTATCCTGCACCAGGCTACATGATGAGTTCCTCACAGCTCCAGGGAACGAAGTGTCCTTGTCCTTTGTCCTTTGTCCTTCTGCTGCATAGCCACTTACCGATCACAGAACAGTACCGAGGGGAACGTAGCAGCTTTAATATAGTTAGCAAAGCATTTATTCAGTACTGATCCATATAAACATACAAGCTCAGGTCTGATGGCAGGAGTGGAAATAAGAGACGGAGGAAATGAGACACCACTAACATCAGCTTTATGGCCCAGATTTACAAACACCAGGCAGTTCAGTGATCACAAAACCTGTGAAAGCTAAAGTGTTACCGATGTGCTTACATCAGTCGCAGGAAGTGTGTGTGTGTGTGTGTGTGTGTGTGTGTGTGTGTGTGTGTGTGTGTGTTAGTAGAATAATAATACACTTGTTTTGGTGCTGAATCTGTAATTAGGACATCAGAAGACTCGACTCTTCTATTATTAGTCTTTCCATTTGTGCCACTGAACGAGAAGAGAATTGATAAAAAGACACAGATTCACTGTTTACTGACCACACACTGTAAAACTCCTAATAAAAAAAAAATATAAATAAATAAAAATAGGACGCCTCAGTAGAGAACTGTGATCAGAGTTTAAATATACAATTTTTAAAAAATTCAAACTTTTAATGATTTACAATTAAATACAAACAAATTCTTTATCAGTTTGCAATATTATCGCAATTTTGTTGCAAAGTACTACATTGCTAAAACTAATCCCTCACCCAGTGATGGTTTAATTTAATGTTTTTAAATGTTTTTTATATTTTAATAATTCTATGTTATTCATGTCCCACAATATCAATATTTGTGCACGCTGTATATTACAATATTTCCAGAATTCTGTAGAGCTGCTTTATGACAATGTCCTTTGTTAAAAGCGCTATATAAATAAATACAAGTAAAATTGAATTGAATATAAAAATCAATATCCTATTTAGCATTAGCACAGGCTTAGAGCCGCTGAAGGAAAATGCGTTATTTCTTATCATTTGTGTAGATTTTCTTGTTTTTTTCGTGTTTTTTTTGCAAAAAAAATCTCTCGTGGTAAAGATTAGGGTTGTGACATCATGTGAAATAAACCATCGTCCAATCATGTGTCCTCTAATGATCACTGATTGATGATTGGCTCGTGACTTTATTTACTAGATAAAAAAAGAGTAAAGTTCTCAACTTCATCATCCTCATAGATGTTTATGTAGACATTTGCTTAAAAAAATAACCTATTTTGTTTGTTATTATTGGTCAGACGTTTCTCTGATGCACAGTCCTCATTGGACGAGCTCTAGCTGTGGAATTGCTGTTGCTATGGTTACCACATCTCTGATCTTCTGTGCTTTTTATAGGGGAAGTGCGGAGAGATTTAACACCTGCCGTGTAAAAGGACACGTTTTCCCTGATAAAAATTTATCCAAATTTATAATCACAGTGATGTTTAATTCCTATCATCAGCTACTCAGCCAGAGTTATTATTAGAATACGTTTTAGAGAAGTTTTCAACATGTTTGACTACGACGCCATGCAGTGCACACTCGTCATTAAAGCACCAGAAATAAAGGTGCGAGACCTTTTTCACCAAATTTGCTGTTAATAACTCGCAAAAGTGCCGAAACAGCGACAACACTTTTATTAAAATGGAAGTGATCAGTCGAGTCAGTGACCATCATCTATACGAATCACACAATCTGTTTTAGTCTCTTACTTTCCTTGGATGCTTTCTCATTGGCTACGTTTACATGCAAATAAATATTACGATATTAATCGGAATTTGACGATATTCTAATTACGATGGAGTCGTGCATGTAAACACCGCAATCCGATTGCATTCCGGTTCAGATTAAGACGATATTCCGATTCCCCATGTTCCAATTCCCGTCCCTGGAATATGAATGATTTAATCAGAAGTGTGTTGCATGTAAACACCTTATTCAGAAAATCCACTATATGCGCAGCTCAGCCCGCAAGGAATTGTGGGTGCTAACAGATGCGTAGCTGTAGGCTCGGTGTTTAGGAACGGCAACTCAGGTTACAGTAACCCTGTATCCAGGAATATTCCGACGCCTGTACGCATATAAACATAGTATTCGGAATACGGCTGCAGGCCGAATACAGACCTTACACGGAATATTGATGTGCATGTAAACGCTGCTGTAGCTCGTCTTCACCCTCTGTGTGCTGTGAGGTTGATGAATTACTCAAAAAAACAAAAGTCTGACCTCAGTTCCGAGGAACTGTTTTTATTTCTTCCGTCAGATGTTTTTTTCTCTCTATCTTTCTTACTGAATCAGGATTTTCACTCTCCACAGATGAACGCTGTAGTTCAGTTTCCAAACTTCCAAACTAAATTACGTGTCATAATTACCCCATGACATGAATATTAAAAAATATTTGTAACAAACATCAAAACTTCAGTATTTTCAGTATTAAAATCTTTAAAAATTTTTAAATTTTTTAGCATGTTTATTATTACAGTTATAACTTGTAAAAGAATGTTTTTTTAAAAAATGGCAGTCAGTCTATTTATTTATCTATCTATTTATTTATTTATTATAACACAACACATTTGCAACCACACAAAACTTGCTTAATAATTCTAAAGTTTTTTTTAATTCAGTAAGGTTTCAGGAGCACTTTTCTGCCACTAGATGGCACTACAGGTGTTTACATGCACTACATGACTCGAGCGTTTAGAGATGATGTACACTTTATTTTAAGCAAGTGAGAAGGAATAAAATGGCGTTTATTTAAATGTACAGAATAAATGTTACAGCTGTATCAGTATGAAGTCTAAAAAAGACGACAGGGGGTGAGGGTACAGAACATGCCCTAAGTAGTGCGCACTACAGAGGGGTTAATGAGTTAAAGAGTTAATGAGCAGATGTGCAGCGTGAGAGACTGAGCCTCATTCAGAGCAGGAAGAAAGACTCACACTGTTCAATCTGGCACATAAAGTCCACTGAAGACTGATCGTAACGACCATGAGCACAATGCGGAGTGTGTGTGTGTGTGTGTGTGTGTGTGTGTGTGTTGCTGATGAGATTCGAAAAAATCTGTATACATACGGCACCAAATTTCCAAACGTTTGTACACACCAGATTAAATGTTTTTTTTGACAAATGGGACACATTTTTTAAAAAACGTGTTGCGTACGATGACTTTTGGACATTTTCGACTCGGAGTGAGTTCAGGTCCCTCATATCAAATACACGTTGTTTTTGGGAAGATAACGATGCTTAGAACCTTTGAAGACAACCAAAGAGGTTCTAGATTTGAGTGCAGAAGAGCGTAGCTTCAGCTTGTTCTGGTAACTGAACAAATCCAGGTTTCATCATTTTAACGTCAGATGGATCCGGAGTTCATCCCGGGAACGCTGGGCGGGAAACAGGAAGCGGGAAGCGGGAATACATTCTGAATGGAGCGCCAGTCCATCCAGCACAAGACACACACACACACACACACACACACACACCAGTTCACCCACTGGCATGGAGGAAACCAGAGAACCTGGAGGAAACCGCAGAAGTGGCCGCAGCATTACCCATAATGCACTGTTTGATTTAATTCGTCCAGCTTAGTTTTATGAAATCATCTCTCCCTTCGTTTACTCTCGCGCTGTGTTTGTTACTTTATTGTTGCGCAAATTGCGAGTCAACAAACATTATTAACATTTTCTGCTCTTTTTTCTCCGCAGATTCTCATCTCACAGTCAGAACGACTTTATCGGGCAGCTAATATCTTCACCAGCTGCCAAAATGAACATTTATAATTAACAAATATGTAAATGAATCATGTATCTGTTCATTTGTTCTGTTGGAGAAAATTTGAATTATTTATTTACTTTTTTTGACATTGTGAACTAATATTTTTCTTCACTTCCTGTTTTTATTTTTAATTGAATGTAGATTTTTGATTGACTGATATATATAAGTGAACATGGCTGATATTTCTGTAAACATTCCCAGTGTTAGAACTCTTTAAGGTTCTGTGCAGAACCCTTTTAGGAAGTGAAGAGTGTGTGGCGCCGTACAGCTGCGTGTGGAGCGTCACTGTGTGTGTTTCAGCGTCATAGCCTTGTGTTTAAAACCCGTTAAAGTAAAACATTAATGTGTGTTAATGTAAATACACGAGTAGATATAATGATGAATAATAAACCTCACATCGAATGAGCTCGTAAACACTTTATTAAAAAAACTAAACATTTAGACAAGTAAATATTTCTCCTAAATTCACATTCTTAGTAAAGAACACAGAAAAAAAATTACTCTTCTTTCTTATTATTATTTATTATTTATTTTTATTAAATTACACCATGGATTTATTTATTTTTTATTTTATTTTATTTTATTTATTTATTTATTTATTTATTTATTTATGTTTTTATTTATTTATTTATTTATTTTATTAGTTGGGTTTTTACAACCTTTACATTTACTACCTATTTACTATTCTTCTTCTTCTTTCGGCTTTTCCCTTCAGGGGTCGCCACAGCGAATCATCACTCTCCACCTCTCCCTATCTTC
>CM074994.1:19199456-19206979 GCA_037576825.1 Pangasius krempfi
ATTGCGATAAAATGTATCACAAGACCTCGGTGTGTATTTGATGACGTTTACAGATCATGCTACAGACGCAGCACAGAATAACCACAAATCCAGACCAACATGGATTCTATGGGGTGCAAAAGTTTTGGCACCAAAAAGGCCTGCAAGTTATAAGAAATGATCAAAACTACTTGCAGGAAAAAAACTTAAAAATGACAATTTAAACTCACAGCCTGCAATTTATTTTGTGAGTTTAATGAATTGGAGTGAAGTTAAACATAAAATGTGTTGTGTGCAAAAGTTTTGGCACCCGCCATGGTACTGTGTGTGCTTATCCTAATAGAATTAAAATGTATTATGAGTAATTATAATATTTATATGCAATGTGTAATAATCTTATATTACGATATTGATTTAAATTGTACATCATTTGTGGATTTTAGTATTTTAATTCATTTAATATTTCATTTCAAGTCTAACCTACATAACGAGTTGCTTGCCATGATGTTTTATAAATAATATATATTTAGGATGTTAATGATCATATATTACTCTATAAATTTAAATTGTTCAGAATATGTGCATTCTGCTTTTTTTTTTATTTTTTTTTTTTATTTAATTTAAAGTCTAACCTTCATGATGAGTTGCTGATGAGTTTATAAACACATAAATACTTGTGTAAATAAATGTGTTTATTAAGTTAATTTTAAATAAGACCCAATTTAACGTCAGTGCATTCTGATTTTTAAATATTCACCGTACACACTGTGAGTTTGATGTAATCAATCTTCAGACTGGAGCTCGACTCGTGCTGTACTGCACTTTTAACCTTCTTATCTCGTGTCTTTGGTGAAATCACTGTCTGTACATGTCGAGTGATGGAGTTGTGTAACCTCTGACATACTGATGGAGTGTAGTGTGTGTTAATTGGTCCGGTTCTGGATCTTATAGCAATACAGATGCAAAATCCAGCAGTGTGGAACTGGAGCTTCTCGCTCCTGTTAGCTCTGTAAATGAAGTGTGTGTGTGTGTGTGTGTGTGTGTGTGTGTGTGTGTGTGTGTGTGTGTGTGTGGTGATCTCTGAGCACGTACAGACGAGGCTCAGCTCAGGTTTTATTTCATTTCTGCAGTGTGTGTTGTAGATAACAGACCTGCGTGTCTGAGCCGGTATGAGTGCACCGGTAGGCCGTGATGTTGCGTAAAAAACGCAGTTGCATCTTGATTTTCATTCCTGCACGTGTGTGTTTGATCTCACGTGATGTTATGGTCTTTGTTGTTTGTCTTGTCTTGTTTTTTTTTTTTGAGAATGTGATCCTATGCATGGTTCCTAAAGGACAACACAGGCTGTGCAGTTTCCAAAAAACACTGGTGTGTATTTAATAGAAAACACACTCTGTACCTCATGAGGACTCCTGCAGTTGTTCTGGTTGGATGCATCAAGAGGAAAATCGGGGATGTGCAGAGGTTTGGTGTGTGTTTCTGTTCTCTAAAAGCTCATTTTACTGATTTATGTGTTCAGTACCATTCAGATGGGATTAGTCTTTGGGGTAACATTTATATTTACAGAATTTGGCAGACGTCATTATCCGCAGCAATTTACAATCCTCTCATTTATACAGCGGAGCACTCGGGGGTTAAGGGCCTTGCGCAGGGGCCCAGCAGTGGCAGCTCGGCGGTTCTGGGATTGGAGTCCGACATCTTAACATCTTAACAACATCTTAACCACTGAGCTACCGCTGATAAGTGATCTGTGTATAGATCTCAGAGATGGACGTGTCTTCACCGTGTACACACACTCATCACAATAAACACTCCATGTGCTTGTTGTAGGGGGCGTGGCCACACTTCAGCATTAGTAGGTCACATGACCATAACATGTCTGTAATGTGTACCTAGGAGCTCAGAAACTTCCCTAAAACCCTCAGAAGTGTTGCTTCTCTGAAACGCTCCTTCGTTCGTTCATCACAAACACGCAGGGAGAGCATAACACGACTCACCATATTTTTTCATTTTGTTATTATTTTATTGCATCAAGTTCATCGAACCACATGAGCTGCTTTTTTACATCAGCAGAGCTGCCTGTTTTACGCAACTCGTCTCTTATTTTTAATAAACATTGCTGATGAAGCTTTTTTTATTTTGAAACGTCGTCGCTCACTGGTTCCGTTGAACCCAGACTCCTTTAATTTTGTGCTTAACTTTGCAAAACCAGCTGCATTCCCATATCTGAATAAGGCACCTCACCTGTTCTGTGTCCCACAGCAGTCCTCTGCCACTCGTGGTGCTCGTGTGATGATGACCACACGTTCGAGTACGAAGTACGAGTTGCGTTCGCATTCACGGGAATCGCGGCGCAGCTAAAGTGCAGCTGAACTCGGACCACCTCCTACAGGCAGTCTCGGGTTCGGTACCGTGATGCGCTTCCTGATTCGCATCACAGCTTTCACATTACCGAATTTCTCGTGCAAACCGTCCTCTGTTTCAGACTAAACTGCCAGTGTGAAAGCCTCCTATATTTTACTGTTCTGTGTTTTAAACTTTTGGTTGCGACAGAAAAGAGAAAGGAGCGAGTGTTTCCTGGAGCGTCTTTATACTGAAGAAAAAACACCAGACCTCTTTTCCCACAGAATATAACGCAATCTTTCCCCACATGTCAGTTCAGACAGGATTTATAAATATTACCTGGAGTTATTTCTAACATACGCCGTGATGTTTCCAGTAAAGAATTAATGACATGAGATACTCCAGGAATAATTACATCACACACCTCCACACGGAAAACTAATCCCATCTGAGCAGAGCCTTAAACCCCCATCAGTCCACTGGATGAATTCACACTCGGAGTGTAAAGGGTTAAATTGTGTTTGGCTGGAAATCAGAGTCTGTAAACGTCATCAGTCTAGCGATAAATAAATGAATAATGTCCTGATGACAGGCTGCTTTCCCATTAATTATCTCTTTCAAAGCAACCCTGTACAGTGCAGTGTCATTAGTGTGTAAGTGAGTGCTGAAAGGGATTGTGGGTAATACCTGTCATGCATGTTTTCATGGCCAGGTTTTAATCTGTGTTTTTGTGTTTCGTATTTCACCACTTCCTTTAGCTTGTGTCACTCGAAGCCCTGCAGGGATTTATTATGTTTTTTTTCTTCTTCTGACTGTTTTGGGTCTTTAGAAATGTGACATTCTTGTTCTACAAGGTTTTCTGCTTTGTTTGTAAAATAAAAAAAACCCTGAGGACGTCTCGTAGCAGATAGACCACAGACAGACGGCTAGCGTGGGAAAAAAATCTGTAAGGTCAAAACCCTGCCAGACAGAGGGAGAGAAAACAGTAGCTGACTTTTACACTCCCAGAATTTCTGCATAGTTCACAGGTACGACTCACTGATGAGGAAACAGGTGGCAAACAGGAGACAGGTGAGAAGGGGCGGGGCTAGGGTGGAGCTTAGGTAGTAAGCAGAAGTGCTGGGTTACTATTCCCTACTTACACTGTACTATACACTGTGTACTTGAGTAAAAAATATAAATGACCATGTCCTCTGGTGGCTCCGCCCCTTTTTACTCTGACCATTTGCATGTGTCTGTTGGATAAGTGGAGTGTTTTTTTATTATTTTAAAAAGAAATCGGTAAATTTATTAGATTTCTCTGGGGTGGAAACTGATTGGTTACAATGGGGTCAAGGGCGGGGACTGTGGTCTGTTGCAGGTTGCACACACATGAAAGTGGTCAGAGTAAAAGGGGCGGGGACTGTGGTCTGATTGGTCGCAGTGGGGTCAGGGGCGGGGACTGTGGTCTGATTGGTCGCGGCGGGGTCAGGGGCGGGGACTGTGGTCTGATTGGTCGCAGTGGGGTCAGGGGCGGGGACTGTAGTAGGTTGAACAAAACAATAACTGAAACGTTCTCTAAAGAAATTCTACTTTTGGGTTTTGTGAAAAACAGGCGCATGTTATTATTTAAATAATAATTATTATTAATCTATATTGTTTCTTGGATAAATTGTTAGTGTTTTGACCTTTTGACTTTGTTCTGTGTTGTTTTGTGGAAACACTTGCATGCTGTCTGTGTGATGGAGCTGATTTATTTTCTGTACATTATCGCTGAGCAGCTGTTACTGTCCACCATCACGCAGCTGCTGTTATTCCTGACGCTTCTTTCCTTTTATTTCCTGTGTACGGAGGCTGGAATAGCACAGTGGTGTAGAATAACACACACACAGTGCCGTGTTGGGACTGGAAACGTCCTTCAGGACGTTCACTGGGAATTCTCCTCTTGTTTGAGTCACACTGAAATCAAACACCAAATTTAAAACAGCTCCGATTTTACAGTTCCAGCTGTGAACATCTCACCATCTCCCTTCATCATGATCTTCTGATCAAATCACTGAAATCAGGTTTTATATCAGGTCATTATTTAACCCTGTGTGATGTCACATGACCTCCCGTCTAACCATGTTAAGTAACCAGACTCGCTTTTCCAAGGTTCCTATTTCTAAACTTGAGAACTTCTTTCAATTCTGATGTTAATTCGGACATGTTTTTGTGATTACAATGCGAGTCCTGTTCATGCTTGAACGATGTAAAAATAGCTAACAATCACTGCTATTTTGTGCCATTTTATAATTATTATAAAAATTAATTTATTATTTATTAATTATTATAAAAATTAAAAACTATTTTTGTGTTTAGTAAAATTACAACACACACACACACACACACACACACAGAGTCATAACGATTCACTGAATCAACGGGTGCAAAAGTGGGTTCTGCATACACGCAATTACAAATACGAATTACTCAATTCACAAATGTTTAAAAACTCGGAGAGAGAAACGTATAACGTAAACTGAGTAAAAATCTCAGGTTGATTTTCGTGACGTTGGTTATTATGGATCTGTGTGGAAATGTCTTGGTTTGTGAGTGCAGTTGTAAAGGCATTAAAGACACGATTCCTTCGATACTGATTCATTCCTCTTAGTGACTCGTTTAAAGAGTGAATCATTCAGTGGAATCGGATCTATTTTTATTAAAGTGTCCTTTTCCAGTGACAAAATCTATGGATAAGATGGTCTTGTGATGGAACTGTGACAGAATTCTGATGGTATTTTTCCCAGAAACACAACGATATTCGTGTTGATGGTGAAGTCGGAGATCTGTTTCTGTCTCGCACTGATTTACGACTTTGTCGGATCACATTCACGCCGCTCCTCTCGTGTGTTTGTGGGTTAAGACACGGCTAAAAATGACGGTGAGTCAGAAAGCAGGCTTTGCGGTTGATGGTTGTGGTGAAACGCGACAGCTGTTGGAGTTGCAATGCGGACGACACGCGTGGAACGTGTTTCATGACTAATCACTCGTCTGTTGCAGGAGTGTGCTGATCATGGGCTGTATGGTGTATCGCGATATTCAGCGATATTCAGCAGGAGGAGTCTGTCATCATGATTTTAGGTTTTATTTGAGAGGGTGTTTACAGCAGAGGATTTTTTTTCTTCTTCTAAAAATCCTTATTTTAGAGAAATTTGACAATAATTCTGTCCATAAATCATAAGTGATCGAGATACGTTTATCGAGTGATTTATCGTTAAAAGCCGTGATTCCCTCAGTTCCTCCTCTGCACTGCGTCAGTGGTTCTGCGTGAAATTTCTGTGGGCCGATGTCCAGAACTCGGAGAACCTCTCGGAGCAGGAATGCAGATGTTTGGGAGGAAAAATGCCAAAACGTGGGGGAAAAGCGTCCGAGCTGCAATAAATCTCTTGCAGCAGTTTGCGTCACTGTGTAAGTGCTGAGTGTGCAGCTGTTCCTCGCGAGCGCCGTGTTTATGTTCTTATAGAAGGTCAAAAATATTCAAACTGTCTGAAAAATGTCTAAAACCTGTTTTTTTTTTGTTTTTTTTGGTCATGAGGCCAAAAAGGTCACTAAGAGGGTCTACTGAGGATTGTGGGTTTCACCTGTTTGTGTTTGTGTAAATAAATATGTCATTTGTGGACGTTTTTATTTAAACGTGTACAATAGTGGGTGGAGTCAATATAAATAGGTATTTATCACCTGGAGTCTGACAGCATGTAATTTAATAGCACTGAAGGGCAGGTAATACATTTTTCAGAAGCTTGTGTTCTAACAGAGTCACAGCAAAATGTTCATTTAGCAAAAAAAATTTAACATCCGCAAAAAATCCAAAAATGTCCAGGACTTTTTTTTAACAGCTGCTTCCACTCGCAGTTTGTAACGGTTATAAAAAAAAAATGTTAGTTTGTCATATTGCCCAGATTTAAACAAAGTGATGCCTTTAGTGTCTCAAAATAAACAAAGTTTTTCAGAATGAAGATTCTTGCCAAGTGTTAATATTATATCTGCACTCTGTACTCTGTTTTGCGGTTATATCATAATATTTCAGTTTTTCACTGTGCTCTAATCAGTAATAATATAATCAGCTTCAGTTTTACTTTTCAAAGAGTTTATATTTATCAGCTGTTAAATGTTGAATTTTATTGGCTGATATATAAAATTTAATAGCAGTTAAGGCTGTTAAAACTGCGGCTGCGTCTCAATCCGCTCGCTAGTTCAGTGGTCAGGACGCTGATCAGGGCGGCGGCCATTTTAAGTTCTGTCTCGGTCGCAAAATCCTTCCAGTGCACTGGAACGTTCGCTCCCTAAAAAAATCCCACAATGCACCGCAAAAACCAGGGAGCATCGACGCTCACGACGTTCCTTTACAGGAAATGACAAATTTTCTGAAGTCTCTCTGCTTGAAAAAAATGGCGGACGAACTCTCAGCCAACTTCGTCTGCAAACGTCAGGAGCTTGTTATCGTTGTTGTGGCTCTCAGATGATTACTTACGTTAGAGATTTTTAACTTTATTTGACGTTCTGTATACGGTGTGTTTGAGTCTGACAACTTTTAGGTGTTTAATGGTTTTTAAAAAATCTGTTAGCGAGTCTACGATCCTGCGTGAAGCACCGTGACAGAAACGTTTGATTAAGCTAATAAATTTATATGACAAATAATATAAGAAAGATGGCGGTCCTGCCTGTTAGACGCCAGCGGTGATGTTTTACAGCGTGAGCATGTCGTCACGATGCTGGAAATTGCGTCTCCAGTGTCGCGGTGTGTAGTGAGCCAGGGTCCTTACCAGCGCAGCTGATTGACACGTACCCTTTGCTACTTAGTGTACTGTTAAATTTAGTATTCAGTAAACTAGCAGCTGCCATTTTTGTTAAAACTAGTTGAGATTGTGTTAACTGCTCAACCGCCTGCTGGTCTTTGTGTTTATTTCATTTTATTTGTGTGTGTAATTTCATCACAAACCCAACAGACATCCATGAAGTGTTTTGAGTGACTTGCCTGTCACATCCTCACTCTACGCACATCACTGCAAACTCATCCAGAACTCCAACATCATCAAAGTGTCATACACCAAAAGTATGTGCACCCCTGACCATCACACCCATATGTACGTGTTGAACATCCTGTTCCAGATTTATTCCCCTGTGTGTGCTGTTATAATGAGCTCCACTCTTCTGCGAAGTCTTTCCACTAGATGTTGGAG
>CM074994.1:19217120-19239333 GCA_037576825.1 Pangasius krempfi
AGACCCTGTTTATTTATTTAAAGCGAAGGATCCTCACATTAAACACTGACTCAGCTTCAGTTATTACTGTTTACTGCCCTTTATAGGGTTTATTTAATGTAGAAACATTTAATTTCAGTATTTTTGAAGGCGTCTTTGCTCTACAGCGTTTCTTTACACGTGACAGTTGTCCGTGTTTCTGATGAACCTGTTCTACCTGTTAATAATGTGATCTGCAGTAGTTCCAGCTTACAGGTGTGTACTGCTAACACAAGCTCAGACCTCAACAACAACAACAACAAACGTAAAGTGATAAAGGAAGAGTGTTGATGGCTTACGGGTCGTCCACACACACGCACACACACACACACACACACACACACACACACACACACACACACACACACACACACACAGACAGCAGAACATCTGTACAGCATCTGTAAGTAGATATTTAGAACATAATTGTCAGTTATTTCCTTTTTCCTGTTTCCGTTTCCGTATTGTTGCTCCTTGTATCTTTGGTGCGTCTGTTTGTAACTCGGCTAGTTAATGAAAGACTGACGTATTTATTTGTTTTACATCACAGCGCTGCTGAATTCTGTATTCCGATTGGTCAGAAGAGAAGGGGTTGATTAGTTTTCTGTAACAGCAGCTCTGACAGCAGTGCAGCCGCAGATCACAGGTTTATGTTAACGCGCTCGTTCTAATACGTTATCGTTGTTTATGTTCTTTGTGATGTTCTTGAAGTGGATAAGCTAATAAAACTCCAGCGTTTGTCACTGGAATGTTGACTGAGTGACTTCCAGGTGTTCGGCGTTAAGGGAGGACGCTAATTAACACCGTGTGTTAGGGCTGGTTGAGTGGTGGATCAGTGCTCAATGAATGATGAAATGAAAAGAGGTCTCGAGTTGCCTGATCTGTGTTTTTTCTCCAGAATCGTGCTACCTTTAACTTGGTGCTGTTTGGATGTTGGCGGTTTGGATATTTCAGTTTAATTGTTAGTGTTTTTCAAGACAAATACGTAAACTGGTGGCTTTTCTAATGCAGACACTAAACACGTGGTGTGTTCGATACGTACGTGGGGTGAAATGAAGTGTTAGTTTAGAAGAAAAGGTTTGCTTAAATCCATGTGAAATTAAAAACAGTGCTTTTACTGTAGGGATGCGTTTGTGGTGCGTCAGTGAATTCGTTTATACTTCGTTTATTATTTCTGTTATAAATATTACAAGATATTCGATAGTAAAAAAAAAAGGTGCCAACATTTACAGTCAAGCCTGCGGAGATACAGGAGACGCCTGAAAATGACACTTTTCTGTTTTGTCAGTTAAACAGCAGTAAACAAAACAAACAAAATTAAAACATTCACATGAGGGGAAAATCCGATTCACTGAAGGGGAAAGGGCAGGGGACGAGAGAGGCATTTTTGCATCTGGCAGATGTTACTTGCATTGACTTTAGGTGAACTTTGACCTGTTAATTCACAAGTGCCAGTCTTGTGAGCCAATGGAAATGAAGAAGGCGGGACTTTAGTGTCTTTGCTCAGTAAAAAAAAAATGGAAGCGTTTATTATTATTATTATTATTATTAAGTAAAACCACGCCAGATATTCACCTCGCTGTTTTCTTGTTATAGCTTGGCACAAGTCTGAAAAAAAACAAACAAATAAATAGCTATCTCATCCAATGATATGCTAAGGATTTTGTGATACAATTCTGTTTTTTTTCTTGTCAGTAATATTACCACTTGTGGATATAATGATATTTGTAGTGTTTTTATTGCAGGATTTGGAGGACCAGATTTGGGAATCTAGTGATTTTGGGGATTTTATGTGACTCAGACCTGGCAACCCGGACTCAGACAGTTGGATCGGACTCCTGTCTGTAGAAATGCGGTGTGTAACGTTGCTTCAGGCGAATGTAGGAGTGGCTCTGAGCTGCATGTTGGCAGGCGTGTTGCTCCGTTGTTGTCCTCCGCCTCAGTCCACATCCTCTGACTGGTGTGTGTGTGTGTGTGTGTGTGTGTGTGTGTGTGTGTGTGTGTGTGTGTGTGTGTTGTCGATTGTGCGAGTGTGTGCCTGTACATGTGTTTCATGCACCAAGGAATAATGTAATTTTGTGCTGAATTGCGTGGTGTTGTGTAATCTGATGTGTGCAAGTTTGAGGATTTGAGCTCGGCTGAGGAGAGCTGGGTTTGTTCTGTTTGATTGCTGAATGGTGTGTGTGTGTGTGTGTGTGTGTGTGTGTGTGTGTGTGTGTGTGTGTGTGTGTTGGGTGGGATTATTGCATGATTCAGCTTGAGTTCTGATGTTTCCATTAAATCACCTAACAGTTTCTTGATGGTTACAACATTTCCCTGAGCTGCATAACAGAAAATAAAGTCTCGTTGGCAGGGAAACTGCATTTTTGTGTCTTTTTTTTTAACTTCTTTTTTAGATTCTGAAGGACGATGCTTTTGAGTTTCTGTCCTGTGAAGTCATAAGAAAGGGTGAAACTTGCAAACCAGCTAGTAATGTTACCTAGGCATAAAATTTAAGCCAAACATTAACCCAAATCTCTCACATCTGAGTATTTTTTTAATATATAATTTTTCATTTATATTATTATAAAATCTATTATATGCAGCTTTTGAAAATTACCAGAAGTACTGATGAGGTAGTGATTATACAGATACGTAATTTCAAATGAAAGAATTAAAATTCTTTAAATAAGTTTAAGTTAACCCAATAACGCAGTTATCCCTCTGTGATGCTCTGTGATGCTTATCGTACAATACATTTTTCTGAGATATCGTAGACATTTCATTGTTAACTGATTTCTTTTTGTTGAAGTTAAATAAAAGTATTGAGGAACAATCTTTGAGTTTTTTTAAAGTCAGCACTCAGATAATTTTGTTGGTAATTTATTAGCAAACCTGAAGATCTTAATAAATGTCTTTCTAAAAGTATCATGTTACTTTTTGTCAAAACTGGACACTGTATTTATAAAGTTCCCTTTTTTCTTTATTCTGAACGTCTTTAAAATTGATGTTTCTAAGAACTTCAAGCTTTACGCTGCACGATTTTCAGCCTGATTTTGCCGACACACATAAAACTCGCACATCGTAAAAAATCGTGAGTTTGGATCAGCGGTGTTGGAGCACACAACACGTGATTTAGTGTCACCGCGACCAAAGATTTCTGCCGACAAAGTGTCAAAGTGTCAGTGTGAGAAACATGTGATTAAAGTCTCAGAGTGCGAGCGCTGCTACGACGCTCGCCTAAAATCCACCAATAGGAGGACGGCTAACTCACGGCACAGCTACAGTAGCGGCGACAAAGGAATTCGATGCTTGCTATTTAAAATTTAAGGTTTCGAAACGATTGACTAAAGCTCTTCTCTTTCTCCTTGTAGACTCCAGCTGTTGAGGGCTTCGTTACACATGCTACTCATCCAGAAGATGTCGACTCTCTCCAGGAGAAGAGCGCAGAAAGTCGAGATGGTTGGCGTGAACCAGCACTGGAAGAAGCTCAGGACATGACGGAGGAGTATTTTGAGACGCGTTCGTGGCACAGCGACACTTTCTCTGATTGTACTGGAGATCACAGGAGCTTCTCTTCTCCTAAACACTCCCCTGGCCTCAGAAAGCAGGACTCAGACGGTCGGCATGCAGTTGTTGATGGTCCACAGATGAACACAGATGGAGAGGAACTCATGGTACCATTGGGAAGTGAGTGCAGCTTGATAAATTTGGACTTGGACTCAGGATGTGCAGTTCTTGAGGAAACTGGATTTCCTTCTCTCTCACGCACTTGCATGTTTGACACACCTAAAGACTCGCAACTTTTCACAACTTCTGAAGAACTCATGGTACAAGTGGAAGCCAGCTGCAATGCAGAGATTTTAGATGATTCAGGGTGTGATGGTCACCATCGGTCACCATCTGAGGAAGCTGGACTTCCGTCCATCGTGCAGTCCAACACAGCATCAAAGGGCTTGACAGATTCAGATTTAGTTGTTGCAAGCAGAGATCTTGTGGATATTTCATCTTCTAAATGCCTCAGAAAGCTGGACTCTTCTTATTCAGAAAGAAAGAATGATGTTCTTGAGATAAACACTGGTGAAGAGCAACTCATGGCACTATTAACGAATGACTCCAGTGTAATAATTTCAGATGATTCAGGGCATCGTTCATCACTTGAGATCATGTCAGAGGAAGCTGGACTTCCTTCCATTTCTCAGGTTACATCTGAAGAAACACTTACACTGACTGAGAGAAGCGAAGCAGCATATCAGTTAGAACAAACTCCTGATTTAAGCACAGATCATGGGAACTTTTCTTCTCCTAAAAGCACTCCTGACCTCAGAAATCTTGATTCAGGGTGTGATGAAGTTCTAAATGGTTCATCTCCTGAGGTAGCTGGACTTCCTTCCATTTCTCAAGCTAGCATGTCCAATACAGATTCAATCAATTCACAACTTTTCACAGCTTTTACACAGACGCTAACACTCACTGACCAAAGTGAAGCAGAACCCCAATTAGAAAACATTTCTGATTTAGATCATGTGGATGTTTCTTCTTCTAAACACTTTACTGACTTCAGTAACCTGGACTCTTCTCATTCAGAAAGAAAGAATGATGGTCTGGAGATGAAAGAGGAAGGAGAGGAACTCATGGAACCCCTGGCAGGTGGCTCCAATGCAATTATTCTAGATGATTTAGAGTGTGATGAAGTTTTAAATGGTTCATCTCTTGAGGAAGCTGGACTTTCTTCCACCTCACAAGCTAGTGTGTCATCAAAAATCCTGACAGATTCACAACTTTTGACACCTTCTAAAGAGACACTTACACTGAGTGACAGATGTGAAGCAGCGCCTCAGTTAGACAAGACTCCAGATTTAGATATTACAAACATTTCTTCTCCTAAACACTCTCCTGTCCTTGCAAGCATGGAGTCTTCTCAATCAGAAGAAAAGATCGATGGTCTGGAGATGAACACAGATGTAGAGCAACTCATGGTACCATTGGCAAGGGAGTGCAGTGTGATTATTCTTGATGATAATGCTGCCGATAGTTCATCTATTAAGATCTTCTCCAAGGAAGTTGGACTACCTTCCATCTCTGAGGCTTGCGTATCCGACCCAGATTTGATAGAGTCACAACTTTTTCCAACTTCCGTAAAGACACCTGAGCTCACCTACAGAACAGAAGCAGCTCCCCAGTTTGAAAATAGTTCAAATTCAGTTGCAAGCAAAGATCAAGTGGATTATTGTTCTCTTAAATGTTCTCTTGAGCCCAGAAACCTGGAAAACCTGGAGCCATCTCATGCAGAAATAAAAAATGATGGTCAGCAGATGAACGGTGATGGAATGCAACACAAAGTGCAATTGGAAAACAGTGCAGAAGAGGTCAGTGCAGTAATTTTAGGTGATTCAGGAGATGATGAAGCTGCAAATTGGTCATCTCTTGAGGAAGCTGGACTTCCTTCCATCTTGTACAGCAACACAGCATCAAAAGACTTGACAGATTCAGAACTTTTTACAACTGAAGATACACTTACATCTACTGACGAAAGTGACGCAGTGCTCCAGTTAGACAACACATCAGAATCAGGTGTTCCAAGCAGAGATCTTGTAGAATGTTCTTCTCCTGACCACAAAAATCTGGATTTATCTCATTTAGAAATAAAGAATGATAGTGTTCAATTAAAAACAGACACAGAAGAACTTGTAGTACCATTGAGAGCCAACTGCAATGCAGTGATTTTAGATCATTTATCTTGTGATAAAATTATGAATCCATCATCGCTTGAGATCTTGTCCAAGGAAGCTGGACTTCCCTTCATCTCCCAGGCCAGCATGTCTGACACAGATTTAATTACTGACCAAACTGAAGCTGTGGCCCAGTTAGACAACAGTTCTGATTTAGGGACTGAATGTAAATATCAACTTGATTTTCCTTCTCCTAAAAGCTCTCCTGACCTCAGAAACCTGGATTCTCCTCATTCAGAAGGAAAGAAAAATGGTCTGGAGATAAGCATGGATGGAGAGCAGCTCATGGTACCACTTGCTAACGACTGCATTGTAGTAATTTCAGATGATCTAGAGAATGCAGAAATTGTTAATCAATTATCTCCTGAGGAAGCTGGACTTCCTTCCATCTTTCAAGCTAGCATGTCCAATACAGATTCAATCAATTCACAACTTTTCACAGCTTTTACACAGACGCTAACACTCACTGACCAAAGTGAAGCAGAACCCCAATTAGAAAACATTTCTGATTTAGATCATGTGGATGTTTCTTCTTCTAAACACTTTACTGACTTCAGTAACCTGGACTCTTCTCATTCAGAAAGAAAGAATGATGGTCTGGAGATGAAAGAGGAAGGAGAGGAACTCATGGAACCCCTGGCAGGTGGCTCCAATGCAATTATTCTAGATGATTCATGGTGTGATGAAGTTTTAAATGGTTCATCTCTTGAGGAAGCTGGACTTTCTTCTATCTTACAAGCTAGAGTGTCTAATACAACATCAAAAAACCTGACTTTTGAGGAGACACCTACACTGACAGACAAAATTAAAGCACCGTCCCAGTTAGACAACACTTCTTATTTAGATGTTTCGAGCACAGATCATGGGAACTTACCTTCTCCTAAAAGCCCTCCTGACTTCAGAAATCTTAACTCGTCTTATTCTGAAAGAAATAGAACTGATAAAGAGGAACTTGTGGTACTACTGACAAACGACTGCAATTTAGTAGATAATGTAGAGAGTGCAGAAATTGATAATCGTTTATCTCCTGAGGAAGCTGGACTTCTTTCACAGAACAATGGTTTGGAGAAGAACAAAGACGGAGAGGAGCTCATTGTACTCTTGAAATCCAGTACAATGGTTTTAGATGATTCAGGGCAGGATGAAGTTCTCAATAGTCCTTCTTCTGAGGTAGCTGGACTTCTTTCCATCACACAAGCTAGCATGTCCAACACAGAGTTGATCAGTTCACAAATTTTTACAACTTCTAAACACACTCTTGCACCACCAGATGGAAGTGAAGCAGATCCTTATTTAGAGAATGCATGTGATTCAACTGGTGCAAGTAGAAATGAAGAACAATCAGGTAATATAAGTAAACTGGAGAATCCCACTGTTTCTGAAATGTCTTTAGTATCACAAATAATGATAAACACAAATATGGTAGAACCTCTGGGACAGATTGATGAAGCTGGGGTCAAACCTTCTGAGGTAAATAGTAGCATATTTGTGGATCCATTAATGGACAGATGTCCTTGTGACAGCTCTAGGCTTCAACCTGAAGGTGTAACATCAATCCAAAAAGATCAGGGAGAATTTTCAAATCCAAAAATCAACAAGGAGAACTTATTGGAAAGTTCTGCTATTAAAGACTATGATTATTATTCAGCAGAGGAGAGTTCCTCAAGTCCATTGTATGCTAACAGTTTTATTTCAGAGCCTATGAACGTTCCAATGGACGATGAACAAACATTGGATTTGGATTTGGACAATGATCAAACTGAAAGACGGCCTAATAATTTAGATGATTTAGTAAATTTGCAGTTTCTGAACACTTGCAGTGTGAAGGAATTCACTGCCATACCTCAGAAAGAGCAGGAGGTCATTTATTCAGATAACTCGGGTTCTATTGACTCTTATGTGATGATGTCTCCAGCTGGTAAAGAATCACAAAGTGTTACCTTCGATTGTGTTCAAGACAGCTATGTAGGACAACTTCCAGTTCCAGTTGAGGTTTTCTTCAAGGAATCGACTCCTTTAGATTCTGTTAGCGTCACCAAATTCACCAAACAGGTCCTGCAAGGAGACCAGGCTAAATTTGAAAAGGTCTGTGCAAAAGAGCATGAAGTTAGTATTTCATATGATGATTATTGTATGCAGGAAAAGTCTGGCTTAAAAACCTCACAGCATTTTGATGCACATCATGGTTCAGACACAAACAATAACACACAGCAACGCACACCTGAGACACCTTGCACTTTCCATAGTTCAACACTAGAACATCCATCCTTAGATTCATCCTTGCAAGATGGTGCTTCCAATTTATCAAACAATTCTGCCAGCTTCTTTGAAATCCCTGAATCAGTCATGATGGATTACAAAAGGGATGTTTTAAATCCACTTGATGTAGAAGATGCTTCTCAAGGGAAGATATGTGGAAAAGATTGCCAGTTGGAGGAAAATAAGGAAATCATGGCAGATCTTACTATCTATCCAGTCACAGATGCTCAACATGGACTGATTCAGTCCAATTGTCAAAGCTCCAAGTTTTCACAAGCTAGTCCTATAGATGGACCTAAATGTCAGAAGATCCTCCAAGAGCAAAGCCTGCTGCCTCACTCTGCCTCAGTCAGTGTTACCAGTGGATTAGCAAATGATGAATCCAAAACAGCACCTTTTTGTCCAGATTCTCTTCAGTTCAAAAGTTACCCTTTTATAGATGTTAGCATTGGTACAGTATCAGATTTGGAGCCCATTATGGAGTCAGAGCACCCTCAGGAGCGCTCAGACAGTTCAGAGGGAGAACAGAAGGATTGTACATCATCTGAGATTGAGAATGAATGCAGCCCTTTACAAAGGGATGAAAATGATGCACTATACATTGTCAGGTCTATGAAAGGAGCTTTTGACAAACCAGAAGATATAGACACTTCCACTCATCTGACAAATGGGTATGATGGTAATGAGGATATTCCCAATTCCGCATCTCCAGATCAAGACTTGATCACCACAAACAGTGAAGAAGTTGAAGATCCCAGTCACTCCAACTCCACTGGGAGCAACCAAAGCTCATTAAAGAACAAGGAGACCAAGAATATGTCTGTAGGGAAAAGCTCAAGATTCTCTAGGTTCACAAGAATCCCCTCCTTCCGCAAAAGCAAGAGAGAGTCCAAGGTTGGAAACGAGGTTGAACCTGAGACAAAACTATCTCCTGAGGTTGGAGAGGAGAGAAATCAGACATCTAATCATAATCCTACTACAGATCACTTGACAAGCTATGAGGATCAATCTAGTGATGATGTCTTTGGGAAAGCCCTTGGTCTAACCTGGAATGGACAATCCAAATCCATGTCCAGCTCCAAGAATACGCAACAACATAACAAATACACTGAGCGAGTGCAAATTAAGCCTGTACTTGGTCCCCAAAAGAAAAGCAAGAGCAGCGATAACTTCCGCATGAAGCTTGCTATGGCTCAGAGGTCTCTGTCGAGCTTCTTTGAGATCCGAACTGGTGAAAAAGACAACCAACAGGATTCCAACATGCTGAACCAGGATACAAAATCCAAGCAGCCTTGGAAGAAGATGAAAATGTCTAAGGAGGCTGAGATGCTAAAGAGAACTCTGTCTCTTCCTGGACCAAGTGGTGCCAAGTCTAGACGTCGCCTCCAGAGTGACTTTGTGTCTGGGTTAACTGAGGACTGTCCAGATCTTCGGGGATTCCAGAGCTCCATGGAGGATTTGAAAAGCACATCACACCCTGATGCATCAGTGTCTGGACCTGAGGTGGAGCCTGCTGAGAGGAATCCACTATCTAAGTGTTTTGAGGCTGTCCAAAGTTATGAGAACATCTCAGAGACACTCATACACCGTACTGTTTTTCCACCTGCTAATCAGCTGTCTCCATCCTGGACAAGATCCCTGGTTTCTTTTGAAGGACTTGATACGCCAACTAGGCCAATGACTCCCAAACCACAAAATCCTGGGGTTTGGAGCCACAGAAGCAGCTTCCGCTACCCCTCAAAATCCGTTGCCACCTCCTTGTGCTCGCTGGGTGAGGGTCCGAGTTTGGAGGGACTGTCAGATCATTCACAGAGGCGGATTGGGCAAAGAGCAGCACAACTTGCATCGGCTCAGTCCTTTGATTCTGAGTACTTACTTGAAGACAGAAACTCGGACAACGAATCTCAAACCAGCCTGGTGTCCACCAACTCGGCCACTGAGTCTGAGGTGAGTCTTAGTGACCTTTCTGTTCCAGTCATGGTGCATAAACCAGCATGTTTTTTATAAGTAGTTAATCACTATTGGGCATGCTGCTGTAGGAAAATGATCAGTAGTGTGTTATTACTATTATATTATTGTTATTGTTGTTATTATTATTATTATTATTATTATTATTATCACCCTAATGTTGATTTATTTTTCCCTAAAACAGCAAGTGTTTTATTCCCCTTATACAACAGCAACATCACTGACACCACAAACTTTTTATCTGTTTATAGTGAAACAAGTTAGTTCCTGTTCTCACTTACGCTATAGCAGCTATAAACAGTCGTTCCTGCACCAGTCTTTTTTCCCTCTCTCAAGAAGTTAAAAATACAAATAAAAATGCAGCTTGTTTGTTACCGATAAACCACAAAGTGCAAACTCCTCTGTCCTGAAGATGTTGGAAAACCTATACCTCTGAAACTGGAGACTCCTTCAATAAATGTTACATAACCGTTTCCTTACAGAAAACATCACCATATCAACAATTACACACGTTTTTCGTTGTTAAATAACATGTTTTTTTGATTGTCCACTTGAAAGCCTGCACAGGATGGCAGTAAATCATCTCTCCAGTCATCTTCCTCTGTGCTCCGTGTCAGAAGAAGCGATCGGCATGTGGTCCGACCCAGACCTCTTTCCGACCTCTGCAGCTGGAGTTTACCTCTGCGTGAAATCGGAGAAACGGTGGTCGATCCGATTCAGGAGCAGAACATCACAGAAAATTGGAAGGGTAAGGCACAGAAGAGATCGTGCTCAGATGAGCTGCTCGGGGAGTTCCAGAAGATGCAGAAGATGAAGGTGATGATGCAGAGGAGCCTTGGGACGCTGAGCACGATGTCTGAGGAACAGCAGAAAGTAAGAAGCTCAACAACGAGGGAACTGTTTACTGGAACTTCGAACATCTTTCCTGTTTCTGCTCTTCTACTTCCTGCTTCATTTCCTCTTGGGCACTCTTCCACTTCACTTGTAGTGGCTAGGACCTGTCTATCTGTCTGTCTATCTGTCTGTCTATCTGTCTGTCTATCCATCTCATATGGTTCTGTTTGTCTGCATATCTATGTTTCTCTTCTCAGTTAACCACCTGTCTATCTGTCTGTAGATCTAGTCTTCTTTTAATCTGTCTGTCCATTTCTGTCATTCTTTGTCTGTCTGTCTATCTAGCTTTCTGTCTCTCTGTTTGTCTAATTTATCTGTCTGTCTGCCTGTCTGTCCATACATCTTTCTCTCTATCTATTGAAGTAGTTTTTACTTTTATTTGTTAAAATCTTGCTCTTGGTTTCATGGTTCTCGTCGTCGTCGGAAACCATCGACTTCCTGTTTCTCCTGTTTCTTCTTCCTGATTCTTCCTCTGGACAAATAGTGGCTGCTTTACAGGATTTTCTTGGATTTCCATCAAGCTTGACCCAAAATATTTTTTGGATAAATAATTAACTGTACTTTTATTAATTGCAGTTTAGTTTGTGCAGTATTGTGAAGTTTAGACCAGTGTAACAGGGAGAGAGAGAGAGTTCAGTGTGATGCTCTCTCTACCGTTTAACGATGATCGTGATGATCTTATGTTATAAATCAGACGCTTCAGATGTTTTATAATTATTCGGATATAAGAGCTGTTCGTTGTTTTTGGTTATTGTCGTTCCCAGGTGAGGATGAGACTGCCATTCAGTTCTCCACAGCAGTTGCCCTCCATGTCTTTTAAAGATCACTTCTTCTCCCAGAGCACTCCGACTGGACTCGACTGTCTCCACTGGCCGCGCCCAGTTTCATTCTCGGGTGAGGACAAAGTGACGATACATTCAGTTTGCACTTAAATATTAGATTGTGGCTGGTTTCTGAGATGTTGTCCGGAAAGCAGACAGTTTTGGAATGCAGTGGAATTCTGACACCATGTGACTCCACACACACGGAACAAAACACACTTCACACCGTTACTAAACCGCTAACGCCTCTGCGATACGCTCGTGTAGTCTGCGACATTCGTGAAAAATAAAGTCCGGTGTTGCTCTTTTTAATAATTCAGAAGGTCTTTCCTTTATTGTTTATTTCTGTAATATAATTTGCATTTAATGTAAATGATGCAAATTACATACATGTAATGTTCTTATTATTGGGAGATATTAGTGATGTGATGTTACATCATAATTATAATAGAACATAATTAATATCATCTGTGAGACATTGACAGTCCTGTAGGGGGCGATGACGACTTTTTTTGACTGTAGCCTCTACCGCGTGTGTGTGTGTGTGTGTGTGTGTGTGTGTGCGCGTGCGCGCGCGCGCGTGTGTGTGTGTGTGTGTGTGTGTGTGTGTGTGTGTGTGTGTGCGTGTGTGTGTGTGTGTGCTTGTTTGTTTGTTTGTTCGAGTACCTAATATGTAATATGTGTGTATTCCCAAGTATTCTGTCTGTCTCTCTCTCTCTCTCTCTCTCTCTCTCTTTCTCTGTCTGTCTAACTGTCTATTTTGAATGTCTGTCTGTCTCTCTCTCTATCTGTCTCACTATCTTTCTCTCTATTTGTCTGTCTGTCTGTCTGTCTTTCTGTCTATTCAGCTGTTTGTCTGTTTATCTGTCTGTCTATCCAAATGTAGTTTATCTGTGTATCTCTTCATTCTTTCTATCTCCCTGTTTCTCTGTAAGTCTGTCTATCTGTATTGAGTCAGTCTCTCTCTCTCTCTCTCTCTCTCTCTCTCTCTCTCTCTCTCTCTCTCTCTCTCTGTGTGTCTCTCTCTGTCTTCCTGTCTAACTGTCAGACAATCTGTCTGCCTCTCTGTTTATCTAGGCCTGTCATTCTGTCTGTGTATAAAGACTGATGGAATAAACACATATGTAGGCGTGTGTGTGTGTGTGTGTGTGTGTGTGTGTGTGTGTGTGTGTGTGTTAGTGAATATTGGATGTAATACAGGCTCCTTTGAGAAAAAGACACAAGAAGTCCATTATTGCTGTGTAACATTTCTGTCCCACGCCGTGACCTTTGTGAACGCAGCATAATGAGTCAATCCTCTCACATCGCTGCGCTAGCACACGGCTAACACCCGGCTAGCACCCGG
Organism: Pangasius krempfi; assembly: GCA_037576825.1. Lineage (NCBI taxonomy): Eukaryota > Metazoa > Chordata > Actinopteri > Siluriformes > Pangasiidae > Pangasius > Pangasius krempfi. Next base: position 19,230,137 of record CM074994.1, read on the forward strand.
CTAGCACACGGCTAGCACCCGGCTAACACACGGCTAACACGCGGCTAGCACCCGGCTAGCACACGTCACACTCCTCTCTTACCTGTTCTCTGTGACTCTGAGTGTGTATGTAAGCGTGAAAGGGTGTAATTACTGGAGTGACAGGAAGTGACACGCACACGTTTCTGTCTGCAGAGTCGTGTCTCATTCGACCGTCGGAGCGCACGCTCGGGCAGCCGGCCGCTCTCGGTGAGTAAACAACCTCCATGTTCATTTTTTACATTTTTTAAATTGTGGGATTTAACAGTTTTATCCAGAAACTGCTGGTGGGAAAAACACAGAGAAAAAACATGAAAGACGATCTGACGTCATCAGTCACGTGAAAAATTCCACATTTTTTTCTACGCTCAAATGAACTCGAACGTTGTTTAACGTCTCGTGCCTCAACGGTGTCATAACATCACGTTTTAAAATTTTTAATCTTCTCTTTTTTCATTTTTTTCATTTCTTTTTATTAATCTAAATAAAAAAGCAGGTAATTTAGTAGTGAACGTCCAGTTTATTTAACAGACACGCTCTTAATCTTCACATTAATAGAATGTAGATGTTCTGTTGTAGTAAAATTGATGATCATCATAATAATAATAATAATAATAATAATTATAATAATAATAATAATAATAATAATCCGCTTCAGCCGTTTTTACTCGTTAACACAAATAAATAAACCTTTTAAATTAACGTCTGATAACGAACTGTCTGTCTGTTTGCTGTATCTCCTTTTATATCTGTTTTGTTTGACTATTTTTATCCGTCTGTCTGCACCTCTGTCTTTTATTTTATCAATCAGTCTATCTATCTATCTGTCTATCAATCTGTCTATCTATCTGTCTGTCTATCTGTCTGTCTTATATATAGAGTGTAAAAGTCATTATTTTGTGATGTACAGTATGCAGCTTGAATAAGTAATGAATTAAAATTAATTATAATACGTTACAGTCTGATTATAATGAAAATATGAAATTAATAACATTTTATATGTTTACAGGCTGAAAGTGTTTATTTTTTTGTGTTAGTGTTACATTTGATTTAATCTTAATTGCAATAATGTGTTCGTTAATCGTTAATTGGCTCTGTTTAAAACCGCGAGAGCTTCTTACGCTTTAATAAATGAGCAGACGCCGCCGACGCGCCCTGCGAGGTGTTCGGTAAGATGTCCTCCGTTAGAGATCCTCTGAGCTTCAGCTCTCTAGCATGTAGGTTGTGAAGTAATGGCTTTTTACACCCTACGTAGTGCACTAGACGTTCATTAGGAAGCTTTTTGTCATTCCTGTACAAGTGCACTAGGTAGTGTATGAAATGTTGACTACACCGTGCCGTAGACGTCTGATAACGAGACGGTTTTGTACTCCAGACACAAGAGCATGTGTGACGCTCTTCTACGCGCTTAGACGTGCGCTAGACGTGTTCAGGGATAAACCTGGAACAGATAAATACGTGCGCTCGGACATACGGGTTAAATTCTCTCCACAGTTTTAACTAACAGCACTGAAGGGGGTCAGTAAAGGGGGAGTGTGACGGGCGGATGAAGATGGACTTTTATCATCGCCAGCCAGTCAGAGTTCTAATAATTAAACAAGTCTTATTCTACTTTAATAAACATTATTTATTTATTTATTTATTATTCATTATTACATATTCGTATTCAGGGTTGACAAGTCAAGCTCGAACTTAAGATTGTGCAAGTCGTGTGTCAGCGTCTCCTCTATGGCGCCCTGTTGATGCTGTGAATGTGTGAGAGAGAGAGAGAGAGGGAGAAGGGGAGAGAGAGAGAGAAAGAGAGAGAGAGAGAGAGAGGGAGAAGGGGAGAGAGAGAGAGAAAGAGAGAGAGAGAGAGAGAGAGAGAGGGAGGGAGGGAGAGGCTTGATCATGTGCGTGAGTCTCTGAGCGAGTGTAGGAAGGATGCAGGCGACATCGCGAGTGTTTCCGACGCTTGAAACGCTTCAGTGGAGGTTGTGATTCGCTCACACACACACACACACACACACACACACACACACACACACACACACATATACATTTATCTGGAGTCTGTACCTGCTTGAAGAGCAGCCGCCCTCCTCTTCCTCCTCGACTGTGTGTGTGTGTGTGTGTGTGTGTGTGTGTGTGTGTGTGTGTGGCCGAATGCAGACACAGCAGTAGATTTGGGACTCGTTAGGGGGGTGAAAGCGATACAAGGGGTCATGTCTCATTACTGGAGCCTAGAAAGCCTACACTCCACCAACGGTAAGCTCCCTTCTTTCTCTTCACCGCCGCTGTAGTGTGCACTACCTAGTGATGTTCTCTTCATCTCCCCTAGACCGTCTCTTTGGGTTTTATACGTTACAGGTGCACTGTGTCTTTAAAAACAGTAACATAGCACAGGGGTTTATTGGAAATGGATCAAATTGTTGAGCTCTAATGTGTGTGTGTGTGTGTGTGTGTGTGTGTGTGTGTGTGTGTGCATGCAAACGGGAATGGAAATAAGAGATGGAAGGAACATCACCTTGTTGCTCTTAGCTTAAAAAAAGACCTGAAAATCATCTCAATAAATAAATAAATAAATAAATAAATAAATGTTTCATTAATTACTGCAGTTTTACAGTGGAAATGTAAAATTTTTCATTTTCATCCAAACGACTGAAAACGAGTTGCAGTTTGTGTCTCAGCTCTGAGTCTCTTTATTTCCCACTTTAAAGAAATTGTTGTGATTGTTTTTATTGTTATGAACTCGAAGCACTCAGTGTTACGCCTCGACTTGAAAGTTCTGTACGACGTTCACATTTTTTTAAATTTCTATTTCACAGTTTATGCCCTAAACTGTGTATGTAGTGCACTCATGTAGTGAGCTAACAATTGTTTGGACATCGAGTGCACTAGAAAAAGTCTAGAGGCCATTTTTCCCAACGCAATTTTACAAAATTATAATGTTAAAAATGTTTTAAAAATTATAAAGTAAAAAGAATAATGTTACAAATTTGTAATGTTAGAAAAATTACTAATGTCAAAAAGTTACTGTTAGAAATTTAAAAAATTTCAATGTTTAAAAAGTTTAAAAAAATTAAGTAAAAAGAATAATGTTATAAAAATTACTAATGTCAAAAAGTTACTTAGAAATTTACAAAATTTCAATGTTAAAAAGCAAAAAAATTGTAAAGATAAAAATGTTAATTAAAAGTTAATGTAAATAAAAAAAATTATAAAGTAAAAAGAATAATGTTAAAGATGTAATGTTAAAAAATTAGCAATGTTAAAAAGTTACTGTTAGAAACTTACAATGTTCAAAAGCAAAAAAAAAAAGAGTTAATAAATACAAAATGTTACAAAATTCTAATGTTAGAAATTTTAGTTAGAAAATGTAAATTTTACAGAGTTCCACTACAAGCTGAATCCAGAACAGTTCCTTGTTAAATATTTAGTGCACTTGAATATAAATCTCGCGCCCTACAGGACGTGTAGTGCACTAAATTATCTCAGAGTTCAGCTTCTGTGTGACGTTCTCTCTCTTTATTTTCCTTTTTTTCCTCTTTTGTTCATTGTGTGGTCGAGTCTGAAGTTGTGTAGCTCTGTTCTGTTTTCTGTCGCTCGGCTGAATAGGACACTGTCTCTGTAGAATATAGAGAATAAAATTATAATAAATTATAATAAATAATATATAAAACATAATGAAGCTCAAAGTGTTTTACTGACAAAAGAACTTACTACCAAAGAGACAATAAAATAGAACTAGTTAATATAGTTGCGTAATTATTAATAGTAATCAAGAAACATTTATTTTAAAAGACCACAAAGTGTCAGCTGAAGTCCTTTACAATAAAATCAAATAAATTCAAACAATGAAATAAAATACAAATAAAATGAAATAAATCAATACGTCTGTTATAAAGTCTACATTTAATAACATCTGATAACGTCCACTTCTGAAGTCTGTGATTTTATTAGATTTATAAACATCTGTCATTTCTATTAAACATTAAACAATAAAAAGACATTAAAAGACAAAACCACAGATGAAAAGACTTAAAATAAAGAATTAAAATATATAATAAAATATCTGAATAAAAATAAATATTATAATTACAGTAGTTAAAAAAGCTAAACTGTAAAAAAACAAAAACAAATATAAAGCCTAGAGTATGTATAATAATAATAATAATAATAATAATAATAATAATAATAATAATAATAATAATCTGCACCTTCTATGGAGCCCTTATTAATAAATGTATTATAACTATTATAAATATATTACATCTGTGTTTTAATTCTTTATTATTCAGCAACAGATTTTTTTTTATCTTTAATCTTTAAGAATTAATTCTGTCATGATTTGTGTGATAGTGGAATGAACATTGTTGCAAAGTTACAGTGTAATAAATTACAGAATTTGTGTTAAAAATTACAATGTTACAGAGCTACATTACTACAAAATGAGTGCTAAAAGAGTGTTATAAAGTTACACTGTTAAAAATGTTACAAACTGAAAATGTTCCAGCATTAGAGATAAAAAGTTACATTGTTACAAAATTTGTGTCAAAAAGTTACAATGTTAAAAAGTGTTTAAAAATGTAAGTGTTATAAAGTTCGTATGTTGCTTATAATTTAATAACCACACATCCAGCACTTTATAGCTGAAGAAGTTACGACGTAATGACGTTACGATGTAATGAGCCTATGAAGTTATGAAGTTACAATGTTACGCTGGTGTTTTTTATGGTAATAAAATGTGGTGCTGCTACAGAGGGATTTTTCTGTGAGTATAAAATGTAAACACGCTGCACATCCCGGCGTTTTTCCATCCGAACAACACGACTAATGGCTTTTATGTCTCTGTGCCAGCTAATGAAGCGAGATTAAACGCAGACGGGATGCTCTCAGCGCGAGCGCCGCAGTTCTGCCCCTTACATACGACTCGCATTGTTATATACGTTCAGTGTGTATCAGCGTTTAACATTAAATTATCATAATATTGTACTGAAAAATAACTACAGGTTTATCTACAGGCACGCATCGCACACGACTCTGCTTCATCCTTCATCCTTCATCATCATCATCATCATCTCAGCTCAGATACAAACACAGCTCAGCTTTTTACATGGATTTAGCTCTTGTAGCTAATATTTCTACCTGACAAATTCCATATGCTAATTTATTGAATGCTCATTAGCAAAATGTAACCATTTGAGCAACATTTTTCAATTTATGAAGACAAATGATTGTTAATCAAAACAGAAAAAACAATGTTCTCAACAGACAGACAGACAGACAGACAGGCAGGTAGACAGACAGGTGGGCAAACAGGTAAACAGAGAGACAGGTAGACAGACAGGTGGACAAACAGGTAAACAGACAGACAGGCAAACAGACAGGTAGACAGACAGGTGGACAAACAGGTAAACAGAGAGACAGGTAGACAGACAGGTGGACAAACAGGTAAACAGAGAGACAGGTAGACAGACAGGTGGACAAACAGGTAAACAGAGAGACAGACAGATGGAGATGATTCTGCTTTTGTCTCTCAGACTGATGAAATCCTCATTAGCACCTTGGCCTGTTAGCACATGTTCACTGCTAATTTATGTAAACAAGGCGATGAGACGTTACACTAGGTGCCAAATTGGGACGAGACCAATCCTGTTAACGCTCGCTCCAGGTTGTCACGGTGACAGACAAACCAGCAATGTCTCAGACGGCATTTTGCTGTCTTCATGAAATATGTCTGGGTTTTGTTTTCCTCCTCGCTTTCTGTCTTTACTAAAAATAACTAAGAATGAAAGTGAGTTGAGAGAAGTGACATCGGGGACAGAATGTCTGAGATTCGTCTGAAATTTCAAAACAGCTTCAGCTCAATGACATGTCCTCAGTTTCCCTCTTTATCTCCATGTTTGCTCTGAGGCTATCTCCATGTTTGCTCTGAGGCTAACTGAGGCTACAGTTATTATTAACAAATAACTGTAGTCAGGTCCCTCTATTTTCACAGGCTCAAAAGTAATTGGACAATTGACTGATAAGCAGTTTCATGGTCAGCTGTGGCATGTTTCCGCATTATTTAATGAAAAATTAAGGAGATAAAAGGTCTGGAGTTATTTCCAAGCGTTGAATTTGCATTTGGTTGGTGTTCTGATGTGTCGATGCAAGTGAAGGAGACCATCATTAGGCTGAAAAAATAAAAACAGACCCATCAGAGAGACAGCAGAAACCTTAGATGTGGCCAAATCAACAATTTGGTATATTCTTAAAGAGAAGGAATACACTGGTGAGCTCAGCAACACTGAAAGGCCTGGAAGACCACAGAAGACAACTATAGTAGATGATCGCAGAATCCTTTCCTTGGTGAAGAAAAACCCCTTCACAACATCTAACCAAGTCAAGAACCCTCTGGAGAAGGTCGGCGTATCATTGTCAAAATCTACAATCAAGAGTGAATCAAATCATGAATATAAATACAGAAGGTTTACCTCAAGACGCAAACCACTGGTAACATTCAAGAACAGAAAGATTAGACTTTGCTTAAAAAAAAAAACTCTAAAAAAGCCTGAGCAGTTCTGATGCAAGATTGACTCGTTCCAGAATGATGGGAAGAGAAAAGTATGGTGAAAGGAAGGAACAGCTCATTATCCAAAGTATACCACATCATGTGTCAAACATGGTGGAGACAGTGTTATGGCATGGGCATGTATGGCTGCCAGTGGAACGGCTCACTGGTGTTTATTGATGATGTGACTGCTGACAGAAGCAGCAGGATGAATTCTGAAGTGTATAGAGCTACTTTCTGCTCAGATTCAGTCAAATGCGGCAAAACCGACAGGATGCCGCTTCACAGTGCAGATGGATGATGAACCAAAACATTAGCAAAAGCAACCCAAGAGCTTCTTAAGGCAAAGAAATTAAATGTTCTTAAATGGCTGAGTCAGTCGCCTGACCTCAACCCACCTGAGCTGCTTTTCACTGACTGAAGGCAAAACTGAAGGCAGAAAAACCCACAAACAAGCAGCAACTGAAGGCGGCAGCAGTGAAGAAACTCGAGAGGAAACTCAGCGTTTGGTGACGTCCATGGGTTCCAAACTTCAAGCATGTCGCTGACCACAAAAGATTTGCATCCAAATATAAAAAATTAACCTAATGTTTGTAATTATGTTAGTTTAGTTCAAAATTACTTTTTAGCCTGTAAAATTGTCTGTAATCCCTGAACAGTTAATGCAATATTTTGTTAAACCCCTTGAATTAAAGCTGAAAGTCATTTCAGTCACATCATGATTGCTTCATTTTAAATCCATTGTGATGTGTCACTGTCCAAATACTTATGGACCTGACTGTATAACCTCCAGGCTAGCATGCAGCACTAAGTGTGTGTGTGTGTGTGTGTGTGTGTGTGTGTGAGAGAGAGAGAGAGAGTCCGAGTGTTTACTGTCTCAAACTGACTTGATGTATTTTCTGACTCTGTCTGACACACTGATGTCTATAAACATGAACAAAATGACATCAGAGAGAAAAACACTTGCAGTGAAAAGCACTTTCTTCCTCAGAACAGAGACTCAGATAGGGGCGTGGCCTAAAGTCTAGAGGCGGAGCTCTTACATTAGAATAATAATAATAATAAACAGCTTCACTGATAGAGCACTTTTCATGCACATAGTAGCGCGGAGGGCTTTACGGTCAAATAGTAAATAGGAAATGATAAAAAGTGATGAAACAGAAAACTGATAAAATAAAAAATTAAGTGAAATTTTATTTAAGAAAAGAAGCATAAGGACATACAAAGTAGACAAATGAAATATATAAATATGGAATAAAAATAATTTAATACAACTAAAATAAAACTAGAAACAACAAAATGGAGGCAGTACTTAAATATTTAAAAAATACATTTTAATGTGTTTTTTTTTTTTTTAAGCGTTTAATGACGGCTTAATGCAAAGTGGTTTTGAGTTCCACAGTTTTGAAGCAGAGTAACGAAACAAAAACAAGGGTCTCTAGCTTGTCAGTGTTTTGTAGCGGGTTTAGGAGTGTTTCAGATCGTAATAAAGTTACAGTACATGTAAAAATAGCGCAGCATGCTGAACCGGAGGCTGTAAGGTTGTATTACTTGTTAGCTACATTAGCTTTGTGTCTCGGGGTGAAGAGGCCCAGTGTGGACGTTTGCTTCTGCAGGATTGTTACTTGGATGTCTCTCTGCGATGAATGATTAAACAGATTTACTGTTAGGAAAAACTCCTGCCCGTAAATTAGTCTTTAAGTGGAGCTGACGCAGGCGTGTGGTTGGGTGTAAAGTGTGAAAAGTATGACAGGAAGTGGAGACGCTGCAGCTTCTGCTTTCAGTATTCGTCTTTGGTCCGTCTGTGTGTCGGAAAACGGACCTCTCTCTGAGAAGCGCCTCTGAGGCGGCGGGAAAGTCTCAGCCGCGTGCTCCGAGTTTCTGTTTCAGCTTTAAGAACACACACTGCTGCACGAGGGCTGTTTCATGAGAAAGTAACACCGTCTAATATCTAATTAATAAATAAACATGTTAATAATGTGCAGTGTTTTATTTTTACTCTTTCAGTCTGCAACACTGATCACACCAGAAAAAATTATTTTAGAGATTATCATACAGAGACAGAAAGACAGATATAACTAGTCAAATGATTGATTTGTGTGTGTGTGTGTGTGTGTGTGTGTGTGTGTGTGTGTGTGTGTGTGTGGTCTGCAGCGTTGGTGATCACTGATGGACCTCAGGATAAATCGGGTCTGGGTGATGAGGTGGGCAGTGAAGACGAGCTGTACAACGACTTCCACATTTCTGCCAATCGCTTAGGAGGAGGAGAACAACTCGCTATTAATGAGGTAACAAGCCCCGCCCACTATCATGTGCCCTGCCCATAATCATCCACTCTGCCCATAATCATCCACTCCGCCCACTATCATACACCCCGCCTATAATCATACACTCCGCCCACTATCATACACCCCACCTATAATCATACACTCCGCCCACTATCATACACCCCACCTATAATCATACACTCCGCCCACTATCATACACCCCACCTATAATCATACACTCCGCCCACTATCATACACCCCACCTATAATCATACACTCCGCCCACTATCATACACCCCACCTATAATCATACACTCCGCCCACTATCATACACCCCACCTATAATCATACACTCCGCCCACTATCATACACCCCAC
>CM074994.1:19239433-19249550 GCA_037576825.1 Pangasius krempfi
CAGTGATTAGTGTAAACGTGGATATTAATGCGAGCAGTGATTAGTGTAAATGTGGATATTAATGCGAGCAGTGATTAGTGTAAACGTAAACAATGCTGCATGTGTTTTTTTCCCTCTCGTTCCTCCATGCAGCTGATCAGCGATGGCAGTGTGTGCGCCGAGGCTCTGTGGGATCACGTCACCATGGACGACCAGGAGCTCGGCTTCAAGGCCGGAGATGTCATCGAGGTGGTGGACGCCACCAATAAAGAGTGGTGGTGGGGACGAGTGCAGGAGAGCGAGGGATGGTTCCCCGCCAGCTTCGTCCGGGTAGGAAACTTAAAAAAAAAAAAAAAACCACAGAGTTCAGGACGAAAAACAGATTTTATTCTGTAATTCATCATAAGATTATAAATTATCATACAATATCACTGACATCAACTTCACACACATTTATTATTTATTTACTTTAAAAAATATTAATACATATTTTTATGTACTAATTTACTAATACTAATATACTACTGCTAATATACGTTCTATTTAATTATTATATTAATTTAATATCAAATTTCAGTAAATTGCTTTATGCAAAAAAAGATGAAATACATTTTGACAAACTCTTATTAGTTAACTAGAATAAACTCAGCTCTTGTTAGTTGATGCACGCACTAAAGTGTGTGTGTGTGTGTGTGTGTGTGTGTGTGTGTGTGTGTGTGTGTGTGTGTGTGTGTGTTTCAGCTGCGTGTGAATCAGGACGAGCCCCTGGAGGATGATGTAGTCCAGGGGGCGGTGGAGAGCGGGGGTGCGGGGGTGGGCGGGTCGTGTGGGCCCGGGTTACCGTGTAAAGAGCAGATGAGGGCGAACGTGATTAACGAGATCATGAGCACGGAGAGAGACTACATCAAACACCTGAAGGACATCTGTGAGGTCAGTGCGCTCCTGTAACCAACCAACCAATCAGGAAAAAGAGGCGTGTCTACTCACCTGTCAGTCATGCTACCTGTCAAGTTATAAAGCTCCGCCTTTTGAACTAGCACCCCTGTGTTCCAGCTCCATGTATGTGTTTTGGGGCGTGGCTTTGGAGAGGACACTAGGGGGAGGGGCTGTACATCCACCAAAATCACTGACTGCACCTTTAATTCCTTCAGTTTCTACAATTATTATACAATTAATTAATTTAAAGAAATAATAAACCACAGTTTAAGTGCAGGTTGTTATATTTTAACAAAAGAAACAAGATGGAAGCTCATGAAAAGTTTCCCGGATAATAGTTTTTCTTTTTCTGTTTCCTGGTTTTCTACAGCTGTATATTTTTTTCCATGAATTTTATTTATTTATTTTTTGTCTTTTGTTTTTCAGGGCTACATTAAACAGTGCCGTAAACGGACCGACATGTTCACAGAGGAGCAGCTCAGGACCATCTTCGGCAACATCGACGAACTTTATCGCTTCCAAAAGAAATTTCTCAAAGCGCTGGAGAAAAAATACAACAAAGAGCAACCACACCTGAGCGAGATCGGCTCCTGCTTCCTGGAGAACGTAAGACACCCGTCTGTCTGCTTCCTCAAGAACATAAGACGTCTGGCTCTGTCCTTCTGTCTGTATGTCAGCCTCCTAGAATATATGACACCTGTGTGTCTTTGAAGAGAACGTAAGGCACCTGTGTGTCTTTGAAGAGAACATAAGACACCTGTCTGTCTTTCTAGAGAACGTAAGACACATGTCTGTCTGTTCTGTAATGTCTTATTCCTTGGATTTTTCCTTCCTTTTTGTTTTAAAAAACGAGTATTATTCCAGATTCCATCAGGACTCGTGTACTGATGGATAAATGGACTGATACTGTAGATAGTTTGATAGAATTTACTAAAGAAAACAGGAAGTGTGTAAGTGTGTGATAAATGATCGAACACCAGTACAGCTTTTAGACTCGATACAGTGTGTTTGTGCATAAAGGGGCGGAGCCTCATATTCTACTAAGAACCCGTTAATTAGAACGTCAGTGCAGGTAAAACACATCATCATCTTCATCATCTTCACCATGATCTTCTTCATCTTCTCCTCCTCTCTGTTTCCAGCAAACGGATTTTCAGATTTACTCGGAGTACTGTAACAATCACCCCAACGCCTGCGTCCAGCTCTCCAAGCTGATGAAGATGAAGAAGTACGTCTTTTTCTTCGAGGCTTGTCGTCTGCTGCAGAAGATGATCGACATCTCGCTCGACGGCTTTCTGCTCACACCCGTGCAGAAAATCTGCAAATATCCACTGCAGCTCGCCGAGCTCCTCAAATACACCAACCCTCAGCACCGGTACACACACACACACACAGCTGAAGTTCATGTGAGCAGCTCAGATCAGATCAAACTGTGATCTTAAACTAGATAACTATTGTGAGGTAAAAATGTAATTAAGTAATTTTTAAGTAATTTTCGTTGTGAAAAGATCTAAAATTAAATACATGCAAAAATATTATTATTATTATTATTACTTCTTTTATTGTAGTTCTGTTAATCTATTATAATATATGTAAAAAAAAAAAAAATGCCGTTTTTAATTTATTTAAAATACTCTTAAAAGCCAAACATTTTTATATTATTTATAATAATACCAGTTTAATGAAATATTATTTTAAAAATCATAACTTAATTACATTTTAATAATTTCAAAATTCCCGAAGATGTTTTGAATATTAACTATATTACTTCTTATATAAGTAATAAGAATTATGATGAATGAATTACTGTGTATTCATTATGAATAGTTTAATTGTTTTTATTTATTGAATACTGGACGTGTTATAGTCCGGACGCGGTCTGATGGCGTAAGAGGATTGGTTTATTGTGTTAGATTGTGGGTTGTGTGGATGAGCTGAGGAGCGCGTGTGTAAATGAGGGACGACGTGTGTCAGAAGTAGTGATCTGTCGTTCGTGTTGATGTTCAGGGATTATAAAGACGTGGAAGCCGCTTTAAACGCGATGAAGAACGTGGCACGGCTGATCAACGAGAGGAAACGCCGTCTGGAGAATATCGATAAAATCGCTCAGTGGCAGAGCTCCATCGAGGACTGGGAGGTAAAAACACACAACCGTCACCAAACCCAGCACCACGTCACTGACGGTTCCCTGTAGGAACCGTGTGGAGCACCGTTACAGGATTTTTGTTGGATTATTGCAGGGTGAGGACGTTCTGAGTCGGAGCTCTGATCTGATTTTCTCAGGAGATTTAACCAAAATCTCTCAGCCTCAGGCCAAAGGTCAACAGCGCATGTTCTTCCTGTTTGATCATCAGCTGGTCTTCTGCAAAAAGGTGAGTACAGGAAGTCGTTCTGTTCGGTTTGGTGTCTTATTCCATCTGTTCTATAAACAGATAAACACACAGGCACAGATAATCACCGCTTCCGTCACTCACATGTAGAGAAAATGTATAGTAAATCTGGCGATTAAAACATTATTGCATTATAATGCTGTCTGATGTCCAGGATCTGCTCCGGAGAGACATTTTATATTATAAAGGACGCCTGGACATGGACCAGATGGAGGTGGTGGATGCAGAAGACGGAAAAGATAAAGATCTGAATGTGACGGTGAAGAACGCGCTGAAGTTAATATCTTCAGACAGAGCAGAGATTCATCTCCTGTGTGCTAAAAAACCCGAGCTGAAGCAGCGCTGGCTCCGAGCCTTCGCTGACGAGAGACAGCAGGTCCAACACGACCGAGACACGGGTGAGACGTCCACACCTGCGTGTTAACGCTCTTAGAAAAGTCCAACACACCGTGTCTGTCGCTTTATATATATATATATATATCCTTACAAGATAAAGAACGTTTACTTCCTGTTTTTACTCAGCCAGCCAATCAGAACGGATTCTCCGGATGCTTGAAAGGAGATCCTACTGGTTTATAAACTGATTTAAATATTTTCTCTCTTCACAGGATTTTCCATCACAGATATGCAGAAGAAGCAGGCCATGCAGAACGTGTCAAAGAATCCTCCAGCTGGAAAACCCAAAGGTGATCATTACACCACACACTCGGCACCTTCCCGCTGTACAGTTACTCGAGCTTAAATACGCTCGCGAAGTCAGTTCAGGTTTATTTGCCAAGTGACATTTAGAATATAATTCACATAATGCTGATGATAAAATCCACATTCTCTCAGTAGACTCATGTTCACCTGAGTTTTCTCACCTTTGTTCCTCAGAAACTTGTTTTTCTCTCAAATGTTTAAGCAAATTAGTAAAGCTATTTTACCAGATTAGTCTATTTTTCTTTTATAAAGATTACAGCATGTTATATTCTCCACACACACACACACACACACACACACACACACACGTGTTGGTCCTGTAGTGAGGTGTTGATGTGATTTCTGTGCTCTTCCTCTCACCGTCACACTCCTCCTCTCCGTCATGATTTAGCGTTACACCACCTGCTGACTCTTAAAGCTCCACTTCTGCGCTCCAAAAGCTCCAAGTGCCTTCATTACCCAGAATCCCCTGGGCCTGCCTTCTCCTCCTCCCCCCTTCCTGAAGTTATAGCGCCCCCTGGTGTCCTGCGCAGGGCCATTTCCTGGGTCTCCTCTCAGAGTAGAGACCTGCTCCGATAGACTAGGGGTAATTATAACGAGTGTATAACTGTGTAATAACTATAATACACTGTAATTACATTATAATAAACACCCAAACAATACATAACCTACTTTACATCATATAAACCTTATAATAACAGCCTGTAAATATATATAACCCCTGACATCTAGTGTACTAACTGTAATATAACGCTATATAACAGTGTAATAACTATACTATTCCATATTTATTAATGCTAATATATAAGTATATCCTATAGTGTACTATATTAATAAATTCCCTGTACTGTTTAACTTTACTATAGTATATAACACTTCTTTATAATATATTAAGAATAACTATATTTATTAATTCTAACTGGACCGTAATTACATCATAACAATGATGTACTTTTGAATAGAAAATAGACTACACTGTACTAAATGTATTATAAGATATTCCCTACACTAATTTAACTTTAATATGACAATTCTTTATAATATATTCAGAGTAAGGATATTTACTCTAACTAGACCATAATTATAACAATAATGTTTTTTAATTTTAATATAAAATACAGTGTAATAACTATATTATAAGATATTCCCTATACTAATTTAACTTTACTGCATTATATTACAATATATACACTTAATAGCACTTTATTAACCATATATAACATCTGAGTCCTACATTTTATTAGCTATACTACATTATTATAATTTACTCCTGGGCACAGAAATGGGCCGAGCCCAAAATGGCAAATATTGAGATTTTAATGGTCTTAATAGCAGATGATTGGTGAGAAGGTGCGCAGGAATGAAGCAGACGAGCTCCTGAGCCTCCACTCGCTGGTGTCCTTTCGCTGTTTGGGGAAAAGCTAGAAACAGCGAAATTCACTTCTACACAAAATCATGATGATGAGTCAAATGTTTGATATAAAATTCAAACTAACACGTTTGGGTGTACAAACTTTTCCAAAAATATCTTCTGGCATGTTTTCTTTTTTTAAACGATTAGTCATAAGCAGTGAATTTCCCTGTTTCTAGCTTTTCCCAGCGGAGGCACAGGAGCGCTCAGGAGGCCATCTGTTCCATTCTTGCTCATTTTCTGACCAACGATCCGTTTTTAAGATCATTAAAAGCTTCGTATTTTTGCCGTTTTGGGCTCGGCCCATTTTTCTGCCCAGGAGTGTGTATTATTAAACGCTTTATGGTACTGTATTAACTATTAACTATAACACCGATTAAGTCCAGTGTACTGCATTAACTACACGAGATCAGCTGCAGCGTGTACTTTATACTGTTATAACTGAACTACTGCGCAGTTTTACCCACAGAACTGATGCTCATCTATACAATAACACACTGCAGTGCATTGTGGGATTTCACAAAATGACCTAAACTATATATATATATATATAAAAAAAACACAGAATTTCCCCAAAGTAGTGTATTAACGATGATTTATTAACTCTATTGTGTAACAGTTTGTTTCTGCCGTCTACCTCCTGTTTGTCCGTCTGAATCCAGTCTGTGTGTCTCTCTCTCTCTCTCTCACACACACACACACACACACACACTCACACACTCACACACACTCACACAAACTCACACACACACTCACACTCACACACACACACACACACACACACACACAGCTTCCTCTCATCGACTGTGAGTGTGATGATATTAACCGTGTTCCTGTTCACCCTCCATCTTTAACCCCTCACACTGCATCATGGGTAACGTTGAAACGTTCACAGTGCACCGAGAGATTCACGGATAAATCCCTAAAAACAGGCTGCGGATTTAGGAGTGTGCTCGCATGCGTGAACTTTGACCTCATGACCTCATCACAAGCTGATCCATTCCTGCTTTGACTCACAGCCTGATTAAAACCTTGCACGTTCTACAGCGTCTCCAAACCAGCATCTGCTCACGAGTGATAAAGAGAAAGACTGAAAGTGTGTGAACTTTGACCTCATGACCTTTCCCTACTCTCTCTCTCTCTCTCTCTCTGTAGCGGTGACTCGTCCGTATTACGACCTGCTGTTGCGTCAGAAGCCGTCGGCGTTGCCGCAGCAGGTCATCATGCTCGCTGAACCCAAGCGCAGACACTTCTGGCACAACATCGGCCGCCTGACGCCGTTCAAGAAATAAAAGACGACGGGACGCGACGTGCGCTTGACTTTACCACTAATCATTAATCTCCTTCAGCCGGCATGTGCACATCATCGGGTTATATACTGCGACACACTGTGACGTTTCCAGCGCACAGTTCTCACGCCATCCATATTTCAGCTGAATAACGGAAAAACGACTCCCGGGGAGCGTCGCATGTGTCCTTCTCCTCGTGCCTGAATTTGTGTTTCTGTTCAAGAACAATTTTTGTTTTTTACGTTTCAACGTGAATGCACTTTACGGGTCGGTTACAATCGAGACTGAAACGGGAGCCAGCCGTCTGTGTTTCATGATTAGCGCGACGGCTAGGTCTGCTAACGCACGGCGGCTAACGCGACTCCTGCTGCACATCCTCCGACATGCTTCTGTTACCGATTCCTGAGCGTTTTTTTCTAAATTTATTTTCACGTCCAAAACTGGATTTTCTACGTCATTTGATACGTGTGTGATGATACTGTTGTACTGATGTTTAAAAGAATAGGCTTAAACATCGATTTCACACTGTTTCAATGATTACTGTATTGTTTTTATTTTTAAAGTGACAGTTTAGCCAAAAATGAATTGTACACAAACGTCCTGATTTTATTTCTGCCTGAACTGTCGCGATCGTGTTGTCAGGTTTGTGCATCGTCCTCATTTGCATAATAACTCGTCTAGAACTCTTCTGAAGTGCCACTCGCAGAAAAAAAACAAAACAAAAAAGACAAAAACGAGTGGCCTGAACAAGAACTGCTGTGAAAGCCGACGTTGTTGGACACTTTCGACCCGCATGAGTGATCCGATCGCTCAGTGTAAATATAAATAAAGGGGTTTCACTGATAAAACAGTGTTATAATGATAAATAAACTCTGTTTAACGACGTAACATCAGCTCTGTTCCTCGCTGTAAACAGCACGACACGTCTGATTGGCTCTCAGATATCGCTGCTGCTTCATTAATGAGGTGGGTTTGTAATTAGTGTTTTATTCCTCTTATACCACTGACCTTATAGCAGCTATAAACAGCCGTTCCCTCACCAGCCTCTCTCTTCTCTCTCTCAAAGTTAATAAGACAAAAAAAAATCGCAGCTTGTTACACACATTACTGAGAAACCGCAAAGAAGCGTAAACTCCTCTGTCCTGGAGACGTCGGAAAAAGATGTTGAAAAAGTGCTGACACTGGAGACTCCTTCCGTACACAGAGTATGTACAAGTATCAATCAATCAAATAAAACACAATAAACACTAAAAAACCTGTTTTCTAATGAATCTAATGGAAAGCCTCCAAAAACCTCTCCTAAACAAACAAACAAACAAACAAACAAACAAATACCTCCCAAAAAATCCAAATAAAACCTACAATCAACCTACAAAAAACGTCAATAAGCACTCGCTCTCCATTTAAAAAAAAAAAAAAAAAATTATAAAAAAGAAATTAAATTAAAAATGTATTCTTAAATTGTTCAAAAATAAAACTACAAACCCTTTTAAAACATAAATAAATAAATAAATAAATAAATAAGCCCCCCAAAAATCTACAAGAAACTAAAAAACACGTCTCAATAAATAAATAAATCAAACTTTAGGAAACAAAATAAAATAAAGAATGAGTTGAAAACGCTGCTGAACTCTTTACAGGTCGAAACCCATAAACTGTGATGTAATAAAACACGTCATATTAACTTACACAATTCCACTCATCCTTAATGTTTTTATTCCTAAACCAGTCACAAGCTGCAGCGTTTCACTTCTTCCTCACGGACAGGTTTTTACAGAGTTTCAGAACTGCGCTAAAAACAGACAATAACCAGGATTTCAGATTAAATCGTGCGTCTCCGGGTGTTTACTGTTCATTATGGCTAAGAAAAATAATTAGATGTGTAATATATTCAGTTTAAAACACACGCACATACACACACGCGCGCACACACACACACACACACACGCACGCACACACGCACACACACACACACACACGCACGCGCGCGCACACACACACGCACACGCGCGCACACACAGACGCGCGCACGCACGCACGCACGCACACACACGCACACGCGCGCACACACACACACGCACACACACACACACACAGACGCGCACACGCACGCACACGCACGCACGCACACGCGCACGCACGCACGCACGCACACACACACACGCACGCACACACGCACGCACACCCCTACACACACACGCATGCACACCCCTACACACACACGCATGCACGCACGCACGCACACACACACACACACACACACAGAGCCACGAGACGGAAAATGGACGTGTTGAACAGATGTTCTTTATATTCACAGCTTAAACACTGTTCCGGAAGTCAGCAGTGTGTTCATTCCATTTTAATGAACTTTAATGTGACCTTAAACAGCCAAGGGCACGTAACCAAGTGGACAAGGGAAAGTCAATAAGGGCGTGGTTTTAAAAAACAAACAAAAAAACAACAACAACAACAAAACAACAACAAAAAAAAACAGGATTACAATCATGATCTCTTCCATAATCTCATCTCTCACACGTATCTAGTGTCCAAAACAAACAGTAATAATTATTACATTTGGCGTTATAGCCACCTGATATATTTATTAAAGCGTTATAACATGTTATAGCACTCTGGATTAGTTCTAAAGTCACACGCTGAGTAGAAAATAATCCTTTATGGCACGTTAATGAAATGCTAAAGTCTGTTTTTTGGCTACTCACGAGCAAACAAGGCACAAACACTGAGAGTGAAATGACACAGAGGGGTCGGAGTGTGTGTGTGTGTGTGTGTGTGTGTGTGTCTCAGATGAGCAGCTCCAGGTAAGTGATGGGTACTTTGCCTCTCTGGTGTCCTCTCTCCCCCATCAGCCAATCAGAATCCAGGCCCGGCTCGCTGCTCACTGTGATCACCTGACACACACGATACACGTTTATTACACGCTGATGGGTGAGTTTAAAAGTGTGTGTGTGTGTGTGTGTGTGTGTAGGGGTGTGTGTGTGTGTGTAGGGGTGTGTAGGGGTGGGTGTGTGTGTAGGGGTGTGTAGGGGTGTGTGTGTGTGTGTAGAGGTGGGTGTGTGTGAGAGAGAGTATGAGGGGGAGAGAGAGTGTGTGTGTGTGAGTGAGGGAGAGAGAGAGTGTGTGTGTGTGAGTGAGGGAGAGAGAGTGTGTGTGTGTGTGTGAGTGAGGGAGAGAGAGTGTGTGTGTGTGTGTGTGAGGGAGAGAGTGTGTGTGTGTGTGTGTGTGTGAGAGAGAGTGTGTGTGTGTGTGTGTGTGTGTGTGTGAGAGAGAGTATGAGGGGGAGAGAGTGTGTGTGTGTGTGTGAGTGAGGGAGAGAGTGTGTGTGTGTGTGTGTGTGTGTAGATCGGAAGAGCGTCGGGTGGGGAAAGAGGGTTGGCTCGCGGGGAGATCGG
>CM074994.1:19267706-19284963 GCA_037576825.1 Pangasius krempfi
GGCTATTAGCTAACCACACACACTCTTAGCTAGCAGGCTATTAGCTAACCACACACACTCTTAGCTAGCAGGCTATTAGCTAACCACACACACTCTTAGCTAGCAGGCTATTAGCTAACCGCACACACACTCATTTAGACGACCGTTTTGTATGAAACACAGCCTCGGCTCAGTCACTCATTAAAATAATTACACACTGTGATTTAATATTTTTAATATTTTAATATTTTACTACATTCAGCTTCCAGAACAACAAAAAAACTATGATTTCCCTTTCACATGTGCAACAACGTTAACGACTGCAACGCTACGATTACGTGGAGGGAAAAAAAAGGTGCAGAGGCCACGTGATTAATAAAACATCACGATTTATCCATTTACAGTCATAACAGGTTCACAGATGATTTTCACTTTTCCTTGTTATTAAAATTCCTTTATATATCAATTACACACACACACACACACACACACACACACACACACACACACACACACACACACACACACACAGGAAGTGACACAAATCTACAGAGTAAATGGGATGAAATTGGCCTTGTTCCAATCCAGAGTAAAACTAAATCCCTAATCCCTACTCACTTCCCCTAAGCCCTTCCCCTTCCCCTCGCGAAGTCCACACCTGACGAGGTTCTAGTTTTGACAGTAACGGAGATAAAGGTCTTAATGATGGAGTCAGAGATGAATAGTGGGCGTGGAAGTGGGCGGGGCCAACAGTCGGCGTGTGCTTAGTCACTTCCCCTACGCCCTAGCACTAAGCAAATCCACAACACGTGGACCGATTAACTGTTTGTTTTAAATAAAACAGAGATAACAGTGCTGTCTTGTCGTTACAGGCGGAGCCATCAGTGTGAAGTGGGCGTGGCAACAATTTCAGGAAGTGGGTGTGGCCTGATTTTACAGAGTTCAGTTAGCCGAGAGAAGACAATATTTGTTTGAACAGTAAATTGATTTACAGCATTTTTAATCTTAATTTTATGAATGAAAAGTGGACACACCCACAAAATGGACTGTACCACGTGGCCATGAAAAAAGGGGGTTTCCGATCAGGGCTCGCTCTCTAATCTGGATGAAGCGTCCGTGTATTTTATAATGTTTCACAGACAAAATATTAAATGAATATTTGCTGATGATTTGCTAACACTTTTTTCTTTTTAACAAAAAAATTTACAAGATTTTTTTCCCCCCGCAATGTTCGCATAAATCTCATGCTCTGTGTTTGGTTTCTTCTGCTCAGTATTACATCTTGCAATGTTCAGCAACACACATTATTATTATTATTATTATTATTATTATTATTATTGTTATTGTTGTTGTTGTTTCAGGGACAAAATATCGTCAGTGTCCCAATGTTCTGTTCCAGAGTCGGTGTTTGAGCTCCATGGATGAAGTCTGTCCTGGGAACGATGTCCATTTCCAAAGTTCTGTTCCCCAGACGCCAAAAACGTGGCTGTTTTTATAAACATGGAGGACAAAAGCGTCGAGATAAAACTGTAAAATCGAAGCTGTGATATGAGGACACATCTGTATATAAACACATCTGTATATAAACACACACTGCAGGTGAGGAGTTTGGAAGCGAACTCCACATTTCTAACAGCTTTTTCCAGAATGTTTCCCAGGTGTGCAGTGATGTCATTTCCTGTTACTGATTATACAGCGATTTGAGGTTCGAGCTAGCTAGTGAGGATTAGCATGTTACTGAATAAACTAGCTGGTGAGGTTGGATTTTTTTGAATAAATTATATAAATATATGATACATCACAGTTTTGCATGGAAACATATAACTTACAGTTGTTTTTTTCTTTTTTAAAGCAAACACGAAATAAACGCGTGGTGTTTTCCGTGTGTACGTGGGATTTGGTTGTGACTAAAATGTAGTGAATTAACAGGTGAAATCAGATTCTGTTCCTACAGTAAATGCATATAAAATAATAATAAACTATTTTTACTGCACGTGTTTGTTGAGTGTTAGGCATAAATATTGTTTATTAATGACACTGATCCTCATTTATCAACTTTTTTTTAAAAGTTGTATGTAAATTTTTTTTCGACCAAACAAAACAAAATATTCCAGCCAGATTTTGCTAATTTTCTTCGTACTCGCATGCTGATAAACACCAATTAGCTGTAAAGTACACAGCTAGTTATTTAGCCACACCCACAAATCTCATAAAAGGCAAAATGGTGACTAACAGGTGAAAGAGCGCCTCCGAAGCGCGGCGTGCGCTAAATCTTCCAGTAACGCAGCTCAGCCACTGCAGCGTGTCGGCTACCACAGACACACACTAACTCCTCCTCCTTTTATAGGGCGCCATTACTTTTGTACTAATTGAACAGCTAGTCTTATTTGTGTTACTTTATGTTAACGATCTCTGAATAAATTTATTCGTATATAGTTTGATACAGAGACGCAGTGTTTATAATAAAGACCGTTTTACAACGTTATCATTTCATCATTTGCTGTTACTTTGCAAATATTTCGATATATTTCTAGATTTGATTTCGGACTTTAATAAACAGTTTGCGAGATCAGATTTTGTGCTGGTTTTCTTACGCAGATCTGGCAACCCTGACTGAGGGCTTGTAATACGATTAGCTGAGTAATAATAATAATAATAATAATAATAAATAATTTTGAGCTAGCATGGTATTAAATAAGTCAGCACCGTGACCTAATGATGATGTCAGAGGGGGCGTGGTTAAAGCTGAATGAGAGTTAATTTAAATAATGTGTTTATTGTTTATCAATATTTTTTGAAAAACTTCTTAATTCCCATGTTTGTTTTTTACAAAGTGCTGCTTCCAGACTTCCAGCCTGCAGTGTGTGTATAGTGTTTGTTGTGTTTTTGTGTCTAGTTTGTGTGTAAATTGTGTGTATGTTGTGTGTATATTGCGTGTATGTTGCATGTATATTGTGTTTATGTTGTGTGTATATTGCATGTATAGTGTGTGTATACTGTGTGTATGTTGTGTTTATGTTGCTTGTATATTGTGTGTACGTTGTGTCTATGTTGTGTATACTGTGTGTATGTTGTGTACGTTGTGTACGTTGTGTGTATGCTGTGTACACTGTGTGTATGTTGTGTACACTGTGTGTATGTTGTGTCTATGTTGTGTACGTTGTGTGTACGTTGTGTCTATGTTGTGTACGTTGTGTCTATGTTGTGTACATTGTGTGTACGCTGTGTACATTGTGTGTACGTTGTGTCTATGTTGTGTACATTGTGTGTACGCTGTGTACATTGTGTGTACGTTGTTTCTATGTTGTGTACGTTGTGTGTACTTTGTGTCTATGTTGTGTACGTTGTGTGTACGTTGTGTCTATGTTGTGTACGTTGTGTGTACATTGTGTGTACGTTGTGTCTATGTTGTGTACATTGTGTGTACGTTGTGTCTATGTTGTGTACATTGTGTGTATGTTGTGTGTATGTTGTGTACATTGTGTGTACGTTGTGTGTATGTTGTGTGTACGTTGTGTCTATGTTGTGTACATTGTGTGTACGTTGTCCCTCATCATGTTTACACTTTGGCTGAGTGTAGCGCGGTCTCTGTGCGTTGTGTCCGTGTTCCTCAGTCGTGCTCCTCGGCGGTCGTCCTTCCCTCAGACGCAGCAGACAGACGAGAGCGAGAGAACGAGGGAATAAAAGAGTGGCAGAGACGAGAGACGGAGACAGTCACGTCCTGATCGGAGCTCCTCACAGGACTGGCCACCGCGGCATCGCTCCGTTTCACACAAAACTCCGGAAAATCCCGGAGGACAGCGACAGCGCTGGTGCTGAACACACACTCCGCCGTTCTGACAGCGCAGCAGCACGTCGTCACACACTCGAGCTGAGAACACAAACGAGAAACACACACTCGAGCTGAGAACACAAACGAGAAACACACACTCGTGGGAGCGGTTCTGATAAACGAGTGTAAGATCGGATCGGAGAAAAACATCACCACTGAGAGCTGGAATCAAAATGCTCATTAGCTGAAAAGGTACTTCAGGGCGGGGTGTTGATTACCGACTGCTGGATTGGCATGAATATGTAAAATAGTGGGCGGAGTCTATGCAAATTAGATTAATTCACCTGCAGCCTGAAAGTCACTTCAGGAACAGAGACTGTGTGTGAATTAAGACCACTGAAGGGCAGGTAATAAATACATTTATGGAAGCTGAACTTTTACTCAATAATAAATAATAAAGTGAAAGTTTTATCTAAATTATACTTTTTTTTCTCCAGTCGTCTGAGATTTTTCATCACACTGGAGGTATAACTGAAGTCAGGACGCCATTTTAGGCAAATGAAAAATGATGTCTTTTCAGATCAGGAATGGTTTGCTCCAGTTCCTCCCACAGTCTGCACACCGTCTATCACATGTAGATTACTAAAATATTATTATTACTATTATTAAAATATTAACATACACAAAATCTAAATCTAGCCTTCTCGCAAAGTCTCTCCTGCTTTTTTAAAAATGTCTTTTTTTTTTTAAACCTGTCTCCTTCCACCCTCTTCCAAGAATAATAAACTCTTTTTTGGCAATATATTAGTTATAATATATAACATTTTATAATATATTATAAAAACCATGAAGCTAGCTTAGGACTGCGATTCCCACGAGCAGGTTCATACTCAGGACTCCATCAGTGGACGTTGGAGACGTTCAAAAAACCAGACTTCACGTGAAAACTCATGAATTTCCTGGTTGCACAATTGCACTATTTGTCCTTATAGTACACAATAATAGAAGGGATTTATTTATAATCGCACTATCTGTTGCACCCAGATGAGGACGGGTTCCTTCTGAGTCTGGTTCCTCTCAAGGTTCCTTCCTCATATCATCTCAGGGAGTTTTTCCTCACCACCGTCACCTCTGACTCACTCATTAGGGATAAATTCACATATTTAAAATTAATATCCTGAAAGTATTTATTTCTGTAAAGCTGCTTTGCGACACTGTCCAGTGTTAAAAGCGCCATACAAATAAAACTGAATTGAACTGAATTAGTCATATGAAAGATTTCTCTTAAAGAAGAAAAAAAGAGAAAAGAACAAAAAAGTGTTTTATAAAATATGAACACTGCAGCATATTATATAATGAATTTATTAATCGGTGAAATCTGTCATTTTTTGGCCGTAGTGTGAGATTTTATTTTGATGGGAATAAACCCGATGTTTTTCAGGTCACCGTCGTGTCCCAGTAAAAAAGCTCTGCGTTTGTTTTATTGATTTTAATTCTGTTCATTAATGTCTAAAATTACAGTGTAGAGCAGAAACAGCAGGCAGTGTAATAATGAGAGAATGTGTAATTTTACATTATTTTACCACTGAATCCGGTTAAAAGTGATAAATATTCAGATGTGAAATTGTGACTTTATGATTCTTCTGTTTCCTCTTTTAGTCTTTGTGTGTTTATGCGACAGACGCTCCGAGATTCCAGGGTTTGTGTTTTTCCTCCGCAGGTCTTCGGCAGGATTTAAAAACTTTTAATCTGCAGATCTGTGAATTTTATTCAGTCGATGGGGTTTGAACGGCTTCCAGAAAACCCCGAGGAGCCTCTGAGTTCAGCATCTGTAGCCCAGATTAACGGATTTATTTATGAAGAATCGCAGGAGGCGTTATGGGGAAAGTCAGAATGCCACTAACAAAGAGCTGTTTATGTTTCATCAGCTATTAAACACTCATTTATCCAGAGATATTTCTACAAAATCCCAGAAAACCTGCAAAAATGCTGCGTTCACATGCGACTGGCTGATCGTTAATACGAGTTTCTTATCCTAAAAATTTTCAGGTAAATTAAGATGTTTATTAATGAAATATTTTCATGAATTATATTATTCATTACATTCTGTTTCAAGTTGTTTCATCTCAAAAGATTAAAAAAACATGTAACTTTAAGTAATATTACTGCACAGAGGCAGAGACTTGTGTTTCAAAGTTACGTCGATATTTACGCGGGAAAGTTCCTCGTATTCAGAGTCGGGTTACGCGCCTACTTAAGAGGCATTTCTGAGCGATTCTTTCAGATTATTCAAAACACCTGCCAGATTTTTACAATTTAAAGAAGCACAAAAATAACAGAGAAGGCTCAAGTGTATAAAATATGTTTTGTCAGAAAATAAAGAAAAGTAAATTTTATTATAGGATTATGATAAAAGCTTCAGGTAGGTTTTTTTTTTGTCAATTTTAACATTTATGTTTATTTATGTAATTACTAGAATAATACTTTAATATGTATTTAAGTCATAATAATTATAATAAATAATGTCTAAGTACCAAATGTTTTATTTCTTCCTTTAAAGTGTATTAGATAATGTTTTGCGTAATCATCAGTAAAGTTAATTGATTAGTTTTAAAAACAGTTTCACGGCTCACACACACAAGCAGATCTGTTAAACAACTAATTTTTTTAAGATGATCTGATGGACGACAGATATTTATGTTTATTATTTACAGTTACACTCTGATTCTTTATTTTTTCATAAATTTAATTTACTGTTTTTATCTGTAAATTTCTCTTCAGCTCTTTTCTCGTCTCTTTTTCTCATTTCTTGAAAGCAAGTGGCTTTATTTTAAATCCAGGCCTGGAGGGATTACATCAGCTCTTTCACTAAATCCACTAAATCGATGGCCCTGAACCTCCTGCAGCTTCTCCTCCTGTCTCTCTGCTTTATCCCGCCATCTTTTTCCACTCCTCCTCTTTCCTCTCGTCTTCCTCTGACAGGACGAGACACGAAGACGTCCCAAGGGTTCGTGTTTAATTAAAACGGAGTGAACAGCCACAGAGACGGCCGTGATGTTCATAAATGTCTTAATAAAGTGCTGTTCTGTCTCTCTCTCTCTCTCTCTCTCTCTCTCTCTCTCTCTCTCTCTCTCTGTCTGTCTGTCTGTGTGTGTGTGTGTGTGTATGTGTATATGTGTGTGTGTGTATATGTGTGTGTGTGTGGTTAAATGAGGTGTGTTCAGAGTGTGAGGTGACTTCTTTAGTGTTGCACTGGAATTATGAAGCTAACGTAGTATAATTTTTTTGTATTTATAATAAATGTATTTATAATTATTATAATTCTATCATAAATATTTTTTTCTGTTCTAGCTATAGATTAGAGTTACTGTATTTTTCTGAATTTATTACCTTGATTTCGGTTCACAACTCCAAGAGACGAGACGTTCGGCCGACCTGCAGACAGGTGAAAAAAATGACACACAGAAAAACAGACAGAAAGAAAAATAAACAGACAGACAGACAGACAGGAGGTGAGGAAGGATAATGACTGACTGGTGTGAGACGTGACTCACCTGCCGGACCGCTCTGAACACCTGAAACAATACAAATAAAAATCAACGTAAGAATTTTAAAATCATTAAGTGTAAGAAAGTAAAAAAAAGAAAGTATTTGGTCTTAGTTGTGAGGTAAAAATGTTTCACTGGCGTTTTTTAAACAGTAGTGTGGACACGATGGCAGCGTAAATGACACCTACAGTTCCACGTCGTTTGTAATTAGAGTCAAGTGACACATACTGAGAATCAACTGAAATACCCATAATGCATTGCGACATCTTAACAGTGACAGGTCAGTTTTCAGTTTTTTTTTTATTTGATCTAAAACCTAATTCTGAAATAGACATTGGTAAAACAGTGTGATGTTATTGGTCCGAGTTCAGCAGCCTGATGGCCTGTGAGAAGAAGCTGTCCTGCAGCCTGCTGGTGCGGATCTGATCTGATGTGTCCGTGGCTCGGGTTGCTGGAGTCTCTAATGATCCTCTGTGCTTTCCTCACACTGCCTGGTGTAGATGTCCTGGAGGGAAGGAAGCTCCTCTGAGGATGGTGCTGTTCCCGTGCCAGGTGGTGATGCAGCCAATCAGGATGCTCTCCACGGTGCAGGTGTAGAATGATTTGAGGATGCTGGGGTTCATACCGAAGTTCCTCAGTCGTCTGAGGAAGAAGAGGCGCCGGTGAGCTTTCTTCACCACTGCTCGGTGTGAGTGGACCACGTGAGGTCCTCAGTGATATGAACACAGAGGAACTTGAAGCTGCTGACCTGCTCCACTGGTGTCTCGTCGATGGTGAGAGCTTGTTTTCCTGGCACCAGTGTGTCAGAGTGCGCATGTCTTCTCTGTAGGCTGTCTCATCGTTGTCAGTGATCAGACCTACCTCCAACCTACAACCCTGCGGGGCTCGGTGTCGACGCTTCAGCAGGGAGGAGACGTTCCTGCCAATTCTGCTCACCTGGCGTCTGCCTGACAGGAAGTCCAGGATCCAGCTGCACAGGGAGATGTTCAGACCCAGAGTCCGGAGCTTCATTTCAAGCTTGGAGATCTCGATGGTATTGAATGCTGAGCTGCAGTCCACAAACCGCATTCTCACACGTGTTCTTCGTGTCCAGTTGGGAGAATGCAGTCTGTCAGGCTGGGTACGAACGGATTTATTCGTAAACCATTCATATGAGCGTTTACACGAGAAATTTGTTTTTCATGAAAATCCTCTAATTTCAGAAAAACGTCCGTTTCCTCCTCGTGCTCCTGCGTGAGTGTAAATTTACTCATAACGAGACTCACTGACGTGAACCTCGACTTCAGATCCTATAATCTGTAGGATTACTGCACTTCTCTCTCTGGAACATTCTGCGGAGTTTAAACTGTTTGTGTTTGTGACGTTTCCGGCGTTTAGCAGACGCCGTTATCCAGAGCCACTGATAGAGGAGCTTTAGAGTCTCGATCAGAAACACGTCCTCACGCCGGTTCACTCGCTCGGGGCCTCAGAGCTCCGCCCACAACATTCACTCAAAACCAGTCACTTTATTTAATTTTAGTAGCTTTAATTAAATAAAGAAAGCGAGTCGACACAAACCCATAAATTAAGACGAATAAAACGAATCATTCAGTTATGATAAAGAGACGGCGGTGTATAAGCGGAGGACGGGCCGCTCCGTCTGCGCAGAGCCGAAAGCCGTAAACAAACGCCTCCGCTGATTTAGCGCTCACTTATTATTATTATTATTATTATTATTATTATTGAATATTTTTATTGGCATAGAAATGAATCAAAATAACTTCCACTTCTGCCTTTCAGTCTTTACCCTGATCGCTCATTTCGTGCTCCCAGCTGTCTGCGCATTTTACCTTTTATGGAGTTTTGTGGGCGTCGCTAAATGCAAATGAGCCGTGTCAGGACACGAGTACGAAGAAAATCAGCGTCTAAATCCGGTGGAAAGTTTTAGTTTGGTTCGACTTACGCAAAGATTTACACACATCTTTAGTAAAAGTTAACATTAAGCTAACTGGCAGCTGTTAGCGCTAAACGCGAGCATGCAGAGAGTCGCAGTCTCTGCTTTTGTGTGGAATGAAGAATTTAATTTCCTGTTTCATTATTCAGAGGAGGAAAGAGAAAAAAAGAAAATATCCTGCATACAACTTGATAAATTATAAATAATAAGGTCATTAAAGAGGTCACATACAAATTCTGCACAAATTGTGCAGCAGGTTTTGGCCACATGAGTCATTTCCCCAGAAGGAACCTATAAATATATATAAATATATAAATATTAGAAAGATGTTCGCGTCCCATCAGGGACAGGTAGTAATAATATTTTAAATTTGATATTTAACGGCGTCGTGATGCGCGCAGACACACACACAGGAGGGAAAATGAGTTTTTATGGAGTTTATATTGAGTGTGTGAGCTCTGTGCTGATATTTCGCTTTTCCTCATATCGAGTTTTTAATAAACGGCTGTCAGTCTGAATGACGCCGCGGTGAGACGAGGGCGTTATAACAGAGCAGAGGCACAGAGCTGTTATTAAAGGCTTTAACACACACACACACACACACACACACACTCAGTCTTCAGGTTTACAGTGTGTTACTGTGTGTTACTGTGTGTTATTGTGTGTTATTGTGTGTCCTAAGCCACATGCTGCATCACATCTACATGAACTTCACATGTAAATGATCACACACTTCATGTGTCATCTTTCAGACGTTTGTCACGTGTGTTTATCTCCACATGAATTTTCACGTGATGTCACACATGATTACTTCACCTGCACAAATTACAAATTACAAGGGCATTACATGTCGAAATGCAGCGTCACGCTTTTTTAAAAAAAAATTCTCACATGAAATGCGTGTGACTTTTCTGGAAGAGAAAGAATCTGCGTTCAGTGCGGATGAGTGCTGACTGTTTGGAGCCGATGATGCAGTAGGACGCAGTTGTATTTTGTGAAAGCGTCTCACTGCTTTAATAAGCGACAGAGGAACACGAGGAAGCGCAGAGTGACTCACTGAGCAACAGCACTCCGATTTAAACCTGTAAAAATGAGACGTGTGATGGTGCAGACGCGACCTCACGCTGCGTTCACAATCTAACAGAAGAAAAAAAAACCACATGCTGTGTGTTAGCTGAGTCTGAAAAAAATATTTATCACTTTCACAAACCTGCAACACAACCTGTACTCTCTTCCAAAACTACAACTCTTAAAGGGTCTTCTAAAGCGCTCTTCTAAACGTTAGAAAGGGTTCCAAGGGTTCCTTTTTTGGAAGCTAAGAACCCTTCATTATCTGAAGAACCCTTAAAGAACCCTTTCTTTCTATTTCTCGGAGTTAAGCTCGCATGAAGTTATGTGAGATTTACATGCACTGGGTGGAGTTTGTCTAAAATAGAGGCTTGTCTTAGTTACGCACAATTCTGAACATGGACTTGTGAGTATTTTTGGATATATCATATCATATCATATCGTATCGTATCGTTTCTTATCGTATCGTATCATATCGTATCGTTTCTTATTGTATCGTATCGTATCGTTTCTTATCGTATCGTAACACTCATAACACAGAGGAAACCTGAACGATCTTAGAACCAAACGTTCCCAGAACCGTAAAATATTCCGCCTAAAATAGCTAGCTGAGGAGATGTTACATAACTAGCTAAGGTTTCCAGCAAGCTAGCAAACAGCAGGATAGGCTAAACACTATGTAAAGTCAGAGGAGTGAAAGCAGGTTTGTGATTGGCTGATCAAATGTTAGCTCCGCCCTTGTTGAACTTGCTAGCTAGCATTAGGTTGTAACCGACCATAGTGCGGTTACTATGCTGGTAAAAAGTAATAAGTTATGTTTGAGCTTATTTGTATTTAAATGTGTATTTAGACTAAATGGAAATGTGGTGCACGTGTGTGTGGGTTTCACGTGTGTGTGTATGTGTGTGTGTGTGTGTGTGTGTGTGTGTGTGTAGCACTCACACACGTTAGCCGTGCCCTTGGGAATGGGCAGGTACGACCCCGGGCTCCACGCTCGGCCCTGATACTGCTTTTTACAGCGTGAACAGTCGGGTCCCGTCGTGTTGTGTTCACACTCACAGCTCAGCTTCCCTTTATCAAACACACACGAGTTGGCATGGAGGTTACACTTACACCTGACAGGAGAGAACACACACACACACACACACACACACACACACACATTAAACACTCATGGTTAAGGAGTACATCTGAAGTGTTTCAAATCACATAACCGCTTTGAGTAAAGACAAGTGTTTTATGTCTCTTACACCACAGCGATTTGCCAGCGATTACAATATTCTATTAATTAAATAACGACATGACCTACTTTTTATCCATTTATGGTTACATTTAATGCTGTGGAACATCGGTGAAACAAGTTAGTTCCTGCTCTCACTTACACTACAGCTAATAAAATGCAGTTACTTGTCATGTTACTGAAAAACCGCCAAGAAGCGTAAAACCTTTCCTGTCCAAAGAAAACATCACCATATGAATGTCGGCGGAGCGTCCGCTGTACGAGTCGCTGTGAATGAGCTGTTGCTATGGAAACGATAGCGTATTAGAACGAGCGCATTAATATAAACCTGCGTGTAAACAAAATAACAAAATAAACAAAATAAACAACGTTATTTTGAACATCATGTTAAAGATCAGTTCTGAAAATACTTCATCGTTATTGATTTTCACATCAGGAGGCTGAGGGTCTAAAATCTCGCTCCGTATTTCTGACCTCATTACAATAAACGTCTGGCCGAGCGATACGGCGAGACGTGACCCCCGAGCTCGCGCCGTATTCTACATGTTTACTCTCTTTATCTTACTGAGTGGTTTTTAGAAATGCAGATTTTAGTCTCTGGCTGTGAACTCGAGCCACGCGGTCAGAACCAGCCCCTTCCTGCTGAGCTTGACATTTCTCACACACGGTGAATAACCGCAGCGGATTCTCGTCTCATTTCAGCCTGATAGCGTTACGCTAACGTGGTCTTGTTAATATCATAAAAACACTTTAATTGTGAAAACAATCAACAGCAGACATCATATCTGTCAGTGCAGCTAAAGTCAGGCTAATCACTAGCATGTCGTGTTTTGATTTTGCGTTAAACTTCAACGTGAATATATTGTATAATTATATCATTCTGTTATTTCAGACATTTTTGTATCAACAGAATGTCGTAACTTTCCAATAACGCAGTCTATTCAGTGCTAAGCTAATAATATAGCTAATGGATAATTAGTAGTTAGCATACAGGATTAGCGCGCAACGTTTAATAAGCGTAAATGTTCTGTGACGGCGTGACAGTTCACAGGTTAGCAGCCGCAATGTTAGATGTCACGGAGGCTAAAACAGGTGCTAATTTTTGCTAATTGCGCTAGTCAGCGCATGCTTTATTATGTTTCTCGAGACTTCTCAAAGCTGCGATTCCGTGACGTGACTTCAACATGGCGGCGCTCGCTGAAAAGTACGCACGAGAATTAAAAGCCTGTTTTTAAGCCTTTCTTTGACTTTCTGTTTAGATTTGAATTCTCCAGGTACTGGCTGATCATTTGATCATTAAAATGCGAATTCGCTTTCTGCAGTTTTTCTTTTACTTTAAATTAAACTGTTCTTTCGTGCTATTTTCAGCTGTTCGCTATTAACAGCGAATTATTACAAAAATAAATGAATCAATAACCAAACAACTCCAAGACAAATGACAGACATTACATTATATTATATTATATTATATTATATTATATTATATTATATTTGAAGTTAATATATATACATTTTTAGAAGTCTGATTTCTCCAAACAAACCTGGAAGTGAGGTGTCTGACTATACAAACGTGTGTCTAAGGGAATAAAGTCTTAAAATGTTTGTTTATATAATTATTTTTAGTTTATATTTGAATATTTAATAAATTATTCTACATGAAAATACAAAGATAGAAAGTAGAGATGTAACAAAGTGTGAACACTTTATTCGGAATTAACAGATACAGACAGGAGACACACTTTTAAATTGTGTTTGTTTGAAAGCTCCAGAAAGCTTCATGTTGAGACCAGGTGTGTGTGTGTGTGTGTGTGTGTGTGTGTGTGTGTGTGTGTGTGTGTCGTACTCGGGATCCCACAGAACAAAACAAAACAAAAGAAACTTCATGAGCGTGAAGTTTTGACTTTCCTGCAGAGTTTGAAATGCGTGAGTGTAAAGTTTGCAGGCAGGTTGCCAGATTTCAGCGACTTCCCACTCCAACTCCAACGCAACTCAAAACCGCACAAAAAGAACTGAAACAAGCCCAAAAAGTCCGAGCGTTGCACACGGCACAAACATTCTTCCACTTTTTCTCTGTCATTTTTTCGCGTAGGAAAGACAAGTTATCTGTGGAGCATGCGCATTTCTGATTTGTTTATCGAGTCGTCGCTCCGTGTCGCTCACGCAGAACACACACTGCGCACGAAATACAACCATTTAGTTCATTTAAAAAATATTCGTTGTGCTTCTCATCGTTATTAAAGGATTGATCTTCGGATAAATCATACAGTCGGGTGAAGCTGCTTAACAGACTTTATTGTGGCTTTGCTTTAGAATCTGAATCTGCTGCTGAACTTTTCCTGAACTTTCTGGAAACTGCAGTAAATCTGATCAGAGCTTATGAGGTGGATATTTTCATCAACTGTAAATAACAGTTCAGTGAGTCACGTTCTGCAAATCTGTTATAGTTTGTGAATGAAAAATCTAATTTTTTCCTGTTTTTGTTTGTGTGTTTTCCAGTACACACTTCCTGTAAAGGCCACGCCCACTTTGGTTTAAATGCAAACACAAACACAGATACAAACAGTGGCATTGTGCTACAACGCTAAAAGAAAGGTATTAAGACACCGTAAAATGTGTTAATGTTTAAGATGAACTTGTCATGGTGGTGCTGTAAAGCGCAGAACTACACTACCCATCAGCCCCTGCATGTCACATGACCTGCTCACACCTTCCCTAATCACGCCCACCTCTCACCTGTGTCTCGTTACGCCTTTGTTAGCACCACTATTTAAGTTAGTGTTTCTGCGTCTCAGCGTCAGGCTTCTGCTGTCGTACTCAGGGTTCATGGTTTGACAGTTTTGATTGTTTTGTTTGAGCTTTAATCAGTGAATTATCTCCACCTCCTCTACCATTTCCTGACACAACACAGCTATAGGATAAGTCCATCTAAAAAAACAACAACAACTACAACAGCCATTTTATCTAGTAAACGTGTCGACACTTTTAAGTTTGAATAATCAGAAGCTTTCTGGTGTTTTACTGGAAATAAAACAACACAACAGTTTCATGGGAGCGGATCGTGTTTGATCTGAGACGATGTTCTGGTGAAAACTCGTCAGTCATATGAACGCCGGCGAATCTGAGCGTGAATTTATTTACAACAAACGCAGGTTTATTTCCCCTCAAACGGCTGCCGTGTGTATGACGATCACCCTGTGCGTGTTCTGATCCGACGCTTCGTTAAACCCGGCTGAAAGGTGGATCGTCACTCGGACGGCGCTGGAGTTCCGCTCGCACGTGGAGCGTCTGATTTCACCACGTCTCCCCGGAAAAAAGGCTTTTTTCTCTTTATTCTCCCAGAGTGAGAGCGTTTTTATCTCCGTCCTTCTGCTCGGCTCGTTCACAGTCTCTCTGCAGTCGTCACGCTAACGATGATGAAAACCGAAACTGTGTGTTAAAGCCGGGACGAGCTGCTGAGGACGGAGCGTCACGTCCTGTTATTAACACCATCACTTCCCCTGTTCCCTTCATCAACTTCACGAACGACATGTGTTTAACTCGTAGCCACTACACACACACACACACACACACACACACACAGAGAGAGGGAGAGAGAGAGAGATTCAGACATGTCTCTCCTCTGATCTTGAAGCAGATGATTGTCAGATTTTTGGTCATTTTTTTAAGGGCCTCGTTTCATTACTCAACCTTGAAAGAGAAAACACACACACACACACACACACACACACACACACACACACACACACACTTCCTCACCTCCTTCACCTCGAGTGTGTGAAGTTATGATGTTTTCACTTTGATGTTCCTTCAGGTAAAAGAAGAAGAGAAAAGGTGAAAAAGTGAAATGCTGAATATAAAATGAAGACACGCAACATCAAAGAGAGAGAGAGAGAAAGGGATAGAGAGACAGAGATATGGAGAAAAAAAACAAAAA
This sequence comes from Pangasius krempfi, assembly GCA_037576825.1. Lineage (NCBI taxonomy): Eukaryota > Metazoa > Chordata > Actinopteri > Siluriformes > Pangasiidae > Pangasius > Pangasius krempfi. Next base: position 19,283,181 of record CM074994.1, read on the forward strand.
GAGACCAAGAAAAGAGAGAGACAGAAGGGTGTGTGTGTGAGAGAGAGAGAGAGAAGAGACAAAAGAGAAAAGGAGAAAGAGAATACAAGAGAAAGGGGAAAAGTGACAAATTACAAAGAGACAGAAGAGACAGGAGAGAGAGAGAGAGAAAGAAAAACGAGACAGGGAAAAAGAGAAATGAGAGACGGAGAGAAAAACAGAGGTGTGTCAGTCAGAGTGCTGGAGTTCATGTTAATGAGGTGAGAAAAGGTGACGTGAGCTCACAGTCTGCTTCTCTCCAACCGCACTACAGCTCTGTTCTTCACAAGCCGCCGACTCGCTCTGGAGTAAAAAGGTTCTGCATTTAAAAACGTTCTGCATTTAAAAAGGTTCTGCATTTAAAAAGGTTCTGGATTTAAAAAGGTTCTGCATTTAAAAAGGTTCTGGATTTAAAAAGGTTCTGCACGAGAACAATCTATGATCATGTGAGAGTTTATTAGAGAGAAAAGCAGCGTAAACCACTTCCTGCTTTTAATACATCAAAGCAATATGAAGCCCCCAAAGGCCTTCATTAACACACACACACACACATACATACACTCACACACACACACACACACACTCACACATTCACACACACTCACATACACTCACACACTCACACACATACATACACTCACACACACACACACACACACACACACTCACACACTCACACACTCACACATACACACTCACACACACTCACATACACTCACACACTCACACACACACACACTCATACACTCACACACATACATACACTCACACACATACATACACTCACACACACACACACACTCACACATACACACTCACACACACTCACATACACTCACACACTCACACACACACACTCACACATACACACTCACTCACACACACTCACATACACTCACACACTCACACATACACACTCACTCACACACACACACACTCACACACACACACTCACACTCACACACTCACACTCACACTCACACACACACACTCACACACTCACACACACACACACACACACACTGGGATTAGTGTTACAGAATTAGAGTCTCTTCAGATGTGTATTATTCACTGTAATTACACACACATCCATAATTCATCACACACTAAACACCATCGATCCTGAAAATCTCCTGAATTCTAAATAACATCTCAGCACTCTGTATTAACGTCTCTCTCACACACACGCACGCACACCAACACGCACGCACACACACCAACACACACACACACACACACACACACACACAAACACGCACGCACACCAACACGCACGCACACACACCAACACACACACACACACACACTCCACTGAGACCTGAACCGCTAACAATGTCATTTTATGTACTATTCAGATGAGAAGTGTGTGTGTAAGTTTGTGTAAGTGTGTGTGTTCAGTGATGTTGCAGGAGGGTGTGTGTGTGTGTGTGTGTGTGTTCAGTGATGTTGCAGGAGGGTGTGTGTGTGTGTGTGTGTGTGTTCAGTGATGTTGCAGGAGGATGTGTGTGTGTGTGTAAGTTTGTGTAAGTGTGTGTGTTCAGTGATGTTGCAGGAGGATGTGTGTGTGTGTGTAAGTTTGTGTAAGTGTGTGTGTGTGTTCAGTGATGTTGCAGGAGGGTGTTTGTGTGTGTGTGTGTGTGTGTGTAAGTTTGTGTAAGTGTGTGTGTGTTCAGTGATGTTGCAGGAGGGTGTGTGTGTGTGTGTGTGTGTGTGTTCAGTGATGTTGCAGGAGGGTGTGTGTGTGTGTGTGTGTGTGTGTGTGTGT
>CM074994.1:19335831-19343331 GCA_037576825.1 Pangasius krempfi
GTTTAGCCGCAGGGTTACAGCGGTGGATGTGGAGAACCCTGCTGTAAAACTGGGCTGGACCTTTACGAGGAGAAATGTGCTTAGTGTCACGCATGTGGCCCTGGCGGCGTGCGCTTTCAGGTACACGCTTAACAAAATAAAAGCGAGTCTTTTGCCAGCACACACAGTAAACCTTTACGCATGGAAAAAGTGCTCATTGTTGTGTAAAGAACCTTCTCTCTGCACTTTTATTTCTTTATTTATTAAAAGTGTATTTTTTTTTAATAAACGTTAGTTCTTCTGGAGTGTTTGAGTTATTAATCTAAAATAAAAGCGTGTCTGTAGCTAAAATCGAGTCATTTTCAGCTGGTCACTAAAGAATGAACCCTTCTGTAGAACTTTTATTTATTAAAATATATTAATTTTATAAGCACTAAAGAGCTTCTGGAATATTGGAGCAATGAACTGTGAGTTATTTAAAAAAGGGGAAAAGTTTTTATTTCTTTTTATTTTTAGCAGCTTTTAGATGCTGTAGAAGATAAAAAGCTGTAGAAAGAGTTGTTATTTTACTGTTATTTTATTTTATTTTATTTTATTTTAGGAATTGTCTTTTAACCCTGAAAGTCTGTTCCGTCTCACAAACACTTTTTGTAGCACTTTTTTTTGTTAATGTTGTTTTTTTATCCGTTTTTGGGAGCATGTAGAATGCAGAGATGTGAGTGTAAAGCTGTAAAAAGCGCAGTTGCACTTATTGTTATTTTGAAATGTTATTGGTTTTATTGGTGATTTTCTCTAACAGCAGGTTTATGAATGACATCAGGAACGGATTAGCTTTATTTCCTGAGTTCCACCGTGTGTGTGTGTGTGTGTGTGTGTGTGTGTGTGTGTGTGTGTGTGTGCGCGCACCGTTTCTCCACACTAGCCTGGTTCCCACTGAAGGCCCATAAAGGGTGGGGGCCAGTCGGCGGGGTTCTGGGGGGAAAAAAGATGGAAAAAATTTTCCCTCCACCGTCTTTAACGCGGCATGCGGCGCTCATATGGTTCCACCGGGTCGTATCTCACTCCGCTTCTCCAACCTGCTCAGGAAGTGATGCGCTGCGTGGACTTTTATCCACTTATCTGAATTATTAATTCTTACAGGAAGAACCACAGACACTAATTTTTCTTTAGTTTAAAAAAAAAACCACTTTCAGCTTTAGGTTTAATCACAGGAACTGGGTTTCATTAAACCTGAGCTAATCACACATCTGTCTCAAAAACTATTCCTCCTGCTAGCGTTAGCTTGTTAGTTAGCACCTAGCTGGCTAGTTAGTGTTCGCTAGAAATCTAGAACTCTAGAACTCTTGAAGGTTCCCGCGGAGGGACTCTGGAAGAACCCCTTGGGGTGCAGATATTTTTGTGGTGCTTTGTTTTGGTGCTTGGAATTTTAGTGTCTTAGAGAAAGGGTTCTTTAAGGGTCCATTAGATAATTAAAGGTTCTTAGCTTCCGAAAAAAGCTCTACTCGGAACCCTTTCTGGTAGAGAAACCCCTGTCGAGTAGAACCTTTAAGCGTTCCCCGACAAGGACCGCCAGAGAACTTTTAATGATCCGAAAGCTTCACGAAATTCTAGCATTAGCCCGTTATTTAGCGCAGTAGCTGTCTGGGATTAATGAATCCTCTCTGACCTCAAACTATTAAAGTTATCCAGAGTTCGGTTCTAAAGTCTCGTGCTCCAGATGTGGGGAACCTCGTGGAAGTAAAGACGGCGTGATTACGTCCTTATCCACGCAGCTGTGTTTAGCCGGGGCGAGTTATTGCAGTCCAGTTCTAATAAAACACTCGAGTGGAGCTGTGTGTGTGTGTGTGTGTGTGTGTGTGTGGAACCTGCAGCCGTAAATCTACACAGTGAGTCTTTATTGCATCATGAATCTCTGATGTCACACGCACACGCAGCGTGATGATGCTAATCTCCTCACGTTTACACGTTCACGCACCGCACCACGCTCGGTTCTCACTGTTAGCGTAAAATAGCGTGTGTCTGTTAGCGTGGACATACAAGCAGGAGGTGTTTTATTTAGCCGTAAATCCTCGCGGGTTTAATTTCTTCATACTGCCCTCTAGTGTTCCACTCCGGCACTGCCATCAGCTCTCCGTCACATCACATCGCCTCGCTCCGAAACCACGACTCCGCACACACTCTTCAGGGGCTCACTGGGTTCTTAGCTTACAAAAACTCATTCTGCTCGGAACCGTCTCTGGTGTAGGATTCGACGTAGAACCTTGAAGGGTTCCATCACAGAGACAACCAAAGAACCGTTCAGGGTTCTAAATTTTCTAAGCTCCATAAGATATATAAATCAACCTCTTGCTAGCATGAGCTTGTTATTTAGCACAGTATCTAGTAGTTCAGTTAGTGTTAGCTAGAAGCTTAGAACCATTAAGGGTTCTCCCAGAGGGACATCTGAAGAACCCATAAGAGTGTCTTTGTTTTTGTAGAAATAGCGAAAAGCGAACGTTTGTTTTCAATTGAATTTTATTTGTGTAGCGCTTTTAACAGTGGACATTGTCACAAAGCAGCTTTACAGAAACAGAAATTGCTTTCTTTTGGTGCTCGAAACTCTACACTTTCAGGGTTCTTTAAGGGTTCAAAGGGTTCTGAGATTCCAGGAAAAGGTTCTACTGGAACCGTATCCAGTGGAGAAAGCACTCTGTAGTAGGGTTCTGTATAGAACCTGAAACTTTTATGTTCCCCCAGAAGGACAATCAGTTTCTAAGAGTGTAAGCTTTTTAAGAAGCTTTATAAATCCAAAACTCTTTTTCTTGCGAGCATTGCTTGGTAGGTACGACAGTAACTAGCTGGGTAGTTAGTGTTAGCTAGTAGTGTTAACTTAGAACCCCTAAGAGTTTCTACAAATGAGCATTCAGAGAACCGTTAAGAGTTGTACAGTTTCTAAAAGTGTACACTTACAACATCACACTACAGTATTCCAGTGTGGAAGTAAAACTCACGAGTTCTTCAGGGTTCTTCAGGGTTCTTCAGGGTTCTTCAGGGTTCTTCAGGGTTTTCTGGATACTTAAATGTTCTCAATCTTCCATGAAAGGGTTCTGCTTGGGACCCTGAGAGGTTATGAGCATTCAGAAGAAAATAATGAGCAATAATTTGGAATTTGTTCCACACTCACCCAGTTAACACACACACACACACACACACACACACACACACACACACACTCACCCAGTTAAAACACACACACTCACCCAGTTAAAACACACACACACACACACACTCACCCAGTTAAAACACACACACACACACACACACACACACACACACACACACTCACCCAGTTAAAACACACACACACACACACACACACTCACCCAGTTAACACACACACACACACACACACACACACACACTCACCCAGTTAAAACACACACACACACACACACACACACTCACCCAGTTAACACACACACACACACACTCTTAGAAAAGGCTTCTTTAAGGGATCTTTGGGTAATTAAGAGTTCTAAGCTTCCAAAAAAGGATCTACAAACTGTAGAACCTTCCAGAGATATAATCAAAGATTTCTTGTCTTGTCTGTGATTTATTATTTTTTTTTTTTTGGATGTTGAAATTTCTGGTCTTAAAGCTTCACAGCTGTAAAAAAAAAAAAAAAAAAAAACCCAAACAAACAAAAAAAAAAAGAGCAGATTGGATCCAGCAAAGAAACAGGAAGTGAAGTGTTTTCTCTGCTTTGATAAGAGTTCAGTCTCGAGTCATTAGTCAGCGAGAAAACACCGTTCTCCCCGTTCTCTCTCTCCCTCCCTCTCTCTCCCTCTCTCCCTCTCTCCCTCCCTCCCTCTCTCTCCCTCTCTCTCTCCTTCACTCTCTCTCCCTCTCTCCCCCTCTTTCTCTCTCTCCCCCTCTCTCTGATGCCCTCTCTCTCCCTCTCTCTCACACTCTCCCTCTCTCACTCTCTCTCTCTCACCCTCTCACACCTTCTCTCCCCCTCTTTCTCTCTCCCACCCTCTCTCTGACGCCCTCGCTCTCCCTCTCTCTCACACTCTCTCTCCCTCTCTCTCTCTCTCATTCATCCTCTTTCTCATTGTCTCTTTCTCTCTCTCTCTCTCTCTCTCTCTCTCAGATTCTTTCTTTCTCTCTGTCTCACACACACACACACACACTCACACACTCTCTCACTCACTCATTATCTCTCTCTCTCTCTCTCTCTCTCTCTCTCTCTCTCTCTCTCTCTCTCTCTCCCCCCACAGGGAACAGTTTCCACTGAGACTAATAAAGACAAGTGATGATAACATGCAATAAAAAGTGAAATCAGCGTAGATTTTATTCTCGGTGAACTTCAGAGCGCTCGTTTTGTGCTGATTTGGGATATTGCCGTTTTTAAGAGCTTCTGTGCGTGCGGTCAAACTGAGCCGCCAAATCTGCACATCTGGAATATATGAGGCTTTTAGGTATGCAGACGCACTGGAAGGCATTTCTGAGGCACACAAAGAGACCTTCAGTTCACGCTGGAGAATAGAGAGGGAGAAACACACACACACACACACACACACACACACACACACACACACACAGAGGTTCTGGATAAGAGTTACAGACTATTAGCCGCAGTGATTTCAGGGTGTGGACCAGCGCTAGTCTGGACTTTTTACCAAAGATTACAGTGGCTCGTTTTTTCAACCACGCATGATTTATTAAAATTACACAGAGCTGCTCACCTTTAACAATCTCCTACTGCACACATTCCTCATCTTCTCTCTGATATTTACTGTCTGATCTCCTTCTATCAGACACAGACTGTAATAGGAATGTGAGTTTTTATAGTTATTGTTAATCTCTGAGATAAAACGTGGTGTGTGGAGCTGGTATGTGTCTCCGTGCCGAGGCTTTAATGCCTTCAGTATGCTCTGTAAAACCAAACCCACGACTTCACCTGGCCCTTTATGTGGAACAGGAAATGGGAGATCAGCACTTCCTGTTTGCCATATGGTAAAGTCAGCACACCAGCTCACGTTACACACGTTTAAGATGTTTCAGACGTGAGCCGAGAGCGATCGTCTGAATTTTTCAGTGTGTGAATAACAAAATGAAATCCTTCGTACACGAACAGTCGCACAGTAAAATCAATCACATCTCGGGTTAAATACTAATCACATTTTCACATTTTTATATATTCAAAGGCCAGAAATCCACATTCATGCTGATTCACATGAATAAAGTTTCACTTAGTTTCAGCCTGAAGTTAAAAAGAATACTGTTTTATTGTTTGACTCTGTAGCTAAAACACACAGTCAGTGGCGTTTCATGTCCTGGTGTGTGTGTGTGTGTGTGTGTGTGTGTGTGTGTGTGTGTGTGTGTATCTGCTCAAAACCTCATCTGAGATTAGAGCACATCACCTGCAGTTTATAACAGAGGTGAAGGTACACACCACATGCTATCCTGTGTGTTAGCATTAGCGTGGAGGTTGTTTGTAAGTACATTGGGTTAAAGTCTGTTTTAGTGTAATGTGAAGTCAAATAATGATCCAATCATTTATTAATCAAATAATCCAATAAAAAAAAAATCGAATAATCATCTAATCTCCATTCTTCCAAACCTGCACTCGGACCTCCACCACCCAAACCTTAACGTACACGGAAACTCTCACCTGCTGAAACTCACCCGATCTGATCATCTGAGGAAGTCAGAACTGAAAAGACGAGTCTAATCTCCCAGTGAGAACTTCCTCATTATTCACTCCAGAGACTTATTATAAATGATCACTAAAACCTTTAACACCTTTTTTTAAGCTTTAAACCTTTACCAGTAACAGTATTCGTAAAGGCTTAAAAAATCATGAGATTTGAAGCGAGTGTTTCCAGTTGTGCTGAAGTTATTATTGTACTATTAATAAACATGTCTTCCTCATAAAACACACTGTTCAGCCACATGCCTGGCTAATAAAATGCCCACACACTCTTTTTTATACTCTTCTTTTTTTTTTTAAGGTTCTTCAGTTGTTGTTCAGTTGTTCTTCTGGGGGAACCATTAAAGTTCTTTGTAGAACCATAAAACGCCAACAACCCCAACTAGAACCCTGTCATAACGCTGAGAACGCTTAATTATCCAGTAGACGTGAACGACAGAAATATCATATCCCGATACTTCTAGACCTTTCCACGACACCCGGCGTGTATCTGTATAAGAGCAATCACACACTTGGGGAGGTGCTGTTGTAGGAAAATAATCATCTACAGGGGTGGTGTGTGTTACCGCTCGGAAGTTCATTATTTTCCTATAACAGCACGTCCCCAAGTGTTTTATTCCTCTTATATCACAGCAGCGTTTCAATAATTACAATTAATGAACGACGTCATACTTTTGATCCGTTTATAGTTATGTTTAATGTTGTGGGACTTCGGTGAGACAAGTTAGTTCCTGTTGTCGCTTACGTTACAGCAGCTATAAACAGACTCCTTCAGTAAAGGTTAATTAAATGCTTCCTTACAGAAAGCTTCAGCATATCAACAATTACACACGTTTTTAATCCGTTTGTTATCAGTGGAGCGCCGCTGTACGCGTCCGTGTGAACGAGCCGTTACTATAGAAACGATAACGAGCGCATTAATATAAACCTGCGCTACTGTCAGAGCTGCTGCTATAGAAAACTAATCAACACCTTCTGACCAATCAGAGCGCAGAACTCAGAACTCAGCAGCGTTTTTGACATTCAGACATTAGCAAGGCGTTTTTAGTGCTAAAATATTCTCCCAGAACAGAAGGTTCTACCCGAGTCGGTGGTGTAAATAAGGCGTAGATCTGCACAGATTTGAATCCTCAGGTTGGATCTTACACAATTCCACACAGGCCAGAATCCAGGCTGCTTCTGTTTCCAAGTTTAAAAGCCCTGTGAGTTGGAATCCGATGGGATTTCATGGAAAATAACTTCTTTAGCCATGCTAAAATAAAACCCTGTTGAAGTTTGTCTGGAAATGAGCTGATGTTCATTTCTCCAAGAAAGAAAGATGAATTATCTCCAGCGTACGGTTGTGTGTCTGTGGTTTACTCTCCTCGAGAGTTGGAACGCGAGACTTCCTGTCAATTTGCTGACCAGGAGACACGTGAAAATGTATTATTCTTTGATTTCATCAGCAATCGGTTTGTAACGAGACGCTCACGACTGCACAATTTAAAATCTGGACATTTTTTTAAAAACCTGAACGGAAACCAGAATTTCACATTCTTATAGTGTGAGGAGCGCGAGAGCGAGCAAGAGAGAGAGAGAGAGAGAGAGAGAGAGAGAGCGAGCAAGAGAGAGAGAGAGCGAGAGAGAGCGAGAGAGAGAGAGAGAGAGAGAGAGAGAGAGAGAGAGAGAGAGAGAGAGCGAGAGAGAGAGAGAGAGAGAGAGAGAGAGAGCGAGAGAGAGAGAGAGAGAGAGAGAGAGCGAGAGAGCGAGCGCGAGAGAGAGAGAGAGAGAGTGTGTGTGTGTGTGTGTGTGTGTGTGTGTGTGTGTGTGTGTGTGTGTGTGCTGGT
>CM074994.1:19358646-19368646 GCA_037576825.1 Pangasius krempfi
TGTGTGTGTGTGTGTGTGTGTGTGTGTGTGTGTGTGTGTGTGTGTGTGTGTGTGCGTGTGTGTGTGTGTGTGTGTATTGAATAAACTCACTGTGTTTTCCGATGCCCTTTGTAGTTTTTCCAGTAAATTTCCACTGTTTCCGTGAAACTGAGAATAAATTATTCTCAAGCAGCCAGATGCTTATACAAACTAATAGACAGAGAGAGAGAGAGAGAGAGAGAGAGAGAGAGAGGTATAGAGCGAGTGAGAGAGAGAGAGAGAGAGGTATAGAGTGAGAGAGAGAGAGAGAGAGAGGTATAGAGCGAGTGAAGAATATTGTTTAGAGGAATTCTGAGAAAAGTTTCCTCTCCATGTTCTGCTGTAATCATCAAGCATCAGATTTTATTTGGAACACAGTGCATTTTAATCTACCTGTCAATCATTTTAATCTACCTGTCAATCATTTTAATCTACCTGTCAATCATCACCAGCCAGCCCTCACATGTCACACTCTGATGTATAAGCAGGGAAACTGTGTGAGAGATTTTAAATGCTGGCAGATGAAGCCTCTGTAATTTACTGTAATCCCTGTAGCTGCCCCACGCTGCCCCACAGTAACCCACGCTGCCCCACAGTAACCCACGCTGCCCCACAGTAACCCACGCTGCCCCACAGTAACCCACGCTGCCCTACGCTGCCCCACAGTAACCCACGCTGCCCTACGCTGCCCCACAGTAACCCACGCTGCCCCACAGTAACCCGCGCTGCCCCACAGTAACCCGCGCTGCCCCACAGTAACCCGCGCTGCCCCACAGTAACCCACGCTGCCCCACAGTAACCCACGCTGCCCCACAGTAACCCACGCTGCCCCACGCTGCCCCACATCGGGCTGCTATCTGCACATTTCTGCAGTACTTCAGCTTCTCATTTCATCTTATGTATTATTTATTACTCAGCTGGGTTTGATCAGTTCAGGAACCAAAAAATCCTCTGGATAAATCCTCGGGATAAAGTCGGTTTAAAGTCGAGGCTTCGTCAGTTTGGATCTTATTTTATTTCTTAACATGTTCATGGAAAACCCACAGACATCCCAGACGTGTTCCCTGGGTCTGTGCTCACCGCTGTTTTCTGCTAAATCTCCAATTCTAGGGAGAAAATCTGGATTGTAAGTTCCGTAAAGGTTCAGTTGTAAAGGTGCAGTAAGATTTAAACTGAATTACTCGCCAGTGTCGCACTTTAGCCACCAGAAACCCGAAACGTTCACTTTAGAGCATTTTATTCTTAAGGAATTCCTGAATATTTTCAAAACAGACCTAAAATTGTCCTTGTAAGAGTTTATTTGAGAAAGGAGTCTTACTAGAGCAGCTTTTATGACGCGTAGATTAAGAGCTGGTTATAAAAGCGGACAGCGGGAAGAAGGATCTAATAAATGAAATGGGCTGAAACAGGAAACGGTCTCTGAAGTCCGCAAACATGCCAGTCCTCTGTTTTCTCACTATCTTCTTCAGGAATGTGGACAATTCTCCAGCGTCTAATCCTGCAATCTCCCCTGCTCCAGCACCTGACCCACTGACCCCCGCTTCTCACCCCCCTCTCTCTCTCTCGCTCTCTCACTCGCTCTTTCTCTCTCTTTCTCTCTCGCTCTCTTTCTCTCTCGCTCTCTTTCTCTCTCGGTTCTTTCTCGCTCGCTCGCTCTCTCTCTCACTCGCTCTCTCTCTCTCTCTCTCTTTCTCTCTCGCTCTCTCTCTCTCGCTCTCTTTCTCTCTCGCTCTCTCGCTCGCTCGCTCTCTCTCTCTCTTTCTCTCTCGCTCTCTTTCTCGCTCGCTCTCTCTCTCTCTCTCTCTCGCTTGCTCACTCTCTCTTGCTGTCTCTCTCGCTCTCTCTCTCTCTCGCGCTCTCTCGCTGTCTCTCTTTCTCTCGCTGTCTCTCTCTCACGCTCTCGCTCTCTCTCGCTGTATCTCTCTCTCTCTCTTGCTGTCTCTCTCTCTCTCTCGCTGTATCTCTTTCTTTCTCTCTCTCTCTCTCTCTCTCTCTGTCGGAAGAGTGTCTCTGATCACAGACAGCTTCAGTCGGAGCAGTTACAGGAGATGAACTCGAGCTGCAGAGAAATGAAGTGAGGAACACCGGAAACTTCTCCATGCTTGGAAGCTCGCTTTTTAACTCGTCAGCACACCGAGTTAGAGCCTGCAGAAAGCAGAGGGAAGTAGTTAGTTGTGCGCTAACGTAGCACGATGTTAGCGTTAGATTCGGGACGTTACTCCACTACGAGCATGCAGACAGAGGTCAGAGGTCACTGGACCGCAAGTAGTCATAAAAAATCCTGCAGCAGAGCCGAAAAACGTACGAAAATCAGCGTCAAGAGAGAGAAACTCTTTTATTCTATTCATTTATCTTAGAAATGAATCTAACGAATATCTCTGTGACTATGAAGGCAGATTTTTTTCGTGCTGATGTAAACAACGTTTAAATGAATAGTGTACACTGCACTAGCGTCAGAGTTCAGCAATAAAAACGGACAGATTTCTCCGTCCGTCTGCCTCCGCCAGTTCCTCAACACCATCCAGCGACTCCGGCTGAGAAGTGAAGAGAACGAACATGAAAATACGGCTAAATATTTCTTTAATGTGAATTTTACGAGTGTGATGGGAAACAACGAGGAGGAGCAAACATGCGCAGGCTCCAGGCCTCGCCGAAAATTTATGATGCTCATTTGGGGTCAAAAAGTTTGTGAACCCTTGAGCTGCAGAGCAAGAGACATTAGCGTAGAAAGGAAAGAGTTTTCACAGACTTCAGATTCTTGGGTGTAATGGACGGAGAAGTGTGCGTTTATTCACGGCGTCAAATTCCCAGCAGACGCCTCGGTTCGGAGAGCAGCGCTGGTCAAACGCGTTCACGTGAAACAAACCAACAACGACTTTGTTTCGTTTATAGTCATGAGCTAATCGTTAACGATGAAACATGAAAAGGTGACAGAATCGTCATCATAGTCGCTTATCCAGACCTGATGGAGATGAGTTCTAGCGTAAGAGCAGGAAACTGTAGAGACACATCATTTACATAACTCCTGATCATCACCGAGTAATGAAGTGATTATTTTTCTGCACTTCAGTGTCTCAGTTTGTTTTTTTTTTTTAATTAAATCAGATTGATTTTATTGCTGAATTCAGATGAAGATGAGGAAATCTGAAGTCCAGAAATGAACACTTTCCTCATTATTCCCAGCTTTACGCTCCGCTTTATCCTCGCAGAAGAAACCGGAAAACATCGTAAAATAAAGCTTCATCTTCTCGATCATATAAAACACAGCAGCAGTCTCAGGTGCCATGTACTGGAGTAAACATCTGTAGCCGGGTTTGAAGGATGATTTTAGTAAACAATCTTGCTGAACTCTTTCTTTCCCTCCAGCTGAGAAACATATTCTGCAATAATGCTGGGAATCTGGAGCTGATCACGTTATACATCTGCTGCTATAAAAGATGCTAATCACACACATGCATTTCTGTTTTCCACTCGGCTACATGCTAATCTGATTTAGTTTCTGAGAATATTATTTAGCTGCATTAGCGTTAGCGATGAGCAACGCAGTGGAAAAATCACACGTCTAATTGTTTATGAACTGATTCAGTGCCCGAGTTTATTTTTATTTTTATTTTTATTTTTTTCTCCTCAATTTCTGTCACTTTGTCTGTTTCATGTTCTGTGTTAAAGTTCTGGAATTTTACCTACGTGTGATATCTAATGCTAAAATGTTAGACATGAAGAAAAATGTAATAAATATTATAAATATAGAGATTTGAGTTTGTGTGTCTTCAATGTAGCTTTTTACTTTTTAAAACATATTAATTATAATTATACTTGAACAACATTTAGACACCAGTGCTAGCGACTGTTGCTTGCTTCTTGCTAACTGCTAACTCACAATATATTTGTGTGTTAAAATTATTTTTAACTGATTGATTTAACTTTATTTTTTACTTTATGTAAAAACCGTACCCTGGCTGTACAGTGTTTAGGATGAAAGTTTTATATTTCGAATATTTTTTTAAAATATATTTCGTGTTGTTTTGTCAGGGAGATATCCAGCAGCTGCTGCTGGTCGAAGACGCTCGAGCTGCGTACGATTATTGCGAACATTACAGTCCCGAGTGTGGAACGCCACATCAGGAAACACCGCAGGCTCAGGAACCCGAGGAGGAGGTGAGTCGGAATAAAAAAGTAAAAAATAAACGAATAAATAAACTTAAACTTAAAGAGAGAAGTGTTTACACTTCCTGCAATTTCAGACCATCACACTTCACCTAGCTAGTTTATGTTAGCTTTTTATTAGCCAACTTTACAAGTTGTCATTAGCTGTTAGCTAAACATAATGTTTAATGTCCATCGCTAGCTGGCTAATAGTTATTAAGTATGACTGGCTGTGTAGTGTTGCACCTAAATGGACTGATAGCTTGGTGTATAAAAAAGCATTTAATAAAATTACCATAAAAATAGATATTGAGGCTAATTGTAGCTGTGTGAATGCAGCTATGAATGAATGCTTTGTTTTTTTTGTAATGACATCAAGAGGACCGTGTACACAAAATGGCTGCTGCAAGATGTTGTGACGTAAATCTATAGCTTTAAACCTCCTAAAAATAAGTCTTATGCAGATAAATATAGCTAGTGTTTTCTTCATTCCTGATTTTTTTATGACTGTGGTGTTAAATTGGCTATAAATCCAAAAAAAGTCTTACGCTTTATTTTCATATTCGCAACTGAAACACGCCACTCGATCTGTTAGCATGCGCTGAGATTTTCCGATGATATTTTAAAAGAAAAACTCATGAGCTCACGGTGGAAACATTTTTCCGGAGCGTGGTGATATATTTCACTTAATGACTTGTGCAGGCTGCGGCTCCCTCGGCGGGAACGCTCAGTTTTTCCCCTGCAGATATACGGAGCCGGGATACCTGGAAAAGTGGAATTATTCAACACACGCTGCGAACACAATGATAAATCATCATCATAACTCTTACAGAAAACTGCGTTTTGGAAAATGGAACTGCGTAAAAAGCAACGCTGGATTAACGGAGAAGGGAAAAAAAGCTTTTAGTGGGACAGAGGGAGCGTTAAAAATAAAATTACAGAATAATACAGAACCCCAGAATCGAGCGCCGTAAAAACTGCACAAATTCAGAAAATTACATCTTTTTCAGGAAATTTAGAGCCACAGCTCCGAAACGCTGGAGTTTAAGGAGTCAGGATTCAGTATTTATGAGTTTTATTCTCTTTACTGCTCCAAACACAGCCAACAAACTCCAACTCATAAATCATCTCCCAGCTGGAGTTCTGCTCTCTCTCTCTCTCTCTCTCTCTCTCTCTCTCTCTCTCTGTCTGTCTGTCTGTCTGTCTGCAATGGCCTTTAAATAAACAAATAAATATACTATACATAAATAAATAAAGAGATAAATCAAAAATAAAGTCTTAAAAATAGATATAACAAGAAAATGATCATGTTAAGACGAGGTCTCTCTCTCTCTCTCTCTCTCTCTCTCTCTCTCTGTCTCGCTCGGCCTCTCTCTCTCCTTTTGTCACTCTGTCTGCCTCTTTCTGTTTCTTTCTTTCTTTCTTTCTTTTTTTTTCTTGATTTCAATGCCCAGTGAGTGAACTAACAGGAAGCTGTGCCCATATATGGAAAGCATAAAGCTAATAGGGACAGACAGTGGAGTGTGAATGTGATTCTGATTATTTTTGTTTTCTGTTTTTTTCCTCAGTACAACACTGAATATACAGATTACTACGACTACACAGAGGGGGAACTCGCACCTACTGAGACTCCTGTCGAGGAGACTAAAACTGACACCAAGGTAATGACGCTCATTAATATTCATGAGCTTTAATACTACAACATACAGAGCTGACGGGACGTGTGTGTGTGTGTGTGTGTGTGTGTGTGTGTGTGTGATCTTTCATTTACACACTCAGCCCAGCACAGGGGACGTGGAGTACTACACCGAGACGGAGCTGGATTATGGCATTGTGGACGGATCCGAACCCCAAACCACCACATCACCTGTTAAAACTGAGGTCACACACACACACACACACACACACACACACACACACACACACACACACACACTTTATTATTCATGAGCTTTATTATAATCACATTATTTACGCTGTAACACAACGCACAGTATCAGTAAAAGAGCAGTAAAGTCTAGGAGGATGAGTGGTGTAGACCTCGCTGCTCAACATCTGCGTTTGGGAAGAGTTTATTCCAGACTCTGTTCCGTATCCAGATCTGCTTTAATTTAACACACATGCGCATAATCAAGGCAAGAGATCTGCTGTGCTATTTAATAAACTGAAAGTCTAAAATCAGGGACAGAGAAGCAGATTCTACTGCAGTTTAAAGATCTCACATTGCTGGCATGAACAGATTCCTAATAAAAACATTCTGATTCTGATCTTCGCTTTTGTTCCATAAATCTGATGTGTGGACCAGAACTGTGGCTTCTGCTCTGTGCAGCACACACGTGTATAGCTGCGGCCTTTTATTCAACACGCGTACAATTATAACTGTAAAAAAAGAAAAAACACACAGGCCATAAAATGTACAATATTCGCCTGACACACACACACACACACACACACACACACACACACACACACACACACACACACACAGGCCACGCCTCCTTCACTGTGACTGACACACACACACACACACACACACACAGGCCCTGCCTCCTTCACTGTGACTGACACACACACACACACACACACACACACACAGGCCCCGCCTCCTTCACTGTGACTGACACACACACACACACACACACACACAGGCCTCTTTACATTGTTTATTTATGATAAATTATACTGGTATGATAAGAGAGAAGTAATAAACGTGACTTCCTGTGTGATCAGGATGTGGCGTATGAGGAGGAAATTGTGGATGATTACATCACCGGGGTGGAGCAGGTGGGCGTGGACTCGCCTTCCGCGCCCGTGGAAGCCAAACCCGTGGAGACGATAGAGAGTGACATCACATCCTTCAAAGAGTACGACATGGGCGAGTTTGAGACGAAGGAAGTGGACCCGAGTCACTATGACGACGGTTTCTATGACTACGGTACGATAGCCCCGGGCCCTGACCCCGCCCAGGAGCACGAGGTGGAGATGCCAGCAGAGACCGGCCAATCAGAGGGCGTGAGTGTTCAACACACACACACACACACACACACACACACACACACGTTTTGGCGTTAGAGTTTCAGGGGTTGGGTTTTTGGTAATTCTGATGATTGTTAAATGTGAAAATTTGTTTTTGCATTTTCAAAATTTTCATCTCTTGTTAGACTTAAACATTTGAAACCATTATGGCTCAGATGGATAGATAGATAGACAGATAGATAGACAGATAGATAGACAGATAGATAGACAGACAGATAGATAGACAGATAGATAGACACTTAGATAGATAGATAGATAGATAGATAGATAGATAGATAGACAGACAGATAGATAGATAGATAGACAGATAGACAGATAGACAGATAGATAGACAGACAGATAGATAGATAGATAGATAGACAGATAGACAGATAGATAGACAGATAGATAGATAGACAGATGGGTATATAAAGAGGAAGAACTCTAATGAGTGTGAGAATGGAGTCTCTGTATGATACACAGTTCAGACTGACCTTAGAACAGGGAAAAGGGAGAGGAGGAGGAGGAAGAGGAGGAGATGGTAGAGGAAGAGGAGGAGAAGAAGGAGGAGAAGAAAAAGAAAAGAAATGTTATATTTGGGTTCTCAGTTGTTCAAACCGTTTTGGCTCGTGCTGTAATACAGCTGTCTCACTCTAATAAATCTCAATCTACTGTTTAGCAGTTGTTTGGTCTGGCAAACACACACACACACACACACACACAGACACACACACACACACCACGCACACACACAAACACACACACACGCGCGCACACACACACACACACACACACACACACACACTGTAAAGTGAAGGATTTCTTGGCGCCTGCTCGAGTCTATAAATAGTCTCCCGGGACAGAAACCTGTGTGAATGAAGGGATTTTGTCTCATTAGTGCAGAAAGAGCCACAAACACCTCATTACAGACTGATGAAAGATAAAAATAAACACTTTAAAGCAAAGGCAGCAAAAAAATCCCAATAAAGAGTCACACATATATTTATATTTATATTTATCAGAGTGAACGCATTACAGCTTCAGTGGAGTAGAGAGAGCGAGAGCGAGAGAGCGAGAGCGAGAGAGCGAGAGCGAGAGAGCGAGAGCGAGAGAGCGAGAGAGAGAGCGAGAGAGAGCGAGAGAGAGAGAGATTAGAGTCTGTTTTTTTATTCTACTGTATCAGCATTTAAATAAAACATTTAACACTGTGTGTGTGTGCGTGCGTGTGCGTGTGTGTGCGTGCGCGTGTGTGTGCGCGTGTGTGTGTGTGTGTTTAGAGGACTGCTGGTGGTTATGGAGGTGAGAAAGGACAGAAAGGAGAACCCGCTGTCATTGAACCGGTAAGAACAAAAAACAGTTTCATGTTTGTATAAAAGCGTAGACGTGTTAATAATGAACTGTATTCAGTTTCTCTAATGGAGGTGAAACAGTGTTCTGTAGTAATGATGATAATAATAATAATAATAATAATAATAATAATGTGTGATTCCTGTCACTTCATATCCTGGGCTGTGTTCCAAACTAAATGTCTCCCTAGTCCCTACAGTGTACAGTCATGCGCACTACGTAGTGCACTAACACGGAGCTCACTCTCGGTGTGTTACGTAAGGAATAGCGCGCTCCAGACTGAGCGGTTACAATAAAAACCCATGCGGGGGTGGGGGGGGGGGCTGATGGTATGGGGGGGAGGGGGGGGGGATTGTTGGAGTGTGTTATTCCGCTTATACCGCAGCCGTCTGCAAATGACTTCAGTGTTTCATCTGTTAATGAAACGAAACCCAAAACCGTAAACTCCTCTGTCCTGAAGACTTTCCTCAGCTGGGAAACTTCGCAGAGCTCTGAGACTGTTATAAAGCTCTGACACTGGAGACTCCTTCCATAAATGTAATTAAATGTCTCCTAAAAAAAAAAAAAACAAACTTCACCACACCGAAGCTTATACATTTTACTTCATTAAACAATGGCACGTTATTTTTAATCCGGTTATTATTAGTATGTGATTATGTTGAGCGTCCGCTGTACGAGTCGCTGTGAGTGAGCTGTTACTATGGAAACGATTAAGTATCAGAACGAGCGCATTAATATAAACCTGTCGTTCATGTTGCAGTCCTGTGTTTCATTTCACTGCGTTTTCTGTCCACTTTTGGGTTTTCACATGTTTTTGAAAACATTTCTCACCCACACTGAACTGCAGACATGTTTAGAGGAACATCTGTACTGAACATCTGCGCACACTACAAACTCCAAACAAAAGGCGTTCTCTAATCTATCAGTCCCTGAGGAGCGTTTTCATAAAGATGTGTTTATCTGTGGCTGAAAATGCTGAGGCACTGCAGATGGCAGGAAAGATAAAACTGTGGGTTTTTAAACAGATCCACTTTATTCTGGACAGAGACGTACACACACACACACACACACACACACACACACACACACACACACACACACACACAGGACCTTGCTTAGTAATCATTTATTATCTTAAATAAAGTGTAAATGATTTTATGGTCAAACTGAGCTTGAAAATCTTACAAGATTCCTAAAAGTTTGGCTGATTTTCTTCGTACTCACGTGCGTATGCTATGGCATTTAGCCACACCCACAAATCTCATAAAAGGTAAAATGGTGACTAAGAGGTGAAAGTGCGCTAAATCTTCCAGTAACGCAGCTCAGCCACTGCAGCGTGTCGGCTACCAGAGACACACACTAACTCCTCCTCCTTTCATAGGGCGCCATTACTTTTGTACTAATTGAACAGCTAGTCTTATTTGTGTTACTTTATGGATTTGGAATCGCTTTCTTTCAAGCGACCGAGTTTCAC
>CM074994.1:19387173-19399786 GCA_037576825.1 Pangasius krempfi
CTCTTATTTAACTGCTGCTCTGTTATAGAGCCGTAATAAGCACGAGCATTTCGGTGATAACGTAAACACACGTTAGTGTAATACTGTAATCACGCGAGTGTTTGGTAATAAAGGCTCGTGACCACCAGGTGTCACTGTTTCCCTTAAATGCGATCAGATTCTAAATGAATATAATATTCTTAAAATATTCTTAATAAATCATTTCTTTTTAAAAAATCGTTGTAAATAAGATTATAATGTGAGGTTTTTCTCGCTGTAAATTCCTTTCAGAGATAAATTAGAATTTTTGATTATTTTATTGACACATTTCAGTTATTAACTATTAATCTTTTGCATTTTAATGAATGACCTTAAGCATGAAACATGGGTGTGTTAACGATTAAACTATTACAGTTAAATCATGTTTTATTAAAAACTTTATGACTTGTTTTAATTTATTATTATTATTATTATTATTATTATTATGATTATTATCATTATTATTGTTGTTGTTGTTGTTGTTATCATTTTTCACCACTAGATGTCAGCATTGTGCTGCTGTTCTGCATCAACAGGTGCAGAGTGAAGAATGTGCTGATTTTATTTTTAAAGTTACAGAAATAATGAATGAATACAGTAAAGAGAGTTAATGATTTGCATGGTGTGTCTCATTGCTTTGTTTGTTTTGCGTGAGAAAACGCTGCCAGCTTTCTGCCTTGTGTGTGTGTGTGTGTAGCTGCAGCGTGATGGAGGAAAGATAGCTAGTGGTGGTACATGATAATGAGTAAAACTGGGAAAAATTCAGGATCAAAATTCTCCTAAAAATAAATAAATGCTGTAATTCTGTGCTTTGCAGGGTGAAGATGGTTTCCCAGGGTTTAAAGGTGATATGGGACTCAAAGGGGACAAGGTGAGTGATGATGTTCATGTAAAGTTCTCACAACACATTCACTTTTGAAATCTAAACAGAACGCTTCGTTATAAAGTACAGAAGTCCAGCGCTTCATCTATTTATGTTTAATTGACCGCCGATGGGACTTGTTTAGGTATGAGTCAACATGTTTGTGTGTGTGTGTGTGTGTGTGTGTGTGTTCGTGATTTAATAAATACTGAGCATCTACATCTACTTCTTCTGGAGAGATGGTGATGTGAAGAGAAGTTTTTGAGACACGGACGTGATGAATGTAAGGCCGGTGTTTCATGCTGCAGCCACTGGAGGGCGACAGAGGCACGTAGCGCTGCAGATCACAGCCGCGTCGCTCCGCGTGTTCAGTGTGTGGTGTAATAACTACGTTATAAACGTGCGCGATCAGCCGAGGCGTCTCAGCGCAGGAGTCAGAGCTCCGTCTCAGCCCGATTCACGTCACGGACATGATGTCAGGATGTTAAATTCCTGCCAGCGCAACACGTCACGCTCGCGATCGAGTGGAAAAAAGGGTCACGATAAAGCGATAAAGCGCGTGCAATCCCACAATCCCTCTGTGTAACTAACAGAGAGCTGCTGATCACATGACCTCGTTAGCTCACCGGTGCTCACACCAGGAAGAAGATTTAGAAGGGAATTGATTTGTTTATTTGTGTTATATTTTTTCAGGGAGAGTCCGGAGTAATCGGACTGCGGGGGGAAGACGGGCCGGAGGGACCGAAGGGCAAATCCGGACCGACTGGAGAATCTGGACCCATGGGACTGGCTGGAGAAAAGGTGAACATTTCTCTCCATAAACTAAACGAGTGTGTTTCTGTGATTATATATGAAGCTTAAAGAGAGTGTGTGTGTGTGTGTGTGTGTGTGTGTGTGTGTGTGTGTGTGTGTAGGGTAAACTGGGAGTTCCTGGATTACCTGGATATCCTGGACGTCAGGGTCCAAAGGTAAAACCATCACACACACCTGAGCATCTTCATCTTCTTCTTCATCATCATCATCATCATCATCATCAGTCCCAAACCACACCTGTTCACTCTGCAGGCCGCCTAAACACCGTCACTGATGTATATGAAGTGTGTGTTTCCATGTGAATAAAACCTCTTCGCCATTCCGCAGGGTTCTACTGGTTTCTCCGGTGCTGCTGGAGCCGGTGGAGAGAAAGGAACGAGGGTACGTCTGATCACCGTGCACAGATTATACACACACAAATAAAACAGTTCACGGTTTAAAATAAAATGCACCGTAATGAAAGGCTGAAATAAGAAGGTGAAGAGAGTAAAGAGACTCGCTGCTTACTAAAAGAACTTAAAAATACAGGAGACGGAGACGTGGAACAGATAAACATGTACGAGTGAAGAGAGAGAGCGAAGCGTGTGGTGTGTTTGGGTTTTACCCCAAAAAAAAGAGAAATTCTCTGTAAAAGAAAAAAAATAGTAATAAATAAATAAATAAATAAAGAAAGAAAGAAAGAAAGATTAAATAAAATGGAAAAATCCAGAAAAGTGAAAACCTGTGGTCACATGACCCTGGAACGTCACATGACCCTGGAACGTCATTAAACGTTAAACAGAATTGTAAACTCTGTGTTGTTTGGATAAATTATAAAGATTTGATTAGTGGTGTTAATTATTGCGCTCTTTCCTGGACTATAATCACATGAAATTCAGAAGAAGGTTGTAGTGATAGCGCTGTACTTTAGCATGTCCTGATACTGATTTTAAAATAATGACTGTTACTCAGTGTAGCATGTTTTAGCCTTTAATTCTATTCCTCTTATTCTTCATGCTGTAGCTGTGTCTTTAATGTTAGTATTTTAATTCCTGTGTAAAAGACACTGAAACGTGGAAAACTTGACTGTTGTGTAAAGTGATTTCTGAAGCGGATGGAGCTCGGCTGAGGGCTGTGGCTTCGTCCTGATCCTGATGGAGTGTTTTGTTGTGTGTAGGGACTGGCTGGTAAAGCAGGGCCGAGAGGACAGCGCGGTCCGACGGTACACACACACACACACACACACACACAACATGTTTAAATCACGCTAACTCTGTGGCTAGGTTTGATAGCAGCTAACGCTAATGATGGTGATGGTGTGTCTCAGGGACCTCGCGGTAGCCGAGGAGCGAGAGGACCGACGGGAAAACCAGGAGCGAAGGTCAGAATATTAACCAAACTCTCAGAACTGTCATGTTTTTATTTATTCGTTTATTTGAAGTACTTAGTGCAGGATTGTGTGACTTTTCTGTCCCTCACAGGGAACGTCGGGACACGACGGTGCTGGCGGAGGTCCTGGAGAACGAGTGAGCGCGTTCACCATCACTGCAGGATTTACTCTGCCTTTTATCTTTCAAACAAACTCCTTAATTGTTTGTTTTTTTTTCGTTTTTCAGGGACCTCAAGGACCACAGGGGCCCGTTGGGTTGCCGGGACCTAAAGGTCCACCTGTAAGTGATTTAAAACACGTATAATTACATTACACATCACTGTGCTAGCAAGTTAGCATGCTAGTCATTTAGCTAGCTGTCTAGTTAGCAAACTGTTATGACTCTGAGAATCAGAAGTACATAAGCCATAATAAATGTTGAGAATCACATCAGCGAGAAGATTTATTATTTTCTTTGCATTTCGTTAATTAGCAAAACTTGCTTGTTAGCATGCTAGTTAATTAGCAAGCTGAATTTGACTCCAGTGATGTAGAATAAAAAAACAGCAGTGTAAAATTGTAAGTAAGTGTTGATGCTAACTCTCGCTCGGTATGAAGAAAGCGCTAGTTAGTAGTTATGCTAATTATGATGTGCGTGTTCACAGGGACCGCCTGGTAAAGACGGACTGCCGGGACACCCAGGACAGCGAGGAGAAACCGTACGCCACCTTTCACTTCAACGCAAATCAAAATGTTGTGAAGACGCTGCGCTAATTTACACTGAGCCGCTTCCTGCCAGATAAAGTCCGCAGTTTGTCCTTGTAGTTTTGTATAAACATCCGTTTCAATCTGAAGCTAATCCTGTCAGCTAACATTAGCATGCATTTAGCCTAGCAGTGCTTAGTAGCGTACTTGCTAGCATGATATGTTTGTGCTAAACGTTAGCTCATAATAAATCACGAGAAAGAAGTTATTTGTTGGCGTGAAATCTTCTTTAATATCGGAATTTCTTTGTGACTGAAAGGGTTTCCAAGGGAAGACGGGTCCCCCGGGTCCTGGAGGAGTCGTCGGTCCGCAGGTAACCACGGCAACCACGTCTACGTTCTACACTCACGTCAAATACATTTATATAACAATAAAACTTTATATTAACTTCTTCCTGCAAAAAAGTGCTTGGAAAAAAACTAATTAAAAAATATAGGAAAATAAATTTTAAAATCTGTATAAGAAATTTCACAAATAATTAATAAATAAACAAACAAATAAATCAATTTACTTTGTAATTTAAAATTAAAAAATATAATAATTTTTACAGTATGGAGTTTTTAGTGTTTAATGTACTCGTTTTAAATGAGCAATATTAATCAATATTTAAACATGTTTTTAAAAGCATTTTAAGATTTATGTATTTTTACATTTAAAATATTGTTAATATTTGAACAGTATTTAAATTGATAATAATTGGTTTGTTTACATATTAAGATTGAGATGCATTTATAAAATTATGTATATTATATAAATAATAATAAAACATATGTTCTGTTGCTTACGTCTCCATTAGAGTAGAGTAGAGTGCACGTTAATATATGATTAATATATATTATTATTATTATTATTATTATTATTATCATGAGTATGTAATTGTGACCCGGTTCGTGTGTTTGATGTGAAAGGGTTCTACAGGAGAAACCGGACCTGTGGGTGAGAGAGGACACCCCGGATCCCCGGGACCCCCCGGAGAGCAAGGTCTTCCTGGAGCGGCGGGTAAAGAGGGTGGAAAGGTATTAAATATATATATATATATTATTATAATTAATCAAAGAATTAAAGGTTAAAATGCCCGCCTCTGTGAGAGTTGCTCTCATGAAGCGAATATAAAACCGTGTGCTTCGAAGCTTTAATATATTCTTCATTCCTGCGTCAGGGTGACCCGGGCCCTCAGGGTTCTGCTGGAAAGCCCGGTCCTCCTGGTATCCGAGGTTTTCTGGGGCAGAGAGGTCTTCCTGGAACTCCCGTAAGAAAAAAAACATAAATCATAATAGTTTTGTTTAATGCAGAATAAAGTATAATCCTCTCCAAACCCAGTGACGCGGTTAAAGACACAATGTGAGCGTCATAACGCACTTTTCTGCTGTAATGTGACTCACAGTAAGAATTTTAATACTGACGGCTGAAGGTGGGAGCAGAAGTATTTTCCTGCCTGTGTTTACACGGTGACGTCAGAAATGTTACAAATCAGATCTTTGGCTGCAGTAAAATGATTCTGTTTTAATAGCAGTGTGGAAAAGTGAGAATTTTGTGATTGATATCGATAAAAAGTGAAATCCGAACAAGATGGAAATCAGGATTTAAAGCCGCGTCACTTCAGATGTTGCTTTAAACAGAATCCAAAGTTTCCGTCAGTGCTGTGTTCAGTAATCAGCGCATAAAGGAAGAGAAGATCAGAAATCCTGAATTTAAATCAGATGTTTACTGTGTAGTTCTGTAAATGGTAAGAAGGAGTGAATGTGTTGTGTAATGAACGTTAGGAGTGTGTGTGCGCTCTCCTGACATACACACACACTTCCTGCTTCTCTGCTTCAGGGTCCAGGAGGTCTGAAAGGTGGCGAAGGTCCTCCTGGTGCACCAGGTCCCATCGTAAGTCCATCACAGTACACTAAACACTCGCCACGCCGTTACTTATTTCATTACTTTTATTTATTTATTTATTATAAATAAACATGATTACAGTAATGAATAAATAACACTAATGTGAGGAAGCAGTGAACACAGCTCAGTGTGATGATGATGATGATGATGATGATGAAGAACGTGGTGTGTGTTGATGTTTTAGGGATCTCCAGGTGAGAGAGGAGGTGCTGGACCCGGCGGTCCGATCGGAGTACCGGGACGAAACGGACCTCAAGGACTCCCGGGACCTGCTGGAGAGAAAGGTGGTCCGGTAAGGCTGCGGAGGGTTTATTCGGATTTTATTTAGACGGAGTATCGTATAATTCTCTAAATCTGATTTATCCAGATTGTTAAAAAGCCTGTAAGCTTCAGATGAATTGTAATACTGCTATAAAAATAATTTCACTAGCCGCAGTAGGCAGCTTTCAGATTTATAAACTCTTATGAATTTTCTCACACCGAATCCGAACTCCACACACATTTACACATCATTTGGTCCATCATAAGACTTTATGTGTGTAAAGATATTATTTTACAAACTCGGTGACATCACGGGTTATTTCCCCCGGCGAGTCACGACATCACGCCGCTGATGGAGAGACTGAGCGGAGGAATAGAGCTGTGTTCTGAAGTGTGGAATGTGTCGTGAACTTTAGGGTGAGAAAGGTCCTGCTGGACCCGCCGGCCGTGATGGGATTCAGGGTCCCGTCGGACTTCCTGGACCTGCAGGACCTCAGGGACCACCTGGAGAGGACGGTGATAAGGTAACTTCAACTTCTCTGCGCCACGTTTCCTCAGTTCACGAGACGCCTTGTTCTGTTTAACACGTGAACATGTGTTCTGATCTAAAGGGAGAAGTCGGAGAACCGGGACAGAAGGGAAGCAAAGGGGACAAGGGTGAGTCGGTGAGTATCTGCTGTCATTATTACACAAATAATTTAAAAAATAATATAGTCATCAAATAATTAGTATTAAAGTTCAAGTTCAACTGTGTCTAATTAAAACAGTGCTCTGATCCAATTCTTCAATTACTATTATTATTATTATTGTTATTATTATTGTTATTATTATTGTTATTATTATTATTATTATTATTATTATTATTAGGGTCCTTCTGGTTCAGTTGGTCTTCAAGGGCCAGTTGGAAATCCAGGTCCTGCTGTGAGTATCTCACACACACACACACACCCACACACACACACACACACGTAATACACTCATAATTCTGATGCACTGTTGAGTTATTGCTCAAGTCTTCATTTTGCCCCTAATTCAGTTCAGTTCAGTTTTATTTGTATAATAACAGCAGACGTTGTCAAAAGCAGCTTTACAGAAATAAATGGATTCCGGATGTTTTGTAAATGTGTGGATTTATCTGTAATGAGCTGAAGTCAGAGCGGAAGTGAGAGCGGAAGTGAGAGCGGAAGTGAGAGCGGAAGTGAGAGCGGAAGTGAGAGCGGAAGTCAGAGGTGAAGTCAGAGGTGAAGTCAGAGGTGAAGTGAGAGCGGAAGTGAGAGCGGAAGTGAGAGCGGAAGTGAGAGCGGAAGTGAGAGCGGAAGTGAGAGCGGAAGTCAGAGCGGAAGTCAGAGCGGAAGTCAGAGCGGAAGTCAGAGCGGAAGTGATGTTGGAAGACCATCAGGAGCTCAGAACTCACTCTGTGATGTGTGTAAGGAGACTGTGTGAAGGACAGATACGTGTTGTAGGTAAAGAATATAAGATCAGTGGAGACTGATTTGTTTCCGTGTGTGTGTGTGTGTGTGTGTGTGTGTGTGTGTGTGTGTGTGTGTTTCTCAGGGCACTGATGGTGAAGCTGGTCCACGAGGTCAGCAGGGAATGTTCGGCCAGAAAGGAGACGAAGGACCTCGAGGATTCCCCGGACTGCCAGGACCCGTCGGCCTACAGGTACACACTCCACATCTGCACACAGCGCACAACACACTACACACAGCATACTACACACAGCATACTACACACACCATACTACACACAGCATACTACACACTACACACAGCATACTACACACTACACACACCATACTACACACAGCATACTACACACACCATACTACACACAACACACAGCATACTACACACAGCACACAGCATACTACACACAGCATACTACACACACCATACTACACACAACACACAGCATACTACACACAGCATACTACACACAGCATACTACATACAGCATACTACACACACCATACTACACACAGCATACTACACACACCATACTACACACAGCATACTACACACACCATACTACACACAACACACAACATACTACACACTGCACACACCATACTACACACACCATACTACACACACCATACTACACACTACACACAGCATACTACACACAGCATACTACACACAGCATACTACACACAGCATACTACACACTGCACACAACATACAGCGCACAACATACAGCATAAATTGAAAAGTTGTTTTGTGGAAATGTGTATATTTGTTGTAAATGACTCTTGTGTGGTTCTTTATTGTAAGAACCTTCACATATGTAAATAATTTTTTTTAATGTTTGTATAAATTTTTGTAAATTTAAATCAACGCAATCTCTGCGCTTTCAGGGATTACCGGGACCTCCAGGCGAGAAGGGAGAGACTGGTGACGTCGGTGCGATGGTTAGTTTCCGACTCTCTTTGCTAAATTTAATTATTTATTGTTTGTTAATTTTTTATTAAATGTTGTGTTTTTTGTTCCTGTAACAGGGTCCTCCTGGTCCTCCAGGCCCGAGAGGTCCTCAGGGTCCCAGTGGAGCCGACGTGAGTGTTTCAGCTCCACACGTCCACCTGCACGTGTTCCTGATATAAACCTCAGTACTGATTGTGGAACGTCTCCGTAATTAGCGATGTGGTGTTTTTGTTAACAGGGTGCTCAGGGACCTCCTGGTGGTATCGGCTCTATGGGAGGAAACGGAGAAAAGGTCAGAATTATTCTGTTTAAGGCTCGTTTACTGAGAACGGGGATCTGATGTACACTAAAACACGCAACACGCAGCACACGGCAACACACGTCAACACGCAGCACACATCAACACATGTCAACACGCAACACACGGCAACACGCAGCACACACCAACACGCATCAACACACAACACACATCAACACACATGAACACGCATCAACATGCAACACGCATCAACACACAACACACGTCAACACGCAACACACATGAACACGCAGCACACATCAACACACATCAACACGCAACACATATCAACACACATCAACACGCATCAACATGCAGCACACATCAACACACAACACACATCAACACGCAACACACATGAACACACATTAACACGCAGCACACATCAACACGCAACACACATCAACACACATCAACACGCAGCACACATCAACACACATCAACACGCAACACACATCAACACACATCAACACACAGCACACTTCAGTTCCTCTACACGAATTCTGGAGATATTTCTATAAAGCCTCACAGAGAATCCGATTATTTTTAGGGAGAGCCGGGTGATGCGGGAAACCCAGGACCTGCTGGAGAGACCGGTCCAATGGTAAGTGTGTGTGTGTGTGTGTGTGTGTGTGTGTGTGTATGTGTGTATATGTGTTGTGTGTGGTGTTTTTAGAAAACAAATCACACTTGAGTATAACTGAATGTGACAGTGATGTTGTTGTGTTTTTAGGGTCCGAAAGGTGAAGTGGGTGAGAAAGGAGAGACGGGACCACCCGGAGCTGCCGGACCCGCAGGAGCACGAGGACCGCCTGGAGACGACGGTCCTAAAGGAAACCCTGTGAGTGAGAGAGACAACGCTGACTTAACGCTGACTGATGAACACTGACTTAACACTGACTTAACACTGTATTAACACTGTATTAACATTGACTGAACACTGAATGATTAACACTGAAATATCACTGATGTACCACTGACTTAACACCGATTTAACACTGATCTTTCTTGCCTAGGGACCTGCTGGCTTTCCTGGAGACCCAGGTCCTCCTGGTGAGCCCGGTGCTGCTGTAAGTTGCGTAATAAATTTATTAAAATGTTAAATAAAAGTGGAGTGAGAGCAGTAGAGAGTCACACACACAGAAGAGTGTACTGACTTGAATAATGTGTATAAGAGCTGCCTTTGCTGAGTGTGTAGAGTGCAAAGTGTTGAGTGTGTAGAGTGTAGAATGTAAAGTGCTGAGTGTGTAGAGTGTAAAGTGTTGAGTGTGTAGAGTGTAAAGTGCTGAGTGTGTAAAGTGTTGAGTGTGTAAAGTGTTGAGTGTGTAAAGTGTTGAGTGTGTAAAGTGTTGAGTGTGTAGTGTTGAGTGTGTTGAGTGTGTAAAGTGTAGAGTGTGTTGAGTGTGTAAAGTGTAGAGTGTAAAGTGTTGAGTGTGTAAAGTGTGTAGAGTGTTGAGTGTGTAGTGTTGAGTGTGTTGAGTGTAAAGTGTTGAGTGTAAAGTGTTGAGTGTAAAGTGTTGAGTGTTTCACAGGGACTCGACGGCCTTCCTGGAGATAAAGGAGAAAACGGAGAAGCCGGTCAGCAGGTTCGTCACGTTCCATTTACTTCTGCTGTATTTTCTAAACAGTTACAGGATACTGCTCTTTAGAAGAAATGATTACAATGATTATGATGTGTGTGTGTCTGTGTGTGTGTCTGTGTGTGTGTCTGTGTGTGTGTCTGTGTGTGTGTCTGTGTGTGTCTCTGTGTGTGTCTCTGTGTGTGTCTCTGTGTGTGTCTCTGTGTGTGTGTCTCTGTGTGTGTCTCTGTGTGTGTGTCTCTGTGTCTCTGTGTCTGTGTGTCTGTGTGTGTGTCTCTGTCTCTCTGTGTCTGTGTGTCTGTGTGTGTGTCTCTGTGTGTGTGTGTGTCTCTGTGTGTGTGTGTGTCTCTGTGTGTGTGTGTGTCTGTGTGTCTGTGTGTGTGTGTGTCTGTGTGTCTGTGTGTGTGTGTGTCTCTGTCTCTCTGTGTCTGTGTGTGTGTCTCTCTCTCTGTCTCTGTGTGTGTGTGTGTCTCTGTCTCTGTGTGTGTGTGTGTCTCTCTCTCTGTCTCTGTGTGTGTGTGTGTCTCTCTCTCTGTCTCTGTGTGTGTGTCTCTCTCTCTCTCTCTGTCTGTGTGTCTCTGTGTCTCTCTCTCTCTCTCTGTCTGTCTGTGTGTGTCTGTGTGTGTCTGTGTGTGTATCTGTGTGTGTCTGTCTCTCTCTGTCTGTGTGTGTATCTGTGTGTGTATCTGTGTGTGTATCTGTGTGTGTATCTGTGTGTGTGTGTGTGTG
Organism: Pangasius krempfi; assembly: GCA_037576825.1. Taxonomy (NCBI): domain Eukaryota; kingdom Metazoa; phylum Chordata; class Actinopteri; order Siluriformes; family Pangasiidae; genus Pangasius; species Pangasius krempfi. Next base: position 19,398,152 of record CM074994.1, read on the forward strand.
CGTGTGTGTGTGTGTGTGTGTCTCTCTCTGTCTGTGTGTGTGTGTCTGTGTGTGTGTGTGTGTAGGCGACAGGAGCTGAGAGAGCTGCGACTGATCCAGAAGGAGGAACATCGCGCTCTGTCTGCTCTCAACGGCAAACTGGAGACTCAGAGAGAGCTCGTGCAGAGACGCTTCGACCACGAGATGAACGTGAGAAAACACACACACACTCCCACACACACACTCCCACACACACACTCCCACACACACACTCCCACACACGATACATACACTTCCAGCCACTTTATTAGGAACACTTGTACCAATTGCATGAATGAGCAGGTTGTACAGGTGTTCCTAATAAAGTGGCTGGACACAGAGAGACAGTTAGTGCGTGTGAAACGCGCGAGTGTTTCTGCAGTGTTTTACACCTCGCAGTAGAGACGGTTCTGATCCGATATCCTGTACCAGTACCGGCTCAGCATCCACAGAACATACTGGATCAGATACCGGAGAGAAAACCGGAACAAATCCGATCCGATTAGAGTCCGATCTGTCGCAGAGTTACTTACAGAGCAACGCAACTTTACATTCATATTTATTACATTACTGCTGAATAATAAAGAACAGAACAGAGTAAAATAATAAAGAATAGAGTTGAAGGAGATAGAAAAAAATAGAATAAGGAGGGAAAGAAAGAAAGAAAAAAGGTCAATAAGCAAGAGAAGAAAAATAGAACAGAACGGAAACAAAAAAGAATAGAATGAGAAAAGAAAGAAAGAGAAGCAGCCAATAATCAAGATAAGGAAGAAAGAACGAAAGAAAGGAATGAACAAGATAAGAAAGAAAGAACAGAGGAGAGAGAGAAAGTGACAAACAAATTAAGAGATTTTTAATTGAAAAGGAAAGTGAGTGAAGCAAAAAAGAGAAGTTAAAAAGAAAGGGAATAAAGAAGGGAAAAAAAATAACAGGAGAGAGATGTATACAGTAATCAGATCAGACTGATCAGACTTCAGTGTGTACAGAAATGTCTAATCTGGGACAACGTGGTGCGTGTGCGCGTGTGTGTGCGCGTGTGCGTGTGTGTGTGTGTGTGTGTGTGTGTGTGTGTGTGTGTGTGTGTGTGCGCGCGCGCAGGCGAAGAAGAAGTACTACGACACGGAGCTGGAGAACTTGGAGAAGCAGCAGAAGCAGCTGATAGAGAAGATGGAGCTGGAGCACACCGTACGTCTGCGCGAGGAGACGAGGCGAATCCGGCTGGAGCAGGAGCGAGACCTGCACCGGTTCCAGGAAAAGATGAAACAGCGCAAGAAGGAGGTGAGATGATCACGACGTCCGCTTAGAACCCACTCCGGGTCCGAAGCCGAGAAGTCCTAAACGTGTCGGTGATGTTCTACTGTATCTGCGATGTTCTGACGTGTCTGTGATGTTCTATTGTATCTGCGACGTTCTGACGTGTCTGTGATGTTCTACTGTATCTGTGATGTTCTAACGTGTCGGTGATGTTCTACTGTATCTGTGACGTTCTGACGTGTCTGTGATGTTCTACTGTATCTGCGACGTTCTGACGTGTCGGTGATGATGTTCTACTGTATCTGTGACGTTCTGACGTGTCGGTGATGTTCTACTGTATCTGCGACGTTCTGACGTGTCGGT
>CM074994.1:19416316-19421316 GCA_037576825.1 Pangasius krempfi
GGAATATATTATTATATATAGTATAATATATATATATATATATATATATATATATATATATATATATATATATATATATATATATACATACATTGATGTGACACTACAATATGTAAATACAGGGCCTCTAATTTAGGATAGATTTGAGAATGGAGGCTGATACATGCTTTTTTATCTGCTTAATTTAGCAAAACATAATTTAGCAATTTTGAAATCTGTATAAGTCAGCCTTCTCAAGGTAGGATTTAATATCTGCACACCAGAGCACTGTGATCGATCACACCCATCATGCAAAATTCAATGATACAGACAGAAACTGTGTATACATGATCAGTCCAAATTTTGGACACGCCAGATTGAATATATTTTTTACTGACTTAAACACATTTTAAGGCTTATGCCATATTTAAGCAGTGAAGTTATAAATATATATGCATACATCTATTTCTGTTTTTTTATTTTTTAATAAATAATTTTACTTACAAACATTTTTAAGGAATAACATGCATGGACTGTGCTGTATGAATATAATCCACACCAGGGTGCTACTATATGTCTCCACGCAAAACGAAGTTACCACCCAAAATGTATTATTTTCGTAAATGTTTACTAACAGAAAACTTAATCGAATCAACAATTATATGCTTTTCTATTTATTATTAGGGTTAGATTATGTGGAGCGTAGTCCCTGGGAATGAGCTGTTACTATAGAAACAATAATGCATTACAACTAGCACATTAATATGAACTGATTATTTATGTTACTGAAACTACTGCCAGACCCGTGCATTTCCCCAAACAATTTAATGAAACTGTTTTTATTTAGAACTTAGGAGAAACAGCTAACAAGTGCTCAGCCTAGTTAGGAATTTTAAGAAAAGTCTCCTGGATGAAGTTCCGTCATGAAACTAGGTGAAAAAATACCAAGAGTGTGCAAACCTTCATCAGGAATGCTGTTAAGAATTTTAAATATAAAGTTTTGATTTGGTTAACGCTTTTCTTGGTCACTATATAATTCCATGTGTTATTTCAGAGTGTTGGTACCTTAATAATTACTCTAAAACAGTAGAAAAATGCAACAACTGTAGAACACTTCTTCTATAAGCAGATGTGTCCAAACTTTTCAATCGTGGTGAATATATTTGTGAATTTATATTTCCCAGCAGTCAGTTGTGGATGTTGAATCCTTAATGCACACAGGGGACTGCTCAGTTTGTTACTTTGCGTGTTCTGGTAGCTGAGCCTTTTTCGAGGCTAACCTAAGTGCATTATCCCATGTTAAAGAGCATAAAAATGAGTGGTGGGGTTCCTCATGCTTTGCCTGCAGGATACTGTGCTGCTATTTAAAGGAACAAGCCATTTTGCAGTGCTGTTGGTTTGGTTTGAAGTGCTCTATTTGTGAGCAGCAGATTAATAAATGCTGCTGTCAAATGTAATCAGAAATTAGCATTTAAATGATGCTTTTCCAAAGTTTTCTTCCCAGGGGAGAATCAACTAGCAGTAATTGTGTTGCCCCTCCCCCACTCCGTTTGCCAAATTACTCCTACGCTCTTGCTAATAACCAAAACAATTATTTCCTCTTTTCTGCACAACTTGCAAGGTTTTCTCATTATAGTTCAGTTTGTATGAACAGGAGTGTTGTGACAGATTAAATGACTGAATATGGAGCACTGAAAAGTAATTAGAGGAGAAAACAATGTGATTCTGAGTCAGCCTCATACAAACGTGTGCTCAAAAATGACTCAAATACCTCTAAAAGTGTACTCGCGTGTGTCTTTACTCTGCCAACTATGCATATATTTGGTGTGATTATTTACTGAAGATTTGCGTGTTAAATCATGTTACGTGTATAGATGGAGCAGAGGGTCAGAATGGAAGAGGAAAGAGTTTAGGTGAAATAGAAATTATGTTTGAGTATTTTAAGGTAATAAAACAGGATTGCAAATGTTGTCAGTTTTCATCAATAGACTAAGGGCCAGATGTACATATGTGAGGGGCTTAACTTGTCTGTCTTTACTGTTCAGTATCATAAGACTGCAGCTGTCCACAAAACACTCTGCAGGAGGTACAACTTGTGGTTTAAGTCGCAGCAAATGGTGGAGATTGTTAACTATACACCAATCTCAGGACTAAACAGGAAATGCAAGTTTGATAAGAAATAGATAAATGTGTTAATAAACGAAAGTTCTTATTAAATGAAGAAATTTGTGTAAGAACAATGTGGAGGGCATAAATACTGCTGATATACCAATTGTTTTCTGCTGTGAACAAAATAATACACTCTTGGAAAAAAACCTTCTTGAGGGTTCTTAAAGGGTTCTTTGGATAGTTAAGGGATCTTAGCTCTCTGAAAGAGTTCCACTTCGAACCCTGACAGACAGAAAAACACTCAGTTGTAGGGTTCTATATATAGAACAATTTAGGGCCTAATTGTGCCTGAAAATGGGCAGCTTAGTACATCAGACTCTTGGAGTTCCAAACCATTATTCACTTTGCTTTGTGTCTAAATGCTTTTCAGAAACATGAAACTACTCCTGTTTATTTACACTGACAACACCTCCCGCCCTAACTTGATTTGCTATCTGTAGCATTGGTGGAGTTAATTCTTGAAAATGTTTAGCAGAGAGGGGCAGCATATTTTATCTGACAGCATATTTTATCTCAGAGTTAAGAAGCCATGCTGTGCTTTAAGACATTGCAATGGGGTAAACAAAAAAGACAAAAAAAATTGAAGTGTAGAAAACTGTACAGAGAAAAAGTGCATAAAGAAAAAGTGTGCTTGAATAAGAAGAGATGAGAGTAAAGGAAAAGGAGTAGGAATGGCAAGAAAGAGTTGGGGATGACATACACTATATAGCCAAAAGTATGTGAACACCTGACCATATTTTGGCCTTCCCCAAACTGTTACCACAAAGTTGTAAGCAAACAATTGTCTAGAATGTCTTTGTATGCTGTAGCATTACATCTTCACTGAAACTAACATGTTACAGCATGACAATGCCCCTGTTTTTAAAGCAAGGTCCATAAGACATGGTTTGCCAAGGTTGATGTGGAGAGAACTCGAGCGGCCCGAGCCCTGACCTCAATCCCACTGAACACCTTTGGAATGAACTGAAACGTTGACTGTGCACCAGGCCTTCTCACTTGACATCAACACCTGAACTCACTAATGCTCTTGTAGGTGAATGAGCACAAATCCCCAAAGCCACTCTCCAAAATCTAGTGGAAAGCCTTCCCAGGCAGCAAAGGGGGACAACCTCTGTGATAATGCCCATTGTTTTGGAATGGGCACATGGGCATAGATGGGTGTGATGGTCAGGTGTGCACATACTTTTGGCCATATAGTTTATCTGGAAGGCAAACCGAGCAGTGATATAGATGAAATGACAGTTAAATCATGAACAACTTCTGCTGAAAATAAAATCGAGCCTGGAAGGATGGTCAAAACCAAAATTCTTATCATGAGGGAAGGTTACTGTTATAAAAAGGGTGGGAGCACCTCCATTAATTATATCTCAGTGATGGTGCTAATAACAATACCTTTGTATGTTTTTAGACAATATGATGATGTTATTAAGAAATTTTTGTGGGACAAGAAAAACCCTAATTCTCAGAGAGAAAAAGATGATCTTGGTCTGCTGGATGTTAAATTATATAATACTGCTTTTGAATTTTTTAAATTAGCTAAGCCTTGGAGTAAATTGGATAAAGGATTAAGCTGGGTTGCCAAAAACTTCCCAAGGAAGGTTAAAGCCTCTGAGTTTTACTGAATAGCCAATGAAGTTTGTAGTAATAATGAGAGTAAAATTAAAAATACTGTGTCAAAAAGTGGACGGCGAAAACTTTAACAGTCTGGCCACAGTGATATCTTTTAAGTAATTGAGTAGTGTAACTAAGGGCAAGGTTGGGATTGTGATTACAGGTTTGGTGTCAGCCTCAAGAATAATTTTGAGACACTCGTAGCCTTTCAAATGACCTGATCTAAAAGAATGGCAGAATTTATTGACAGAAACTGCCTTTTATGAAAGTATGTTAGCTAAAATATCTGGCCAAGGAGGAACAGATAGCAACGTATGTCAAAATCTAAGGTATCAAGTTACACTGCATTTATAGAGTAACCCATGTCCCCATGTATGTACTTGCTTATTTGCCCTTTTTTGATGTATCTGATTGTACTTCAATTTTATTTTACAATATGGTGTCAACTGTTGACCAGGGTGCAGAATTAAAAACTTTAATTCCAATAAAGAATGGTGAGGAAGGAAGAAAAAGAAAGACCTAAAATGAGATTAAGCTCACTTACGATCAGTACGCAAGAAATTGTTGAGCAGCTGAAAGAGAGGAAAGCTGTCCCAGGAGTCCTGTGGCTGCACCGCCAGAGCTGCATCCATATCTACTGTGTAGAGGGACAAGAACGTTTCAGCATGCTCTGCCATTGCTTCAGGCCACCAGGAGAAAGCCTATGATGCACGCACACACACACACACACACACACACACACACACACACACACACACACACACACACACACACACACACACACACACCATACACCCACAGAGAAAGAGAGAGAGAGAGAGAGAGAACTTTTAAAAACCCTTAAGGAACCCTTTTTCCTATGAGTGTAAAGTCAGGAGATTGGCTAGGCCATGCAAGTCTTGAGTTATTTTGGATGTATGTTTGGAGTTATCATCTTGTCGAAAACTCCCTCCTCTTATCAGATCCAGTTTCTAGATCAATGAGATTAAATTCTCCTTTAATATGTCCTAGTACGTCACTCCATTTATGATTCCTTCGATGACATGTAATGCCCAGTACCAGAGAAGCAGCCCCATATTATGATGCTCCCACCTCCGTACTTCACTGTGGGTATGGTGTTCTTGAGATCAAACATGAAACTCTTCCTTCTCCAAAATTCATGAGCTGAAGTATTGCCAAAGAGTTCTATTTTTGTTTAGTCTTTTTTCAAAATAGTTCTGATTTGTCTAAATGCTTGTGTG
>CM074994.1:19423816-19428678 GCA_037576825.1 Pangasius krempfi
CGCTCAGACCTGTGAGTGTGGAAACCTCTCCATTCACCTCGCTCTGAATCAGCTCAGGTGTAACGGTGAGAGTTTAACATTAAACATCTAACACCAATAATTCCCTCTCAACACCTCAGAGGAAAGAAAGAAGGAAGGAAGGAAAGAAAGAACGAATGAACACTGTGTGCATGTTGCAGGATCGAGGCCAATGCAGATTCCATACCCGAGTAAAAACCCGTTCACGTGGCTCTTCTTCTTCGTCTCCTGTCCAAACTACACTTATGAGGTGTGTTACACTGAGCGTGCACACACACACACACACACACACACACACACACACACACACACACACACACACTGTTTACGTGAGGAAAGTTGCTGGTATTCAGAGGCGGGTTACGTAGCTTTTCTGAGCTCCACATTCAGTTTATTAAAATCTCCTCCAACGTTAGCAGATTGTTCGTGAGTAGAAGCGTCTGAGACGGAGTTTTTCACTGCGTCTAGACCCCCGCCTTTAAACACAAACACTCACCTTTACACCCGAAAAACAAAACCAGGGATAGAAAATGCGGACCGAAGAAGGAAAAAGTGTTGTATTGTATATATTACTGGCTTGCTCATTAGGGATAAATTCAAGTATTTATAATATATATTTTGTGAATCCATTTACTTCTGTAAAGCTGCTTTGTGACAATGTCTACTGTTAAAAGCGCCATACAAATAAAACTGAATTGAATTGTATTGCTGCTTATGTAATACGCTGTAAGATAAAAGCAAGAGATCTTTTTTTAACATTGAAACATGACATCAGGCGGTTGTTTAGGAACGAGGTGCTCCGTCTGGCTGCTGTGAGGAGATCTGTCTCTTTAAAGAGGGCAGGAAGGAGGTTCTGAGGATCCTGTATTTTTATCTCCGTCAGGAAAGAGGACTGTACATTAAACATGTTGATTCTGAATAAACGTTAAAAAGAGTTTGAAAAATTAAAGACTTTTAAAAAGATTTTGCGAGTGTTGAAATAAATCTAAGAGGAATCTCTTATCACCAATATATTACTGCAGGAATAGTCCTAGCAGTCCCTCTGCGCGCACACACACACACACACACACACACACACACACACACACACAGTCTCTCTCTCTGGTTGTTGTAGTTTACTTTATATTGTTATTAATTCTGTGTGTTGTTTTGGTTGCAGTTGGGTTCATGGATCAGCTTCACGGTGATGACGCAGTGTGTTCCAGGTTCACACACGTTCTTTCACACACGTTCTTTCACACACGTTCTTTCACACACTTTAACACACATGAGAATCTCTCTAACATTAATAATCACGTCATTTGTGTGTCATTTCTTTCCGCAGTCGCCATGTTCACACTGATCGGGTTTGTACAGATGACCATCTGGGCTCGAGGAAAACACAAAACCTACATACAGGAGTTCAGGGATTATCCTGAACTCAGGAGCGCCATCATTCCACTCTTCCTCTAGTGATTTGGGACACAGCCGTCACAGAACCCTTTTATAACCTAATTTCATTTACAAAATTTACTCGATGAGAATCAGTTGGAAAATAAAAAATACTGATTGTTTTTCAGTGTTTTTTCTCTATTTCGGGTGTGTGTTGTGTTCAGAACACGACTGTTGTTGGATTAAGAGACTCAGGACTTTAAATCACAACACAACAGTTAATTCACCAAACTGTCCAATTCAAGCTGATAATAAAGTCTGAATATTAATGTGAATAAATGTAAAAGTTATAAATATTAATGAGCTTTATTCTGGCTTAATAGCTGCAGCAATGTGTGTGTGTGTGTGTGTGTGTGTGTGTGTGTGTGTGTAGTGCATATAAAGTTTCAGCAAGTATAATAAAACAGGCACGGCTTCAGCAGTAGAGCGCAAACACACATAAAAAAGCGCAAAAAATAAAACATCAACATATTTACAGCACATGTAAACGTGGAGACGTGCACACGGCCGCGCTCCAGTCTTCATTCCGTCAGAAATATCACGTGTGAGTCACGTGTGATTCACGTGTTACGCTGAGAGTTGCAGAAATGTTAAATATTACACAGCTATGAGGAGTGGGAATGAAATATTATTAATAATTAAAGATTGCTGTTAGAGCGATGAGTTTATCTTCAACACGTAAACATGAAATGAGCTTTAAATCCTCCACGAGAGCAGTATTGCTAATTATGTTAATTATCGTGATATATTGTAGAACTGATTATCAGCACACACTCAGTCACGTGTGTTAATAAGAGAATCAACCTTTTTAAAAAAAATTAATTCATTACGTTGCTGCTATGAAGGAGTGTAAATGCGTTTCGTTGGTGCGGTGTGTCGTGGCATTTTTACGTGATGTCATTATTTTTTGGAAGACGCCTTCATCGGTGAGATCTTTGCTTCTCGTCTCGCTCCGGCTGCTCTGGGATGAAGAACGACATCATCATCATCATCATCCTCACCCGTCTGCTGCTTCGCAAAATTCACAAACACCTGCAGCAACAGCAAATCAAAACCAACATCAAATTAAAGTAGAGAGCTGGTGATTGATTTTACTTTTCTGCTTGAGATAAAATTATGTGATGGGTTTAATGGCTGCTCTGTCTCGCTGACGTCTCGCTGAGTCTCGCTGACGTCTCGCTGACGTCTCACAAGCCACAGACAGTTCACCACCACGCCACCAGAGGGCGCTTCTCTGAGTTTAAACATGCCTCTTTGTTAATTATTTCCACTTCCTGCTAACAGTCTTTATAAAGTCACCATATTTGATTTTGGTGTTTATGAACCTCTTGTGTATAAAAGCACCCCTCTGAGTCTCCCTCGTCACTACTGACCAATCAGACGAGAGATCTGTAATGAAACTGTCATCAGCTCCAGATCGAAGCTAAAATACACGATCTTCTCACGCTCTCTCTCTCGCCGTGAACAGAATCCTCAAATGTGTCTATAATCAGGACGCTAACAAGACCCACGTCCTCATTCTGCCCTCCACGAGACCGAGTTTATCTGAGGCTCACAAAATGTTGCCGAATGAGGAATCTGTGATTATTTGTACAACGAAAGGCTCTGATTTAAAACTTAAAAACACTCGGAAAAAACACCCGAGCTGATTAATAACAGGCTCTGACAGAGTGTGTGTCTCTCACGTGAACACAGTAACACGTTTTGTCTTAATGAATGTAAATTTGGGGCGATTTTCCCGTTTCTAAAAATGTGAAACGGTGGGCGGAGTCAAAGCTAATAGAAGAATTCATCACCTGCAGTCACTTGTGTGTGTAAACTAATACCACTGATGGGCAGGTACTACATTTACAGAAGCTCGTTTCTGCTAAAATTATGACTTTATCACAGAACGTTTGCTTTTATATCAGATATTCACCACATCTCTGATATGAGCGGCATTCCACTGAAGCTGTGGAAAAGGTCTCATTTACATTACACACACACACACACACACACACACACACACAGTCTACACTCTCTAACTTACATGTGGGTTGTGTTTTGGACAGTCTTGTGTCTTACTGTCTGTAATCACCATCCACTTCCACTTCCACGTTTCCGTGAGTTTTTTTAAGATCTGAACTTGTCGTGATTATCAGGAACAATTAACACATGCAAAAAAAACATTTAAATATTGTTTCCTCCTCCAGCTTTACACGTGACTTTTTAAAAAATGATTCTTTGACACACATCTCTCTCCTGCTTGTTTTTCGGATCTTAGTGAATCGGATTACAGCACCGATGCGGTTTGTCCTGTAGATTGCGTGAACAGACTTTGTGACGTGTGATTTTTTCACCTGGTCCAGCGTGGTCTGAGTCACGGAATAATCCTCGATGTTCAGTTTGTGTTTATTTTCTGCCACCAGCTGGAAGACTCGAGCGAGCGACGACGAGGTGATCTCATACTGCAGGGTGTTGTAGTGTTTCTCACGCTGCACACATTTCGGGAAGCTGCTCTCCATGAAGGCTTCAGCGGGACCGAGATCAGGAGAGGAACCGGCTCGAGCTGCTCTGATCTTCATCGTCACCACATAACCATCACCGAACCTGAGAAGCCGACCGCACACAGGGCTGGAGTTAAACCAGACGGAAACACAGCAGGACATGTGATGGGTCCCGTGATGGGACGCAGTCGGTCCTGTCCCAAAGCCAGTGCTTTAAACTTTTATTTCATCAGGTACCAAACATTAGTGCAGCATTTAATCATCAGCTAATCGCAAAACTGACCAGCATGGAGACAGAAATCTTCTAATCGCCTGCTTTCAGGACATATTTATACACAGATTCTCCTCTGTCTCTATCTCATGCCACTTAAATCACTCTAAAGTTCATCATTTCTATCATAGTTTTGTTTTTTCTTGAATCACTCAGTGCCTTTCTGGAAAACTGTAGTTAACTCCAAAGCATCCCGTACGTCACTGCACTGTAAGAGTCACAGCGTCTGATCGAAGAAATAAACATACAAATATATTTGGCCAGAATTCTTTCTCACACTGTGATCATATTCAGTACTATACGCTGTATACGAGTGGACTTTTAGAGCTCTGTTTCTACACGTGCTTAACATTTTAGATTACGTTATTTTCTCTCAGCAGCAGCTCTCAGGAGTGCACTCAGACTTTAGAAGCCAAAAGGATCTCACTGTTTCATTAATAAAGGAAATAAAGAGGAGTAAAAATACAAGACTAGAAAAGATCTTACTTGTATTTGAGGTGCTGGATTGTGCCGAGACATTTGAACGTGCCGTTTACCATGATGGCCAAACGAGTACACAACGCCTCACACTCCTCCATACTGCACAGAGAGAGAGAGAGAGAGAGAGAGAGAGAGAGAGAGAGAGAGAGAGAGAGAGAGAGAGAGAGAGAGAGAGA
>CM074994.1:19498210-19512442 GCA_037576825.1 Pangasius krempfi
ACCGCGTGCTGGCGTGGGCGTGGCTGAACACCGTCTCCGTGCTGGACTGCTGCGATCCGGAGCAGCTGGACCTGCTGTGTGAACTCAGCAGGGCAGAAACGCTCACAGTGCAGCCACTGATGCGTGTCGGGACGCTGACACACTGCCGCCGCTTTCAGCTCGGAGGACGCAGATACGCTAACGTCGGGGTCACACACACGTCAGTACACACACACACCCTGGTGCTGTGTGCGCCCTCTGCAGGACCGCTCGAGCAGAGCGTGAGCGTGAGCCGAGGCGTGTTCTCCATGCTGCAGCATCTGAGTCGCTCTCACAGACATGACGTCTCACCGCGTCCTCACGAGCAGCGTCTCGCGTCCTCTCAGCATCTCGCGTCCTCTCAGCATCTCGCGTCCTCTCAGCGTCTCGCGTCCTCTCAGCGTCTCGCGTCCTCTCAGCGTCTCGCGTCCTCTCAGCTCCACTCACCGTGTCAGAACCTGCGCCAGTGCATTTTAAACGCTGGTGATGTCATCCCCGTGGGAGGAGCTTTCGAGTTTGTGTTCCATCATTCCTTGCTGCACAGTAACCATGGCGACCCCGAGATCCGGAGACTCCTCGCCGAGGCCGTACTGAGCGTGCCCAGATCTCTGCACGCCCACAAACCCGGAGATTTCCTGCAGCAACTCGTGCATTTCACGAATAATCTGCGGCAGCGCCGTCCAATCAGAGAGCACGGCTCAGGGTCAGAGTTCATGTGGGGTTTGGGAGCAGATGGATCCGGGCGCGTGTGTGTGGAGCCGCTCTGTAGTAAACACCAGTTGGTGGCGTCTGTGCTGCAGTGTGTGAACAGACTGTTGCGTGTGGAGACTGTGATACACACATCGAGGTCACTCGCCCTCGCAGCTTCGTCCGAGCCTGATAGTGCAGAAGAAGATGAAGATGATGATGATGATGATGAAGATGATGAAGATGAAGATGGGACGTGACACTATATGACTGATTTCCTCTAAAAGTGACCTGCACATGTCATTTAAATCATTTAAATAACTTATAAATATGTAAATTTGGAAACGCCCCCATGTCCTACTGCCATCCTTAACATTTTCTCACTGATTTATTTAACAGCAGAAAAACCTGTCAGAATGTATTTCAGTGTTACCATGACAACCACCTCTCCTTGGTAGCTTCTGCAGCTAAACATTAGCATGTGGTTATCTTCTAATAATTTATATATTAGACATGATTGGTCCAAAGCTGTCGTGTTTATTAAGTTACATTACAAACTGAGCTCATACAATCGCACTTATTGCACTATTGTTACACAAACACACAACAACACAAACAAACAAACAAACAAACACATAAACAACCACTAAAGCAACCAAACACTTAAACAACCAACCACACAAACAACCAACTACTAAAACAACCACACAAACAACCACACATCACACAAGCCCACAGCCACTCAAACACTCAAATACCCACACACCCACACACACACACACACACACACACACACACACACACACACACACAGCCACTTAAAGCAGCACGTGTTTAATCAGTTCATCTTCGTCTCTAATCAGCTATCAAGTGTGTCTCCTGTTTGGCTGCAGTCAGATCCCTGACTTACTGTAAACACACAAACACACAAACACACAAACACTACAGTCCCAAACACAGCGAGGGAGTGCTGCAGGTTTATTAGCTGAATAAGATGAGTTCATTTTCATCATATATTCAAACACCACACTAATAAAAATACTAATTCTGCAGTAATTTCTTCTATAAAAAAGACAAACGAATTTTATCTCAATTCTATCAGAGTTGGTGTAATTGTTAAGGACGAATAATCTAACATTAATACATGAGTTAAGTAGTTTTTACATTTTAAAAGGTTATGCAGATTTAAAGCAAACAGCTACGTAACTTATATACTTTCCTCAAGGAGACTAAAAATGATTACAGTTAAGGCACATTTTTCAATTATATATATTTTTCCAGCCTTGTGGTTCAAGATTTGATCCCGTCATTAGTTATTTCCTTAGTTATATATATTTACTTTCCTCCGTCAGTAAATATCCAGACGATCCCAGAAGTCACAGAAATGATCTCTGTTTCCGTGCTGAAGGTGAGACTGCAGAGTTAAGTTCAGAACTGGCCATCCCTCAGCAGGCGTGTATTTGGGCCACGGTGCGAGCCTCTGGTTCCTGCAGAAAGGTGTGTGTTCTCTGTGAGAGTTCGGATCTCCGGAGTGAGCGAACGCCCCCCAGTAACACACCATCTGATTGGCCAGGCGACTCTCCCGAGCCGTGAAGCTGAAGTTCGCCGCAGGAGCCGAATCGAACAGGAACGGAAGCTCCGCCCCGTGGCAGGCGTGATCGTAACAGAAAGTCAGCCTCGCCCATATTTTGTGATCCGAAGGGGCGTGGTCAAATACGTACATCCACACGGCTCCGCCCATACTCAGCGCAGCACGAGCGGACCATCGTGCCGGACACAGGAAGACGAAATCCGTCACGATCTGAATCAGAAAGAGAGAAGCGATGAGCGATTTTAGTCATTCAGTATCCAGATTGCAGTGTGAGGATTTACTGAGATTTCCTGAGTCTCACCTGAGACAGCATCTTCCGTTTGTCGTCTTTATGGTAGACGGGGAGGTATTTCTGTAGGACTTTGAGTGTGTGCTGCTTGAAGATGGCGGTGGTGTAGACTATACACTCCAGCACTGACACTGAGCCATTGAAAGCTCCATATACAAAGATCACGCCCTCTTCAGATGTAGTTCCTGCAGGAATGCAAAGATGAACTCCATCAAAAGTCAGTGAGAAAATAAAAAATTTACAGAATGTAAATATTTAAAGTCTTGAGTTTTCGAGTTCAAAAGATACATCAGTATTTGCATAAGGAAATTTCTCTGTATTCAGAGTTTGCACAAAATGCAGGGTGGCTCATCCACATTATAAAAAAACGGAAGAATAAAACACTTGGGACACGCTGTTATAGGAAACTAATCATCTGTGGAGTGGTATAATGGTGGTATAATATAATGCTGACATCTGAATTCATGCTCTGCTCTGCTCACTGCGCTTCTACTCTTCACTCGACTCTGAATGTCACACGGCTTTTTTTTTTTTTTTTTTTTTTAAATCAGGAGATGATGAGGATAAAGTGCACAGTGTGTTACAGACCCATTATAACAGGTTTATAACTCTGCCAGTGACCCTTCTGGAAAGCTGCAGTTGGCTGTTCTGTAATCAGTTCTCCATCCACATGCGGCCCCCACGTCTCAAACACCTCCAGGAAGTGGAACGGGTTGATGATTTTAGAACCTTCAGAAAAACAGAGGAGGTGAAACAGTGTGTATCTCCATCATCTACACGTCTGCAGGATGGATCTTTGTAAACTCTACTGGAACTCTCCCTGCTCATGCACTGACACCACACTGGGCCTCATTTATCTCACTGAATACAAACAGAATTATTCGTAAATCGTCCTCAGGAGCGTTTACACAGGAAACCTGGTGTTCATGAAAATCCAGTTATCTGGAAAAATGTTTGTATCCTACATTTGTAAGTTTCTCTATTAGGAGACTCACGAAGTGAAGCGCGATTGGTTGTCTGTCACGTTTAAATCACTTATTTATTCCAATTACGCACCAATTTACTGCGTGTTTTTGTCGTTTCATGTTAATGAGCTGAAAGAAAGTGATTCCAAAACAAATCCATAAATGAAGACAAACAAGACTAGCCTTTCAATCAGGACTAAAGTAATGGCACCCTGTAAAAGGTGGAAGAGTTAGTGTGTGTCTGGTAGCTGACGCTGCAGTGGCCGAGCTGCATTACTGGAAGATTTGGCACACGCTTAGGAGGAGCTCTTTCACTGTTTAGTCGCCATTTTGTCGTTTCATCATGGGCGTGGCTGAATGTAAATCAGCTGTGTCCTGAACAAGTTTGGTAAATTACGGCTGATTGACATTTATCAATGTCTGCACGAGAGTACGAAAAAAAAATCAGCTAAACCTTTGTAAATAAAGTGGGAAGTTCAGAAGGCTGAACTACAAATGACATAACTAAGAGATTCATAATTGAGGCACTTTGAGAATAAATATCATGGTTCAGGGTTGTGTCAGGATTTAAAAACTCCACAGTTAGTGTTTCAGCACACTGCAGGAGCGCGTGGCTGTTATGTAACACAAGACTGTAGGTGATGCAGAGTAAATGTGCAACGCTGATATCATTTCAGATCCACATCAACACGACGAGCACGGAGGAGGCTGCCACTACAGATGGTGTTCTGTAACTTTAAACCAGCTTTTGAAGTCTGAAGTTTTTGCTGGCTTTGCTGAATCATCTCAAATGTAAAACACACTCTAGTAACCACTTATCCCTTAAACTCAGGTTTTTAATATGTGAAGCTATGAACATTGAGCTTGTCAGTGATGTTTCAGCTGATAACTGCCTCCAGGAGCAGCAAGATTGTAGCAGGAATTTAAAAGATTCCTGAAACTACATTCCAGGAACTAAAATCACTCCTTGTGGCCTGAAGTTCTGTGACTTCCTGGAAGTTCTTGGGTTCATGCAGTGAAATTGCAGGAATTTTGTGTGTGTATGTGTACCTGCTTGAACCTGGGGCTGCAGGACGGTGTGTGTGTGTGTGTGTGTATGTGTGTATGTGTGTATGTGTGTGTGTGTGTGTGTGTGTGTGTGTGTGTGTGTGTATGGTTATCTGATGATGCTCACACCCGCAGGTTTGAACACGTGCCTCTGTTAACACCAAACGGCGACGTCCTGATCCAGGATTTATCCTTCGAGGTTGGTGTTTATTATTTTATACAAATCAGAGTTTTTGTATTCGCTATTTAATGGGAATTAATGAATTAATTTGATTGTTTTAATCATAAAGTAGAATTTGATCATGTTTAAGTCATCATGTCAAATACAGTCGGTGCTGAGATTTCCTTTTTTATCTACTGATTTGTTTGTGTAGTTGTATTATAGTGTGTATTGTATTATATTTGTGTTTTTATGTTTTTGTAGTTTCAGTTCTATCCAGTTCACACCCTGATTGTTACAGTGCCAATACATCTGATAAAAACAGTGTAATTGTGTGTGTGTGTGTGTGTGTGTGTGTGTGTGTGTAGGTGTTGTCGGGGGCGAATGTGTTGGTGTGTGGACCAAACGGCTGTGGGAAGAGTTCACTGTTCAGAGTTCTGGGAGAGGTGAACAACACAAACACACACCGCCCACTTTATTAGGAACACCTGTACACTGCTCAGTCATGCAGTTATCTAATCAGCCAATCACGTGGCAGCAGCACAATGTATAAAATCATGCAGATGCAAGTCAAGCACATGAAACCTTGAGGTGGATGATGAGCTACAACAGCAGAAGACCACATCAGCTTCCACTCCTGTCAGCCAGGAGCAGGAATCTGAGGCTCTCATGGGCACAGACTCACACACACACACACACGGGGCAGCTGAAGATTAGAAATAAAAAAATCACCTGGTGTTTTTCCAGTCTTCAGCTGGCCAGTGTGGGTGAGTCTGTACTCATGAAAGCGTGTTCTGAGATGCTTTTCTGCTCACCACGGCTGTAAAGAGTGATTATTTGAGTTACTGTATCCTTCCTGTCAGCTCAGTCTGCTCGTTCTCCTCTGATCTCATCAACAAGCTGTTTCAGCTGCAGATCCTCCGCTCACAGGATGTTTTTTGTTTTTCGCCCCATTCTGTGTAAACTCTAGAGACTGTTGTGTGTGAAAATTCCAGGAGATCAGCAGTTTCTGAAAAACTCAAACCAACACATCTGGCACCAACAACCATCCCACAGTTAAAGTCAAGGAGATCTCACTGTTTCTTCACTCTGATGTTTGATGTGAACATTAACTGAAGCTCTTGACCTGATGAGTTTATGTGTTGTGCTGCTGATTAGATAACTGCATGAATGAGCAGGTGCACAGGTGTTCCTAATAAAGTGGACAGTGAGTGCACACAAACCATAGACACAACAACCACACTTTATATCACCCACTCAGTCAGGAATAATAACTGTGTGTGTGTGTGTGTGTGTGTGTGTGTGTGTGTGTGTGTGTGTGAGACAGTTGTGGCCTCTGTTTGGAGGACGCATCACCAAACCACAACGAGGGAAACTCTTCTACATCCCACAGGTAATTATACCTGTCCACCTATCTGTCTGTCTATCTGTCTATCTATCTATGTGTATTGACTGATTAGTTTTCTGAAAGCTTCACACAGGAAATAAACTCTGTGTGTGTGTGTGTGTGTGTGTGTGTGTAGAGGCCGTACATGACTCTAGGTACACTCAGGGATCAGGTTATTTATCCCGACACACACATGGAGCAAATACGGAAAGGAATCTCGGATCAGGTACGACATGGAGCGCTGAGATTCACATTCATTACACGGAGGAATAAAACCAACACCATCATATGAGTGTATTATTATTATTATTACCTGTGTGTGTGTGTGTGTGTGTGTTGTACGTGTGCAGGTGTTGAAGGATTACCTGGATAGAGTGCAGCTGTCTCACATCGTGGAGCGAGAGAGCGGTTGGGAGAGCGAACAGGACTGGATGGATGTTCTGAGTGGAGGAGAGAAACAGAGGATGGCGGTAAATCCTGAAATTCTATTGGTCCAGAGAAACACAAACAAAACAAAAACAAAGAAGCATAAACATGAACTAACAAACCGGAGCAGCAGTAACCATGAAACACACAGCACTACAAATGACAAAAGCCTGACAAAGAAACACACAGAAACCTGAAGTTAAACAGGTGCAGCAAGAAACAGGTGTGAGTGCTCAATGAGGCATGTGACAGTCATGTGATGTGCTAGGGCTGATGGGTAATGTAGTGTTTGATATTAGATTAGATTCAACTTTATTGTCATTGTGCAGAGTACGAGTACAGAGCCAGTGAAATGGCTTCAAAGACTTCCAACCAGAAGTGCGAAAAGCATTATGTGTGTGTGTGTATATATATATATATATATACACACACACACACACACATGTGCGTATATTATATGAAATAACAGTGTAATATTTTGGGTGTTAGATGGCTCGTTTGTTCTACCACAAGCCTCAGTTCGCCATTTTAGACGAGTGTACAAGTGCCGTGAGTGTGGACGTGGAGGATTACATCTACAGCCACTGCAGGAAGGTAACTAACACACACACATACACACATGTGCACACACACATACACACACACACACAAACTCACATACACACACGCACACACACATATACACTTTCATTACTAAATATTATTAAATAATTGAAATGTGTATTAGAACTGGTATTAAATCTGTTATAATTGTTGTGCGTGTGTGTGCGTGTGTGTGTGTGTGTGTGCACGTGTGTGTGTGCACGTGTGTGTGTGTGCGTGTGTGTGCTGCAGGTTGGAATCACTCTGTTCACTGTCTCACACAGGAAGTCACTGTGGAAACACCACGAGGTAAAAACACACACATAGTAAATAATAAAAATAAATGTAATAAAATGTAAAATCATTAAAGTGCGACACTAAAGAGTTCTCACTCACACTAGGGTTCAGTCATGAAGTGTGAGGAATAACACTACTGCACTGTGTGTGTGTGTGTGTGTGTGTGTGTGTGTGTGTGTGTGTGTGTGTGTGTTGCAGTTTTACCTATACATGGATGGCAGAGGAGGTTACGAGTTCAAGCGCATCACCGAGGACACGGTGCAGTTCGGCTCCTGAGTGTGTGTGTGAGTGTGTGAGTGTGTGTGTGTGAGTGTGTGTGAGAGTGTGTGTGTGTGAGTGTGTTTGAGTGTGTGTGTGTGTGTGAGTGTGTGTGTGAGTGTGTGTGATCTTTTGTCTCCGTGACAGAGGAAGGTGTTTATCGTCTCTCAGATTGAGATCACACTTTAAACGTTTCTCACGTGAAGTTTCAGTTTTTAAGGTTTTAACTGAAGTCCTGATTTTCTGCTGTGATGAAAACACTCAGGATTATTTCTATATCTGTGGGATTTACTGTTATGCATTTAGTGTGTGTGTGTGTGTGTGTGTGTGTGTGTGTGTGTGTGTTTTAATGAAGTCATTTTTGTTGTTAAACTGCAATAACGTCTGTTACAAACTCGGACTTCCTCGTGTATAAAATGTATTTATTTAATATGTTTATTCATCACCTGGACCTTCATATTAAATATAGTATTATTATTATTATTATTATTATTATTATTATTATTATTATTTTATAAACTTCAGTGTGTTGTTTTTATTGACAGAGAAATATATTTTCTGTAATTAATAATTATATTAATATTATTTGTATTGTCTCTGAATGTATTATTGTGTCTCCTAATACTAATATTGTATAAATAATATAATAATAAACAGATTAAACAAGATCAACAAAACCATTAACAAGATTTTACACACAAATCATTTAATAAACTTTTTTTTTATTTATTTATACATAAAGAATATAAATGTTATATAAATCTCTGCTAAAGTATTTATTTTATTAAACTGTGTGATGACATCAGCAAAGTCCTTTATGAAATATAGTTTTAAAAAAATAAAATAATTGTATGCAATAAATATATCAGGTAATATATAGCTATATTACACATATATACACATCTCTGTAGAATAAATAAATGTTTATTCACAACATTAATCATAAAAATATAAGATAGAAAAGATGAAATCTGTATTTTACTCAGCACTACATGTAGATTTGATCATTAACAGAGTTCTAGTGGATATACTTTAACTGAATCTGTAATGAGTATTACAGCAGAAGTGTGTGTGTGTGTGTGTGTGTGTGTGTGTGTGTGATCAGATCTGATCATATTCCTGTTTCACAGAAACTAAAGAGCAACTCTCACATCAAAGCCTGATGATGCGTTTCCTCTAAACCTCTTTAACGACGTGAATCTCCTCCGCCTGCTTTTCTCTTCTTCTCCGTCTGCAGCAGCAAACAACCACAACAGTGACGATGATGAGAAGCGTCACGATGACGAGGAGTCCAGCGATGACCAGCACCGGGTCAAACTCTGTACGAGAAACACACACACACACACACACACACACACACACACACACACAGTAGAGAACAGGAACAAGATTATTAAAATACTTTCAACATTAAACATGCCTGTGAGCTAAGCACACACACACTCACACACACTCACACACACACTCACTCACACACACACACACACACACACTCACACACACACACACACACACACACACTCACACACACACACACATCACGTCACATCATTTATCATCATAGAGAAATATTAGCTGATTAGAGCTGCACTAATTCTACAGTGTACAGAGCTGTGTGTCCTGCAGGGGGCGCAGTGGAGACATGAGAAAAAAACAGTTTCCTCCTACAGAGGTGAGAGTTTGAGTGTTGAAGAGGTCAGAGGTCAGTGTTTACCTGTGAAGAGGTCAAAGGTCAGTGCAGGTGAACACTTGGGTAAAGTCCACTTGGCCAGTTGCCTGTTTGCTCTGCGAGATGCGATGAACACTGAAACTCTGAAACAGTAACTGGGTCCTCGCTCCAAGTCCCTCATCACCACCTCACTGTCCGACACCACAGTCTGCTTCTACACACACACACACACACACACACACACACACACACACACACACACACACAGTCATTATCATCATCACTGTAACTACACACACTGCAGTGCTGCATGTGTTACACTCAGCCACAGGTGGGCGGAGCTAATAAATAAAAATCATAATCATCACCTGTGTTTTCTGATACACACACACACACACACACACACACACTCTCTCACACACACACACACACACACACACACACTGCTGATACACACCCTCCCTGTGCTTCCTGCTTTGTTGTACATGATGCTGTATTTGAGGTCGTGTTTAAAGACGTCTCGGAGCGTGAGGTGGTGTCCGTCTCTGTACAGCGCCGTCTGCTGGTCAGCGATGTGCAGCACGATCGTATCGTTCTCATCCAGCTTTACACTGAACTGTGGAGCTCTGATTACAGCTGCAACACACACACACACACACACGACATGTCTGACATTAACCATGAGTTTTACACACACATACACGACATATTTAACATTCACTGTGAGTTACACACACACACACTCAGGCAGACGGAGAGGAAGGGTGTAATAATCACACACTCACTGTCGTTATAAGGGCAGAATCGTTTAGACTGAGTAAGCGGGAGCTCCATGGGGTCAAAGGTCATGAGCTCAGTTACTACGTCTGCAGTGTAGGCAGCTTTAAGGTCAGTGAGGTCATCTGTGAGGTCACACTCCGGGTGAGAGATTCGGATGCAGTGAGGATTCCTCTGTCTCTCTTTGCCCACCCTGAGAACACACACACACACACACACACACACACACACACACACACATCTTAATAATAATAATACTGTATGTCTGAGAGGTGAGAGCAATAACTGAAAAGCTAAATAACTAACAGTGTGTGTGTGTGTGTGTGAGATAAACAGATTTACCGGGAGAACTCGACGGTGTGTGTGTGGTCAGAGTCAGAGCTCCAGGTCAGGATGGTTTTAAAGTTTAATGATTTCCAGGTCAGGTTCTGAGCTCGGGGCAGAGGAGCGCTACCTGAGGACAGAAAAGAAAAGAAAAGAAAAGAAGAAACACTGAGGCAGAGTTCATTAATCTAATCGAACCTTTCAATTTAATTCAGTTTTTTTTGTATAGCGCTTTTAACAGTGGACGTTGTCACACAGCAGCTTTAAATAAATTCAGGATATAAATTTTGAGTTTATAAATTTATCCCTAATGAGTGAGTCAGAGGTGACGGTTTTGAGGAAAAACTCCCTGAGACGATATGAGGAAGGAACCTTGAGAGGAACCAGACTCAAAAGGAACCCATCCTCATCTGGGTGACGGAGAGTGCGATTATAAATAACTAACTTATGTAACTGTGTACTACACGGACAAGTAGTGCAAATGTGCAACCAGGAAACTCATCACAGTTGGTGTTTCAGTGTGAGACTCTGTGACTCGTCCTCTTAGTGTTTATTTAAAAGTCTTTCATTCTAATCAGAGTCTCATTCTGCATGTGTGGTTGCTGAGGTAGTGAGATATTCAGGAATAAATCATTTCTCAGTTAAACTCGTCACAGAGGCTGGAGTGGCATTTCATCCTCAGCAGCAGAAGCGAGTGAGAACCGACGTGTGGCGCAGAACTGAGGAGGTTCTCCACCACACAGCACAGAGACCCTGAGAGAAGTGACGCAGGTCTCCGGCTGATACGCATCTGAGTTTCAGATTTTACTCTTCACAGCTTTTACATACAGAAACTTTTTATTTTATTTTACTTTTTTTAACCTGAACCTAATCACAGATGTGTATAACACACTGACTGAAACTAGGGACCTCAGTAAATCATTTCGTCTGTCAGCGTCTCGTACTTATTTATTATAACGTTATTACACTGCTGCTGCGACTGATAATAACCCGAGTGACGTTATTAATCTACAGCGTTTTACATAAAACTTACATCACTTTTACTGAGTGAGTAGATTATTCTTCGTGCGTGTGTGTGTGTGTGTGTGTGTGTGTGTGTGTGAAGAATTTTGTTCCTGCTGATCATTTTCCAGTTTACATGACATTATAGTTATTAAATATGATTATATGAATGCTGATAGACATTAAAGGTGCTATAAGGTCATTATGAGTCGTTATTATTATTAACAGGAGTGTAATAAAGATCCACTCAGGACTCAGGACTCTTCTCCCTGTCTTAGTGCACTACGCAGGGTACCTACTTAGTGCACTACATCTCTGTTAAGGACACATTCAGCCTTCAGTGTTCATTTATTACATGTAGATTCTTTCTGTTTCTGTGAAGTGTGTGTGTGTGTGTGAGAGAGAGAGAGAGAGAGAGTGTGTGTGTGTGTGTGTGTGTTCTTACCGGACACTGAGCTGAAGAAGAGCAGGAGAAAGTGACACACTGAAATCCGCCGCATTTCTCTGTTCAGTCTTTTACTCCGTTATTAAAGTGTTCAGATTAACGCTGTGTTAATAATCCTGTGTGTGTGTGTGTGTGTGTGTGTGTGTGTGTGAAGCTTTAACGCAGTGTGATCTGCAGCTCTGAATGTTTTAATCTCCGCTTTACAGACACTAAAATCTCCTCCAGCTCCTTAGCCACGCCCCACATATGGAGAAATATGGCAGTGGGCGGAGCCTCAGACACGCCCCTACTGCCGTAGTAAGACTACACGTAGATCATAAGAAATTCCGCTTGTTACCATATATGGTCATCCGGAGCAGCAGACACACACACACACACACACACACACTCCAGATTGTATGAGTAAACTAGACACACTTCAGCCACAAAAAATCCATGATTCATGACATTTTCGTGTTTTATTCCTTATTTAACTCAGTTAAAGTGAAAGTACAATTTTTAAATGAAACTTAATATTTAATATTGATGCTAATGAAGCTGATGTTAATGAAGTGTTACGTTTCACTGTTACACAGACACACAGTGATGAAAGAACCTGTGTACAGTTATAGAATTATATCATTTATCATATCATATATCATTAATTATCCTTTAATGCTTGCTGAAAGTGTGTGTGTGTTAAGTTTTATCTCTTGAACGCTTAAACAGTAAAAGTGAGAGAAGATTACACAAACTTTTTGAGTCCAGCGGCTGCATTTTACGGAAGTTGCCATGGAAGCACTGCGGAGAACCCAGCAGGAGTGGTGGCGGCTCTGGGGCTGCTCGGTGTGAGGAGGGCTGTCCTGAGCGAAAAGACACTGAGGGGCGTTAAGTCGGCAGCTCAGCCAGCTGCTGTGCATCTTAAACATGTTCCAGTTGTGCCAGAGGTGCTCCGTTCTGCTCCAGTCGTTCCACCAGGTCAGGCCGATGTGTCCGTGAAGGAGGAAGACGAGCTGTGACACGCCTTTCCTGACGCTCTCTGTCCCATTGAGGACATCGATAGAGGCGATGCAGACGTCCCACTGCTGTTCTCTGAATATGGAAAGGGCATCTGTGTGGACCTCCGCAGCCTCGAGGCCCAGCAGTCAATCTGACCAAGAGACATAGAAGGTCATGAGATCACCGAGCGTGTGCGTGCTCTTCTGATCACCTCATTCAGGTGCATCACTCGAGGTTCCAGCTGCTCCAGGAAACTCTGTACATGACCGTGGTTATCCTCAGGAGGTCTTCAAAAGCTGCTTCACATTCAGAAAAGGTTCCAAGCAGAACCTCGTTAGGAAATGATGAACTCTCAACTATGGAAAGAACTCTTAAGAATCTTTTTTTCTTAAAGTGCAGTTATTATGAAAATTGTAAATAAAATGTGCTTCTGTGTTATAAAAGTTCTGAAACATGGATACAGGAACATTCTGAGATATAAGAACCTGCATCTGTCTAGAGAACACAATACTCTCTCTCTCTCTCTCTGTCTCTCTCTCTGTCTCTCTCTCTGTCTCTCAAACACACACACACACACACACACACACACACACACACACACACACACTATGTTTTTGGACAGTGAGAGGGAAGCGGAGAACCCTGAGCTCAGGATCAGCCTGGAACCCTGGAGGTGTGAGGTCACAATGCTACACACCTCATCACCCCGAAATCAATAATGAATGAATTCATTATAATAATTATTTTAATTTGTTATTAAATATTTGCTTTAGTGGCCTATAAATTGATTCAGTTATTAATAAAATATATAAAATACAAATCCTATTAATGTGCCAAGTTCTAATCACACAGCAGGAGTTCATCTTTATTTTTATTTCTCACTTCTTACAGTGATATCAGTTTAATTGAAGTTTTAATTGAGTTTTTCTAATGATGAGATGTTTAATATTATGAATTATTCTGCTGAGCGGCTCTATGGGATACGCATCATTTCATCAGAACTAATTTCTTCATTCTTTAGCTCTGAGAGTCACGGAAGCATTCTGACTATATTTAAATGAATTCAGTTCAATGTAATGGGGAAGTAATTCAGGTGAACACAGCACTCCTTCTACACCGCGCCCCACACCTCTACACCGCGCCCCACACCTCTACACCGCGCCCCACACCTCTACACCTCGCCCCACACCTCTACACCGCGCCCCACACCTCTACACCGCGCCCCACACCTCTACACCGCGCCCCACACCTCTACACCGCGCCCCACACCTCTACACCTCGCCCCACACCTCTACACCGCGCCCCACACCTCTACACCGCGCCCCACACC
>CM074994.1:19615935-19630935 GCA_037576825.1 Pangasius krempfi
ACTACACTACACTTTCACTACATATAAACACTAAACTACACTATACTTTCACTACATATAAACACTAAACTACACTATACTTTCACTACATATAAACACTAAACTACACTACACACTACACTACATACACACACTACCCTACACTACATTTTCACTACATATAAACACTAAGCTACACTACACCATCTCTACATATACACACTACACCCCCACTACATTTTTCATCACACTTATTTGTCCAGTGGGATGATTGACAGGCTGCGTTGCCGATTGGTGGAGTTTTGCTGTGAGAGGCGGAGTTTCCTCTCCATCCTCTCTCTCTCCTTTCTTAATCGTCTCTCCTCTTGCT
This sequence comes from Pangasius krempfi, assembly GCA_037576825.1. Taxonomy (NCBI): domain Eukaryota; kingdom Metazoa; phylum Chordata; class Actinopteri; order Siluriformes; family Pangasiidae; genus Pangasius; species Pangasius krempfi. The sequence goes on from CM074994.1 coordinate 19,616,285, forward strand.
GGATCCGCCTTCTTTCTCGTTCCACTCCTGCCTCCTCCTCTCTCAGAGCCTGAGCTCGCTCCACCCACTGCTGTTGCTCCACCTCCAGTTCCTCCTTCTCTCTTTTCATCCTGTCCATCTCCTCAGAGTGATCTCTGTCTCTCTGCTCCACATTTGAATTGCACGCACTCCCATCATCAACCTGAACACACCGTTCAATAACACACAGACAACTTTACACAACTTTAATTAAAACACACATACACACATTACACAACATTCACTAACACACACAATGTTACACATGATTCATTAACACACACAATTTTACACAGCATTCATTAACACACACAATGTCACCCAACATTCATTGACACACATCACTACACAGCATTCATTAACACACACAGTGTTACACAGCATTTATTAACACACATACATAACTTTATACAGCTTTCATTAACCCACACACAGTGTTACACAACATTCATTAACATGCACACACAATGTTACACAGTGTTCCGTAATCCATTATTCCACACCCCTATTGTCTCTTTATTAAGCCACACCCACCTTCCCATCAGTGTCAGGCTGCAGAGTTTCTTCCTCCAGAATCAGGAGTTTCTGAACCTCGTACACACTGTCTTGCATCATAACTGCAGCCTGCATCATTTACATAATATCATTTACATATCAGTATTTATATACAGTCATTTATATATCATCATTATTTACATATTTAAATAATCTTTAAAAAAGACACAGACCTGCAGACTGTACAAGATCTGAGTTAAACTCTGCACACAGTCCACCACCTGTAGTCAGATACCCAAACACACATATATATTAAAAACAAACAAAAAAAACAGTATGTAAGTTCATGTTTTTAGCTATTAAAAATCCCAAAACGTACCTGTGCTATATCTCTAAGCATATTAGCCTGTTAGCAATGTTAGTGTCAGACTAATTGCTGTTTGAATTATTATTATTATTATTATTATTAGTAGTAGTAGTAGTAGTAGTAGTAGTATTACCTTTAGTATAAGATGTTCCTTCCGTTTTAGACGTTTCTTGCTCAGTTCCTCAGCTGAAGATAAAATTATTCCATTCATTCATGTGTCTAATAATAATAATACAGTTTCAGATGCTTTGGCACATCTCCGGAAAATGTCTTAAAGTTCTCAAAACATTAAATGCAAGTACCACAACCATTTAGACTGTAGGCTACTCCATCTTTTACATGAAAAAGAATAGGTTTGTCTTTATTTCTTTTCTCCTCTCCAACCTTTACAATGAGATCTAATATCCTCTGTAGACACTGAATAGTATTTGTCAAAAGTCATTCAATTTCACAGTAACAAAGTAGTTATCCACACTTTTCATCAACATGTTCTGTTACATGTACCATATATGCATCTTCACATTACAAGCAGGTAAGACACAGCAGGCATAATATAGAACAACAAAAAAATAATAAAAAAAAGAAATCTCACAAGAAAATGAGTAATGTAAACTATTCTGAACAAAGAAGGAGAACAAGGAATGTAATATCACTGATCATCCAAACACATCTGTTTATCTGAGCACAGCATTTCATCTATCTGAACTGTACATAGATCATAGAAATATACTTGTGTATGACAACTGATAGGTTATTGGCTGCACCAGTGAACACGTAAATTAAACATCGCTTTTATTTTGCAGTAACTGTGAGAATAAACTCAGTAACCGCATGTCAAGATACACCTGTTATCAGTTCTAATGGCATTCCAACTCCAGATTACTGACATTTATGATCTAGTGTATGTATTTGCCTGTTATGACTGTTGGGTGGATTATTTTGTATGAAAGTATTTACACAACGGGCATGTTGATAAATAATGTGAGTTCATTAAAACAACAAGTTTTGTTCAGTAAGGCGTCAATGTATGACATGATCAGTGGAAGACAACTGTGCACAAACATCTGAATTCTGTGTGAAACCAATGAGAAATGCTGATAATGTTCTGATCAAATGACTAATCGGTTTGCAGTATTTCACGCAGGGTTTTGAAAAGAACGATTGCCATTTGACAATTGTGCCAAAGCAAGTGATAAAAACTGTAATAAAACAGTAACAATAATAATGACAACAACAACAACAATAATTTTTTAATAACAATAACACACACTCACCATGCTGAATGAAATCATGATAACCAAAGAGCAGTGACATCACACACACCAGCAGATTTACTACTGAGCGATAAAAAGGCAGACACAAAGAATTGGTTAGATTTAACTTGTTATGTGTGTTACATTAGCACAATTTGTCCAAGAGTACATAGTGTGTGCATGTTCAACATCTGTGTAATGATGTTTGTGTGTGTGTGTTTACCCTCTGCCTGCGCAGCAGTCAGTAGTGTCGCTCCACATGGTGTATGTGTGTGTGCTTGTATGAGCAGATGCTGGTGAGTTACTTTCCCAACACAAACCCTCATTTTCTCCTCCAGAACTGCATACACCTGCACATCTAGAGAAAACAGAGCCTCTAGACACACACACACACACACACACACACACACACACACACACAGTAAACATCATTACAGAGATGTTGACCAGTAGCGCTCATGCTGTGACTGTGAGCATCTTCTACACACTGCTATAATCACTACTATAACATCTACAACTGCTCACACATAGATAGATACAAGATAGATACAGAGAGGAAATATGTCTTTGGAAATATGTATTCCAGTACACATATCCTTCAAATTTACACACATAATCTTTGACTGTGTACTTATAAATATGTACCAAAAAGTATTTTTTCATATGCATAAAAAAGATAATTTATGTTTAAAAAACTAAACTGATAGGGAAAAATGTACTCAGACACTGTATTTAAAAATAGATATGTAAAGGTTATATAAAAATAAATCATGTTCTAGATAAATATTTTTTAAAACTGTTTTCATGCAAATTGCTCCTGGTGTCATTATAAAGGGCGTTACCCTTTGTACAAAATAGCAAAAGCAAAGTACAGAGTTGGGAGCATCATGACACGAGGCTTCTTCTCTGCAAACCGCACTGGGGCATTCCACGTCATCAAACATGGCTTTGCAAAAAGTATCAATGTCAGTATTTTGTGGTGTCTGAATATTTTTCCCTATCAATTTAATTTTTTAAATACATCTTTATTTATGCTTATGAATACATGCTTTTTTTGTTCATATTTATAATTACAAAGTCAAAAGACATTATGTACAAATTTGAAGTGGATATACAGTATGGACTGGAAGTATATTAATAACAAAAAAAGTGTCTGAATACTTATTTCCCCCCACTAAAGGTTGATAGATAGATAGATAGATAGATAGATAGATAGATAGATAGATATGCATTATTGTTTTCAGAGTTTCTACTGAAGAGAGAGTAACATGCTGAGAGGAAGTGCTGTGGAGTCAGAGATAGATCACAGAACCATCTACACCTGTGTGCACCAGGTAGGAATACCTGATGGACTGGAACTTTTTAAGGACTGGAAGTCTTGATAATCTTCTCTTCAACTTCATTTCCTCCTCAGCTTCATCTCCTCAAGTTCACCCCTCTTAAATTTCTCCTCCTATTCAAGTTCACCTACTCAAGTTCCCCTCCTCCACTCTTCAAGCTCACCTCCTCCTCAAGTTTACCACCTTCTTTTCAGGTTCACCTTCTCTTTGAGTTCATCATCTCTTCAAATTCACCTCCTTTTCATGGTCACCTCCTCTTCAGGTTCATTCTCTGTTCAAGTTCACCTCCTCCTTATGCGGTAAATTACTTACTGCTGGCCTCTGATCATGGTTGTGTCTCCTTGCTTGTGCTGCTTGACTTGATTTGCTGTTCTCCTCGATAGAAAATGTAGTAGGCATTAAGGGGATGGCCCTCTCCTGGCTCAGCTCTTATTTGACGGATCCTTATCAGTTTCTAGACGTAAATGGTGACTTCTCTATGCATACTAAGGTAAAGCTTGGTGTCCCACAAGGCTCTGTTTTAAGCCTCATGGATAGCCTCAATATCACCATGGGTTTACAACTTTAACAACTTCAATTTAATACAAGACACTTAAATTTAAAACTCTAATGATTCTCATACTCAAGTTCCTTTTAACACCATTAGCACTACTTGACTTTATAGTGTGACGGCGGGCTGCTGCACCACATAATTAAACTGCTGCACACTAGTCATTCTACTGTTGCCGTGGTGCTGAACGGACAGCGCCGTTTCAACACTACTTTTGTGGACCACAGGAGAGCACATGGTTGCTGGGTGGAGCAGGGGAATGCCTGCAGCGACTGCCCCCACGCTCCTCCATGGGCATCCCTCACTGCCCTCTCCACCTCAGAACGTGTCCCATACCCCCTCTGCACTCCCATCTCCTTTCACCTAAGAAAATAAAAAGCTCCATAACCACCAACTCCCACTCTGGCTGTGTCTGTGTTCTTCCTGCCGCTGCAGCAAGTCGCTACAACAGAATACATTTATTGAAGAGTAATGATTTATAATCACACTATCTGGTGTCACCCAGATGAGGATGATTTGCTTTCTGAATTTGATTCCTCTCAAAGTTTCCTCCTCATGTTGTCTCAGGGTTGTCTCAGGCTTGCTCATTAGGAATAAATTAAAAATGTATATCCAGATTTCTATAAAACTGCTTTGTCGCAATGCCCATTGTTAAAAGTGCTATACAAATAAAATTGAATTGAAGTCCACCTCCTTTTCAATTTCACCCCCTTTTCAAGTTCACCTCCATTTATTGTTCACTTTCTCTTTAAGTCCACTTCTTTTTAAAGTTCTCCTCATTTTCAGGTTCATATTCTTTTTAAGTTCACCCTCTATTCCTCTTTGTGTCCACCTTCTCTTAAAGTTCACCTCCTTTTCATGTTCACTTCCTGTTCAAGTTCACCTCCTGCTCTTATTGCTTTATTTATTTAATCCCTTGCTTTATGTTTGTGTTTGAATGGATGACTAGATATAAATTAATGGATGAACGGATGGGTGGAGTGATGGATAAATTGGTGGAGATATGATATGATAATTGTATAAGGGTGTGGATGAATGGATGGAAGGATAAACAGAAAAAGGCATGGACATGTACCTTGCAGTGTGTTTAAGTTCTTGCATTTCACCTCTTCATTATTCTTCGGTTCATTATCAGGCAAACTGAAACAAAACCACAGACATCACATGACTTAGATTTACCTATGGGCTGTGTACTGTGTACTACTAATGTAGTAATCAGTGTGTCAGATTGGAACACTACCAGAACACCATAGTACTGAATTTACAGTATCAGTGTGTGTGGCTTAGTCAACTTGCGCAACCTCATGGTGACCTTTCTGACCACTCCCTATGTCTATCTGTCTCTATTTCTCTGTCTCTCTCTCTGTCTCTGTCTGTCTCTCTCTTTCTCTGTCTCTCTGTCTGTCTCTCTCACATGCTCACACACCTGTCTGTGGTGTGTTGCAGCAGTGTGATCCACCTGTCTCTCTCTTCACGATTATATGTGTGGATCTCATACATTTCCGGCTCTGCTGCGTCACTACTGATAAGAAACAGTCCTCGATCCTGATTGGCAATTTCTCTCAGGATCAAAGCACGCAGAGGAACAACAGAAGGCTTCTGCTCCTGCACATATGCACACGTACATGTACACACACACACACACACACAGTCACATACTCAGTGAAATGGCTGAGAATTGTTAAAAACACTTTATACATAAATGAATTATTTTAATTGTGTGTGTGTATACCAAAGCAGCGAATGTGAACTTCTGCTCTTTCTCCTGAAGAAAAACCAGAACATCAGAGAGAAGAAGTGCGAAAACATCTGGAGAACCACACACACACACACACACCCACACACACACACAGAGAAATTAGATGAAAAGTTATTTGGAAATGGAAAAAAGCAACATACAAGAACTTAGGTATGCACACACACACACACAAACACACACACACACCTCTCAGTCTGCCTGATGTAGTCCTGCAAGTGAGTGTAGCAGAGTGTGTGAGTGTGTGTGGTGTGTGTGTGAGAGTGTGTTTGCTGTAGATCTCTCCACTCTTCAGGCGAGTGAAGCTCTTGTTATCCAGACGGTTGATGATATCATCAAGTTCCCGTGCACGCTGGATTTTCTCCACATGCAGCTCAACACCCGATAACACACACCGCACCCCCTCCAGCGCTGCCATGACATCATCATGCTCGATTCCGGCCCCTACAGGATAACACACCACATTACAGTGTTTGACTCTGCCCCCTGTAGGACAGTAGGCGTGTGATAGGTGTGTGTTGTACCATCGGTGTGCTGCAGTAGTCTCTCCAGCAGGACGGGGTATTTTGTGATTCTCTGTGTAACCAGCAACAGAAATTCTGGGATTTCTCTGCGTTTAATGACCAAATTACTGCTCTGCTGCTGTACAAATAAACACGCACACACACACACACACACACACACACACATTTATCACTCACACACAAACACACAAAATAACAAGTGAAATATAATCTCTCATATAATTTCGGTAGATATCTGTCTGGTCTAGCTATAATGTGCATAGCGTGTGTGTGCGTGTGTGCGTGTGTCAGAGTGACAGAGACTCACTCTGAGGAACAGCTGTAGTTTCCTGTTGCTCTGTTGAAGTTGTTTGTAAATTTTCAGTGCTGCAGATTGTTTACTGCAGAAATCTCCATACAGAGCCATCATGTGACCTGCAGATGGACATGAGAACTACAGACACACACACACACATGAAACACACACATATGAAACACACACACAATCAAGCACACATATGAAACACACACACACACGCGCACAAACAAACACACATATGACACATACCTGTTGTAGCAGTATGTCTCCGATCCTGTGGATGATGAAGTTCTTGTTGTTGCTCAGGTGTGTTGAAGTGTGTTGTCTGTTCTCCATCTTGGTCAGGAAGTTCCTGTGCAGAGTTATGAGGTCATCCAAACATGGGAAAATCTGACCAATCACATCCTGTTCCAGCTGCACCTCCTCCACTAAGCCCCGCCTCAAAACGTCACTCATCACCGTGAGAGTCTGAACGTGATGAAACTCTGTCTGCATGAGCTCTGAAACCAAAACTCCAATTAACCAATCAGAGAGAAGAAGAAAAGACTTCACCAGTCAGACCACAGCACTTACTTAATACAAAACTTTAATTAGTGATAACGTTATTCTCGTTTAATAACAGGTTTGAGATCAGACCTCCAAGAGGTAAATTATTATTCTAAACAGACTTTTAAAACTGGAGTGCCAAGTGTATTGTGTTGCCATGGTAACTGACCATAGATCACTTCCTGCCTTTTCACAGTTTTTCGGTCAAGTGTATGTGAGAATTCAAATCCGACAACGGCACTCCACGACTCAGCGGAATAATCCAGCGGTGCAGGAACTGAGCAACACACACACACACATTAGCACATAAACACAGGATAATACACACACACACACACACACACACACACACACACACACACACATTAACACAGAATAATACACATACATCCATGCATACATACACACACATTAACACATAAACACAGGATAATACACACACATTCTTACACACACACATTAGCACATAAACACAGGATAATACACACACACACACAAACACACACACATTAACACAGAATAATACACACACATTCATACATACATACACACACATTAACACATAAACACAGGATAATACACACACATTCTTACACACACACACACACACACACACACACACACACACACACACACATTAGCACATAAACACAGGATAATACACTCACATTCATACATACATACATACATACATACATACATACACACACTAACACAGAATAAAACACACATACACACACAAATACGTAAACACAGGATAACACACACATACATACATACACACAAACATTAACACATAAGCACAAGATAATACTCACACACATTAACATTTTAACACAGGATAACACAGGATAACACACACACACGCACACACATTAACATATTAACACAGGATAATAAACACACACACACTAACGTATTAACAAAGGATAATACGAACGCATTAAGACAGAACAATACACATGCATACACACACAGACACAAAAACGCACACATTAACAAAGGATAAATACACACAGCTGACTTCATCAACATGCTAATAGAGCATGTGTGTTTATAAATAAATCACTTCATGTTTTTGTGAATAAATAGATCAAAGACTCTCACCTGTGATTTCACATGGAGTTGAGGAACTACTGACACACTGACCAATCAGAGACCATGATTTCCTCATTGTCATCTCGTGACCACACCCCTCACTGTTACTCCTCCTCCTATACACACACAGACACACATTAATACAGGATAACACACAGACATGCTACATTCAACATACTTGAGTGTTGAAACTGTATTTTTCTCTCTCTCAGTCTTCTCTCTCTGTCAACACACACACACCCACCCACACACACACACACACACACCTGTGTGAGGTGGAGGTCTTGTGGCTGCTGCTGAATAGGGATGGAGAGCTGTGGCTTGATGAACCTGAGTAAGAATATAATAGATAAGTAAACACAGACTCCACCCATTGCCACATCCACTCATTACTGCCGACTACAAGCATTACACCTTCTAAGTCCCATACCTACACAGCTTGTTAACTCCACCCTCAGGACCACATTAACTACTTCCTGCTGGTAACAGCCACACCCACTCATTCCACCACACCCACTCATTCCACCACACCCACTCATTCAGTTCTGCTTCAGTGTGACATTATTTCCCAAACTTTTAGGGCAAATGACCCCAAATGAACATTATGAATTTCCTGTGCACCCAAGCCTTGACCATCCCACATCTTTTTAAAATTACAGATTTATAATATAGAACTGTAAGATTTGAAGCAGGGGTCTGGTTGATACTTGGCTCATGATTTTGCATGCATGTGCAGAAACACTAGGAATGCGAGTGGTGTTATTCACACACTTAAGTACATCCAGAAGATTTAAAAGCAATATCAGCAATGTCAGAGCCAAAACATCCCTGACTGTCTGGTTTCCATGTCAACATGTAAAATGTTTAGCAAGTCTATCCGCAGTGATGTTTAAACACACTCATGAGCTCTGTCTCTCAAAACTTTCTGCCACTGTTGTGATTATTGCCATTGACCTGCATCACAAATCGAAAATTCTTTGATTTTGACAAAACTATTTACTAATATAGAAAATCCAGAAAACTGGTAGGCAAAACAGAGCTTTCAGTAGATTATAAGGCCACATGAGAGGTTTTTTAAAATTCAAACACTAGCTGTTATAGGAAAACTGGCTAGTGTTAATACTCAATATCAGTCTAGAATAATACATAAGGATGTGATCTGAGGCATAATAATAGTTTGTTAGCAGAAGTAAATGGACGGAATTTGTTTTGTTTTTTAATTGCTGCATTACACTACTGCAGCATGTCAGGATAGTGAAAAAGACTATAATAATACATTCCATATTAATTTAAATGTGACTCTCAGTAACATTTAAAAAATATAATCACACAAAAATTGTCTTTGTTATTTCTAAAATTAATTTGTAAAATAAATAAATTCAACAAAAGAGGAGCTTGTGAGCAAAAAAAACAAACAAAAAAACCTGCAACCTGCTACTGCTGATGAGTCACATGATCAGAATAGAACAATACAATTGGCTCACTCACAAAGCAACATGGAGAGAGTAGATGCCTTCAGTGGGACCTGAGGAAGAGTTTAACCATATTTAATAATAAATGTTTTTTCACTGCCATTAAAATATAATTCAATCAAAAGTAATTAAAACATGGAAACATTTCAGAACTTTCAGAAACATTACCATAATTACTGAAAAATCCAGAAATAGAAAACTTCAGGATACTGAGAGATAAGTGAAAATGAAGTGAGATGTTGGAGGATAACTGTAGTGTTATGATGCATGAGTGAGCTCTTTAGCTTTACACTTATCTCCTTTCTCCAGTGAACTCTTTTTTATTAGAAATAAAGAGGTGTGACTGGAATGTCTGCATTTCTGAGAGAACGTGCATGCTTTTTTGTGAAGGGCAGAAGGCAGGATTTTAACATTTTGGATAAGCACAGATAAGAGTGTAGCTGAATTATTACCATAATTATACAAATACACACAGATATTAATATCAGTAAATAACATTCTAATCAGCGTGAGTTTATACTCAAATCCTTTGAAAAACTGTGAACTCACCAACGCCCTCAGCACCCCATAGTGCAGTGTAATGTAGTGTATTAATATGTAGTGAACTGTAGTGTTGTTTGCTGTGGCGACCCCTGAAGGGAAAAGCCGAAAGAAGAAGAACTGTAGTGTTGTATTGCACAGTACAGTATAGTGTAGTGTACTGTGGTATAGTACAGCGTAGTATAGTGTATTGTACTGTAGTTTAGCATAGTTTAGTGGGGTGTAGTGTTTATAATGTAGTGCTGTGTAGTGTAGTAGACTGTAGTGTTGCACAGTATTGTAACATAGTGTACTATAGTGCTGTGTAGTGTGGGGTGGTGAACTGTAGGGTAGTATAGTGTAGTGTTGTGTTGTACCTTGTGTGTGACATTACTTTGAGTTGGTGTCCACACCGGCCATTCGCCCGTCTCCTCCACAACTGCTCCTTCATTAACAGTCAACTTACTGAAACACATACATGACTTTGACATCACAGTGTGTGTGTGTGTGTGTGTGTGTGTGTATGCAGGGGTGGACAATACTTGAGTAATTCTTCATTACTATACTTAAGTATTATTAAGGTTTGAAGCCATCACTCAGGAACAGGAAGAGCACTGATGGGTGCTCCAGAAGCTGCAACCCCAGCTGCAGCTCCTTCATCTATAGCCGCACCAGCTGGACCACCCGTAACGCTCATGAAGATGTTCTCCATGGATGATTTGGAGGCCTTCATGGAGTGTTTCGAATGTGTGGCAGCTGCATGGGGATGGCCGGAGGACGAGTGGGCCCTACGCCTCCTCCCGGCTACCCATTTAAATTGCAGAGCAGCTCAAAGACTCAAGGATGGATGCTCTCAGAGGAACAGGACACCCTAGGAATTCTCAGTCTGGTGGTGCTGGAACAGTTAATTGCACAGGTGCCGACCAAAACAGCGGAGTGGGTCCAGTACTATCAACCGGTATCCCTCTCTGATGCCATCCAGCTACCGAAGGATCACCAGCTGGTGTCCATGGCGGCAGGCAGCTATTTTCTCTCTCTCTCTCTCTCTCTCTCTCTCTCTCTCTCTCTCTCTCTATCTCTCTTTCCTTCCACATTCCCTTCTAAAACCCCCCACGCCCCCACCCCCCCACCAATTTGTAGTATCCTCGACTTTACTCTCATTCCACGCCTTCTTCTCTGGTCTCTCTCTCTGAAAAGCCTAATTCAATATGGGCCATTGGGAAATGCACAATGGGTAAAAGTAAGGTGCATGCACAGGGATGTTCATGGGTATTCGCATTATTAAATTTTGGAGGCAAAAGCAAATTATGTGGGAAAAACTACGGAAAAACTTTTGTGCGGATCACTCGTTGGTATCTGGCACTTCAGATATTCAAGTGGTCCACAGGCTGGGGGCACAGAAGCCAGTGGTGGATTTCCTTTCCCACTGAGGCCAGAGGGAGTCAGCAGCAGGCTGGACAGCTCCCCGGCCTGAGTCAGGCAGTGGGGCTATGTGCCAGCAGGGATGTGGCTTAGTGTCTGCTGCAGACGGAGAAGAGGAGGGTTGAACCAGCAGGTAACGCCTGGTGATTCTCACCTGTGTGTGATTACTGACAATATACATATATGTCAGTATATATATACAATATATGTGATTCTGTGCTATATACAGTATGCTTTGTTCTTTCAGGAATGCGGTGGGTGAGAGATTTAAACAGAGAGCTGGCAGAGTTCATAACCAGTGCACCCGAACAGAGCGTGAATTAGTTTGAACTGAACTTGAACGAAATGCGGAATCCATTAACTGATAAGATGGCATTTTTGTTTGTTCTTGTTTTGTGTGAGTGACGAGCATGCTGAAAAGTCCTCATTCCAGGTTCTACAACCTTCCTAGAAGGCATGAACTCCATCTAATTTGGAAAAGCATTATGAGGTAAGTTTCACTAATTTGCTAACATTAACTGGCTGTATTTAACTAAACTTTTCACATGAAAACATGACTTTACTTTTTAATATCTATTTAATACTTTTCAATTAACTACTTGTACTATTTGTTACTTTCAGTTCTGTAAATTTCTTTGGCGGGATACTTCCACTTTTAATTTGCAAGATTATCTATATTTTCATTCATGTATAATTTCTCAGTACTTTGTCTCCCCTTGTGTGTGTGTGTGTGTGTGTATTTGTGTGTGATTGTACCTCTCACTGATGAGAGCTGTTTCTTCAAGATACTCTGACAAGTTAGAAAAAGTAAAAGTTTAACTTTTTATTTATACACACACACACACACACACGCACACACACACAAAACACACAAAACACAACACACCTGTGCAGGTAATTGCTCTGCTCTCAGTCTCAGTGTAGTGTTGCTGTGGGGAAAAATTTTATATGCTAAAATCAAATTATATTCTGTAATTTTTTCAGATTTTACTCATGAAAGATAGAAATTTATCTGTTTTTTTGTATTTAACTCTGATCTATTCACACTGATCTACAGTATATAAACTAAAAATAAACTGCACTATGATACTGTGACTACATATTAATAATAAATTACACAACATTAATAAGGTAAAGTTCTGTATTTTATTTATTTTATTTATCTGAGTGTGTGTAATAAATAAATAAATGGTGAGTTTCTGTAATACAACCCTAACCCTAACCCTAAGCCAAACATGCTGAAATGCTTTAGAATAAGACAATATACTCATAACTTTCTAGAAGTAATTCTAAAATAATGTATTTTACCTTTTGCATGTCTGTGGGTTCATGGTTAAACACAGCGGCAGTGTTTGCCTCAGTGTCTGATCCACCTGTCAAAAATAATAAAATTTATCCTTTTCTTTCCTTTTTTGGTTGTAACTTCCTGTTCTTGTTACCCTTCAGACTCTGCTGATTGTTCCTTCTTATTTAAGCCCTTTGACCTTCACCTCCCCTGCTTTTGGTCCATTTGTTTGTAGTTTCAGAGTTTTCTGCTTCCAGATTATGGATGTTTCTGAGTTACAGGAACACTTGAGTTATAAATTAAATGTCACAGTCTCTCTTTTCCCCAAATGCAGTGAATCAGTCGAGATTTCGTTTCGTTCGATTTTCGTTCTTCAGTTTTGCACTGGAGCTATGATGTATATATGAGCTTTATATATATATGAGATTATAGCTATGAGCTATAATGTAGCTAACAAGTAATACAAGTGTACGGCCACCATAGCATTGTGAAAACTGATTTAACTTGACATTCCATTGAGATGTTAATGTATAAACAGCTTTTACCTGAACTGATGGACAGTAAAAGTTCTTCATCTTCAGGGTCACTGCAGCTGCTGATTAAATCCTGATGACAAGCAGTGCACATTTATTTATAAACCACAAAACCAAACATCAGAATATCTGAATATAAAAAATATAAAACAAAGACACTCAACTGTGTGTGTGATGATGGTGTGAGGAGATTCTCCTCTGGATTGAAGATCCCCTGGATTAAAGAGAGACAACAAACACACTGTGTTAGGACACACACACACAATATTTGTAATCAAAGATTTAAAATGACAAACCTGAAGATGATGATAAAGACTCATGATCTGATCTGCACTGTATACGTCCACATAACGATGTAATCTAAACACACACACACACACACACACACACACACACACACACACACACACACCAAAAAAACGGAGGGTGTGGTCTGAGGATGGGGTCTAAGGGTGTGATGTGAGGATGTAGTCTGACGGTGTGGTCTGGATTATTACAGCCTGAGGGATTTGTGTTCGTTAGGGCTAAGCTCTTATGACTGAGATTATGACTGAGGACTCAACAGTGACTGATGGCAGAACTGTTGTAGGCCCCCACGGTGGAGGAGAGGTTTTGTTATTCTGTGTGTGTGTGTGTTTGTGTGTGTGTGTGTGTAATACAAGCATGTGCCTGTTTGCTACCTGAATCTGTAACTTTCTCACCTTGTGTATGAGGACAGAATCCATGATACATTCTCTGAGCAGTAAGATTGCTGAGTGTAACTGAGTAGAGGACACACATTCTGACACACACACCGACAGGGACATCACTCCAGAGGCATGAATAAAGCGCAAAAGGTGGGATGAGTTGATTTGAATGTGAGACACTCCGGCAAGAGGAGTGGTGAGTGGGTTTGGAGGACTGAGGGAGAAAAACAATAGAACAAGAACATGAGGGAAACATAAACACAATAAAAACACCAACCAGAGCTGATTAAATGTGTTCCAGGTTACAGTGTTACAGTCACAGTGTTAATGTTAGTATTACAGTATTAGTATTACAGTATTAGTGTTACAGTATTAGTGTTACAGTGTTAGTGTTAAAGGTCTGGAGGGTTTTACAGGCATTGAGTGTTGTGGTGAACTGGGATGTTTGGATGCTGTCGCCCCCCCACTCTCACACGTTCACTCAGGTTT
>CM074994.1:19635464-19652696 GCA_037576825.1 Pangasius krempfi
TCTGGCTTTGCTGAAACATACAACTGTGTGTCATCAGCATAACAGTGGAAGCTAATACCATGTTTATGAATAATTTTACCCAGATGTAGCATATATAGAGAAAAGAGCAGTGGGCCTAAAACAAAACTTTGCGGAACACCAAACTTTACCTTAGTAAGTGTAGAGAAGCCGCCATTTACATCTACACACTGATAACGATCAGTCAAATAAGACCTGAGCCAGGAGAGGGCCGTTCCCTTAAACCCTACAACATTTTCTAGTCTATCGAGGCGAATAGCATGATCAATGGTATCAGAAGCTGCAATAAGATCAAGCAGCACAAGCAAGGAGACACAACCCTGATCAGAGGCCAGTAGTAGGTCATTTACCACTATTAATGGTTAATAGAATAAGCTTAGTTCAAGAGCTACCAAATCCTCCAGTGATAACCACACCCCCTCTAGCCACACCCCCTCTCAGCAAAGCCAATCTAAATCTCCCATTTAATAGGGTTAGGTTTAGTAGTACATTTGGAGATTAAATTAGTAAAACAATGATGCAAACTAACAACCTTAACTATAAAAATGAAATTTGTATGATCAGTACTTTTCTGCCCCATTATTAATTTTTAATATATAATTGATATATATGTCATGTAAAATACATACTTAATATCTGAAAGCCATGTATTTATGATGTGACCTAACACTAACCCTAACCATGTAAGTATGCACCTGTAAACCCCTAGTCTGCAAAAAAAACATCAGCATTTCTTATACAATGCTACCATCCCTGCATGGACACCAGATGTTTTTGTTATAGGTAAGTATCCTTTAAAAAATCATAGTCAGAATTTGCCTCCCAAGACGGTACAGAAAAGTTGTCTGGCTTATGGACTATAAGCTTGTTTGTCTGTAGTGATCTGTCAGCTGTAAATACAAAACCTTTTACATCAAAATGTGACATGAGACAGTAGGACAGTGAATAACTGGTGTATATTTGTGTTTATTTTGTTTCCTCATGTTGGTGTAAATGGGTATCGTAATGCAACGTATCGCATGCGAACACGTACAGCTGCAGGTTATACAATCATGACATCTTTGTGGATTCTGATTTTAAATAAAGTGCACAATGTATAGAAAGTGAGGTTTTGTGATTTACTTTACTTTGCTATTAATCAGGGATGTCACAGAACATTTTATTTAGCTCATTTATTTAACTTTAGTGAGTTGATTTTAAATTAAGTGCAGCCTCACCTGGCATTGGATGTTGGCATCGGGGCATCCTTCATCAATACAAGTACGAGTAAATGGCTCAGTATCAGGCAGATATGTAATACCAGTATTGGTATCAATGCATTCCAATAATATATTTTTTAATAATATTCCATACCATTTAATATAATTATTTATTATTGTTTCACTGTGGGATCTGTGTATAGAGGTAAATAAATAAGAAAACGCATTACTTTACATTTTGGATGTATTTTAACTTTATAATAACAGCAATAATTAGGCAATAATTTATTTAAAGATAAACTTCCTGAGATACTGGGAACCTGCCTGTAGTTGATTTAATTTTGTATTATTTTATCAGTTAATGAATTTAGGACAATAAATAATAAACAAAACAAAATAACAGTGTTATATATGAACTACTGCATATTTCCTTATATATATATATATCAACTCACTTTTGTTTTATTTCTGATTACATCATTGCAATTAAACAAAAAACAAAGTTACTCTAAAATTTGACAGAAAGATGATTTAATGCAAACAAAGCAAGAAAATAAACCTGACTGCTACTGGAAAATGAATGTGTTTATGTTCAGCTGTGTTGTGTATTCATGTTCAGCAGTGTTTAGCGGTCATGCTCATCAGTGTTGAGTGTTCGTGTTCAGCAGTGTTGAGTGTTTATGTTCAGCAGTGTTGAGTGTTTATGTTCAGCAGTATTGAACCAGTTCAGTCTTGGTGCATCCAGATCTGCAGCACACTCCTGCAGGACCGACGTCACGCTGCAACCTGGAGCTCGAATGTTCCAGAGACTCCATGATTTTGAGAAACAAAGATAATGAAGAGTTCTCTGGAGAGTTGCTGATTGTCTGATCTTCACTGCTGCTCTTTATTTGTGTCAGATTGGAAAACAGATCACTGTTGGTCTGAATTGCTGGAATAAAAGAAAATATCAATTTAAATTGAAGACCCTGGAGTCTTCATATCTTAAACCCTCTATATTCAACTGTGAAAATTCTGTTTACAAAATTTGCCATGAAAGATAAAAGACCCACCGTGAGGACTGATGGACACAGGGTTAATCTCAGGTATATAGCGTCTCAGTCGTGAACTTCCACACAATGTCACAACCATCCTGATAAACTCACGGCCACAAAGTTTCACTCGCACATCTTTTCCTGAAATCCCATCATTCTCAGCAATTAACAGAACCGTTAGAGTGATGATCCATTTAATATTCATGTTGTGTTTCTGCTAAAGAGAACCGATAACGGTTTCAGTGTGGTGCAGGAGTTTCTGTGATAATTTCAGTATCTGATGGGTTTTATATCACCATCATGCCTAATGCTTTTACACTTGGCCTTCAAATTAGAAAATCATGTTCTGATCTGTGAAGTTCGTCAAGGCTGTAGATAAACATGAGGTGATTTATTATACAGCCTAAGGTCAAGGGACACTAACACTGAGATTTTAATGGCTGACTAACGTTATAGAGAACTCAGAGGAAAAAATGTCAGACATTATGTTGAGCCTTTGTCTGCGTCATGAATTTCAGCTGGAACATAATGTATTATTTTCTTGGAATTTTTAGTGAGCATACAATTAGAGTACAAATGTTGAGATGCCCTTAAATTCATTCAATAATTTGCACCTGCACATAAACTCATGACTCTACTTATTCCCGCAGACAGAGTTCTCCAGGCAGAACCACATGTGGAACCATCTAGAAAACACTCACAAATCAGGTAAGTAATCGATAAGGAGCTACACAGATAAATACAGGGTTATAAATAACAAGAGAAATAAAGTAAGGGGCATCTCCAGGGCAGAACAGGAGGAAGTGTGTGTGTTTGTGTGTGCGTGTGCGTAAACACCAGACAATGCCAGGAATACAAAATGTCATTTAATTTGAAATTTAATATAGAATGTTTCGGATCACACACTTGCTTTAGTGCTGTAACAGAAATTTTCAAATCCTGTAATAAAATTAAAAATCAGTTTAGAATAATAAACGTTTATTTACTGACATTTTCATTCATTAAATATGAGACATTTTCAGAAATTTTCAGAAAAGACTCACACTCACACTGCAGGCCTTGTTAAAGACTCACCAGCTTGTCTGCTAAAGCATTAAGTCTTAAAGCTGATTAACACTTTATCCTTAAATCACTTCGACTGTTCAGGACAAATGAAATCTCCACAAAGAAGATCAGTGTAATGTTTAAATGTTCAGTTTTAAGACTTACATTAATAGATGTGTTAAATATCCTCTGCTATATTATTTGAAAATAAGTTCTTCTATTAAACTTTTGTGAACCTTATGATGATGATGAGTATACACATCTAATACAGCTGATACATACCTAATAACATTAATAACTTGTTGACTACAAATATTTACCCAAAACCAGAATAAGAACTTTTATTGAGGTGAATCTTTAAAGCATTTAATAACTGTTAAACACTACTGACAGAAATTCAAGATCCACACATTTGATCAGATTGTAATAAACCAATGTGTAAAGTTTCATCTCTGATGCTGAAATTCATTGTCTGTTTCATTGTCTTGAGGATTAAAACAATTCTCAAACTTTCGTTGTAAGCGTTTTCTGAGGTGCAGACTGCGCTGGACTTTAGTGTTGGTATATTCCTGTGCTTTGAGTTTGGCATAATAATCTGAAAATTTATTAAAGAGAATAGAAATCGGCATTCCATTTAAAATAATCCCGAATGAAATGCAGCCAAATGCCACAACACAACCAGAAAATGAAACTGGGATCTCATCACCGTACCCCACTGTGGAGATGCTCACCTGCAGGAAAGAAAAAATAAATAACAGATGATCAATAATTAATTATTTCAAATCCCAGCACCACCAAGCTGCCATGGTTGGCCCTTAACCCTCAACATATTAGTTGTATCCTGTCTCAATTTTAAGCCGCTTTGGAAAAAAGGATCAGCCAAATGAGGTAAATGTAATAATAATTTCCAATATTATTAATATTAATAATTATATTATTATTATTATATATATAATAATTAATTAATTTTATTAAGCTCACAAACCAAAGGCAGAGACTCAGACATGACTGAAACAAAGTCAATATCTATATATACAAATATAACTATATTATTTTCCCTTAATGAAGCATTTCTGCATAGAATGTGTGTTCTGATAGTGTGTGTTTTGTATGAGTTCTGTGTGTGTATGAGTGTGTGTGCGTGTGTTTGTTCTGTGATTATGTGAGAGTGTGTGTATGTTTTGTGAGTGTGTGTGTGTGCATGTACTCACTGCTGCCCACCACCATGTATCTGGAATGCTGCTGAACGGTGTCCCTGTCATGTCCTGTTCCACGGAGTACATTAGAGCAGAAAAAACAAAGATTCCCATAATAATAAATAAAAATAAGCAGCACACCTGCTCAAAACACTGACGCAGAGTGAATCCAAATGCTCGCATTCCTGTCGAGTGTCTTGCTAATTTTAGAATGCGAAAAATTCTCATCAATTTGACAATTTTTAGCACTTTGCTGACTTTGCTCACTCGTGCCATTGTTTTGAGGTCGTCTTGAACACTGAGATCTTCCTGATCAGAAAATGCCTCAAACACCAGCTGGATAAAATACGGCATCACTGCTACCAAGTCGACAAAGTTCAAGGCACTTTTCAGGAAATTCTTCACGTCACAGGTGGTCAGGAGACGAAGGAAATACTCAAAGGTGAAGAAGAGAATTGAAATGATCTCAACAAACTCCATGTATGTTCTTCCATAAATTTTGTATTCTGTCAGTTCACTCACGGTGTTTAGAGTCATGGCCACAATCGAGATGAGCACAAAGGTGGTGGACATCACTGCAAAAAACTTTGCTCCCACAGACGAGTATGGATTTTCCATTAAATCCCAAAGAGTCTTGCGAAAATCACCCAGAAACATTGTTTTAAATCCCTCGTCATTGTGAACAGGTTCGATTTCAGCCATCAGTTCTTTATTCACCTTAAGCTGGTCTCGAATTTCATCCACTTTTTCCTCATACAGGATTCGACAGCAACGAGGTGTGTCTTTCAGGTTTAAACCCCAAAACTCAATTTCTTCCTCAAAGTGAATGGGACACACGCTCTCCATCACCCAGAGCATGTTACCGTAGTAAAGGTGGAAGATGTAGTGGAAGAATGTTGGGTCTCGGTCAAAGAAAAATTCATTATTGATCACACAGTAATCATCACAGAGCGTCAGCCGCTCTACAGGATCCGAACACACAGCTAAAGCCCCGATTCGTGATTTAGGATATTTAATGGCCAGATGTTTGGAAAGATGAAACACTTTTCCACCTATATTAAGGCTTATGATTCCTGAATGTCTGTGCAATGGCTTTGTATCATTACATTTATTTTCTTTTATTGTATTTTTTAAATCTTCTATTTTATTCACCGGACTGTCGAGTCTGTCCATTGATGTCCATGGTTTAACAGAACTGTCCTGTGAAAAAGGAAAAGCACTGTCCCCTTCCTCGATGCTTTTTGAGAAGCTGGCATTGAGTTTAATGCTAGCAAAAAGACTTGATCGCCTCTTTATCAGCTGTTTGAAATGGAGTCTTGATTGGTTCATCATTGCAGATCTACAGAAAAAGAAGAATGAGGTGTCCACCCACTGATAAGTGATTATTTGATCAAGAAATCAAAAAACAGTCTAAGAGTATTTTTCCAGGTTCAGTCAAATTAATAGTTTTAAATTGTGACTAAAACAAATATCCAAACACACTCCAAATCATCAATCCCTCAAATAGCCACTCTCCAGTCTGCAAGATCAAGAAAAACAGAGCAGAAGATAAAGAGCAGGGGATTTAATCACTTCACACACTCTTAATCTCTTGGAGTTAAAAATAGAGTCGTGGGGGTTAGTGCAATGATTTAAAGTTCAAACAGGAAATGCAGAAGTTCAACAGCTTCAACGCGAAACAGTGAGGCCGTGCTAATGGATAAATGTTAAAGGATCATCAATGTTTAGCTGCATTAAAGTTCTGTCCTTTCTTTACTTTACTGTGTATCATGTTTGCCCCTGCATGCTACAGTTATTTTTTCTGGACTTCATTAAGTGCAAGTGTTGTGGCTGCATTGTGAGGCATGAATATTTGGGAAGTGTTTTATGCATTTGTTCATTTTTTCACATAGAATGCTGCCTAAAGGTGATACTGATCATTTGCTCGAAAGTCATAGCAAGATCTGGGGTAAAGCTCAGAATCTTGAATCACCCCATTACCCCACCTCCCATCCCTCTTTCATTCTGGTCCAATACACAAGAAAATAAACACCAACATAAACCCAGTGTTAATCATATAGAAATACTTCCCAAGCCTAACTTGGGGATTGAGGTGTTCATCACAGCTGGTACTAAATTTTGGTCATGTAGATGAGAGCTGAGAAGCTTGATACAGTTAAAAATTCATTAAACATTAATCAGAACAAAACAATTTCCTGGAAATTGAGAGAAGGAGTAGAAATGCTGAAATTCCTTATGCAGCTACAGCACTCTTCATTGTTTATGTTATTAACACGACAGTATTTTTAATGGTTAGAAAAATCCAACAGCGCCATCTGATGTTTGAAACAATGAGTGCTGGTGAACTGGAGGTTAGTGTTACCGCAGCTTACAGCTGACACAGTTAGCCTACAGTCAGTCTGTAGAAATAATGAATTTTGCTTTAATGTTTTTTGTTTGTTTTTTTTACAAACATTGCCAAAGTCACTTCTGCTGTAATTTGTTTATTAAAGTGTTGTTGTTCTTTTTATTATTATTATTATTATTATGAACAACTTTCACACTTTCTTCTCAAACAGTCTACAACATAATTAAAAATGATACACTTATCAACTTCAAAGGACAAATTATTCTTTTGTTTAAGCTGGGGTCAGAGCCAGCTGTGATACAGCCTCCTGGAGGGACTTGGTCAAGGGCCCCAACAGTGGTAGCTTGGCAGTCCTGGGCCTTGAAACCCCAGGCTTCTGATCAATAACCCAGAACATTTAACCATTAAGCCACCACTGCCTATAGACAGCTCTTACACAACCTGTTCAAATGACAGCACACAAAGTTTTAAAATGCTTAAATCCAAGAATAAAAAAAACAAGAATGAGAAATTGGTCCAACAGAACAGGGATGGGTTTCTAGGTCCTGGGTTCAAACCTGCACTCAGTGACTGTCTGCGTGGGATTACACACATTGCTTTTATTCCAGGGCTTTAAACATACATGATCAAATCATGTTGGCTGTACAAAAACAAATGAAGTAAACCGAATTTAAAACTGTGTAAATCAATTTATTTACATGGAACCAAATTAAAAAGTTAAATAAAGTGTAAGAGATGCATTTATGTTGATGACATATTTCTCATTTGTGTGGAACTGATGTACACATTTGAAATGAATTTTTTTAATGTAGTTTCTGTAGCCTACTCCTTTTCGAGGGAGTACTTCTTTTTATTTTGGCCACGCGTAGTGGTTGACAGCTAAGTTACATTAAGTTTCCTCTCCATATATTTGCTACTAACAGTTGCTCATCCACAGCCCATAGCTGAGAAACATTTCTCTTCTGATCTACCACTTTGGTGAAAACAGCAAATATGCATGAAACTGAGATTTAGGAGATTAAGGAAAATGAAATGGAAGTGCAGAACTTCACATTTTTACCAGGAGAAAGTGTTAACACCATACTAAACTGAGCACAACAGAGATTTATAGGAGAGGCTCTAATGTAATTGTTGGTCCCCTTGTTTTGTCTAATTTTTATATATATATATATATATATATATATATATATATATATATATATATATATACACAGTATATATATATATTGATTGATAAGAATTCCTCCTTAAAATGGCAATTTTAACAAGAAGCAAGCACATATCCAAATGTATAAAGGCTAATTTGAAAACAAACAGGAAGGCCTATCTGTTCTATTTAGCATGAACAGAGATCAGTGGTGTGAAGAGATGAAATGAGGCTTGTGTTTACATGCTAGTGATTTTTACCTCAGGTGATGAGACAGAGACTGAAGTGGGTGATGCTCATAATCAAAGTGAGAACTCAGTAAAGTGTTGGTTTAGCGTTGGATTGCCTGTCAGCTTAGGATGATTACAGCTGAGATAATATAGAGTTAACATCAGAGTTATGAAAGACTCACATAATAATAAAGTATATTAGTACTATACATGAAAAGACTTCTTGATGGGTGGGGCTTGTGAGAAACCTGTGGTCCTAGTAGAGGTACTTCTGTGTTCTCAGAATTAGGTAGGACTAAATTATTCAAAATCCAGTGTTTTACGTCCATTACACATTCCTCAACTTTATTGAAACATAAAGCTGTGTCACTGGCATAACAGTGGAAGCTCTTAGCTTCAGACATGTTAATGCCTGTGTTGTCATCCCCGTCACCTCCTGCCACCCTGCCCATGGCCCCCCACTGATGAATAAATTTTAGAGAGGCAGCAAGAAGGGTTTTAAAAAATAAGTTTTATTGGTCTGTTTGAGACCAAGAATTCTCTTCTTGTAAAAAAAATGCTAATACTAGGGCTTATCTTGCAAACATAAATTATGAAAGAAAATAAAAACAAACAAAGAATGTTAAAACCACAACTATAATGAAAATAAGACAAATATCTCATCATATAACAACATTAATATAACACAACACTCACACAAACGCAAACACACAAACACATTTCAATGTTTAAAGTGAAAACAGCAGTAAAATATTAACACCAGTCAATATGACTGAAGGTCAGTTCACAGGAATGTGCACAGGTTCAAACTCGCTGAATAACACACTCCTGTGAAGAACTTGAATTTTACATATCTATAGTTACAATTAGTTTTTTTTGTGTTTTTCTCTGAAAAAATGCCTTTAAATATTGCCAATCCTTTAAGTGGTTTAAAGTGGATTATCTGCTGTTTGGTCCATGAATTCCTTTTTTTTGTAAACAATCTCAATAAGAAGCCTCTGAAAATGAACTCTGATCTTTCTGTAGCTTTCAGCGTTATTTCGCATTTGAAAATTCCTACAGAATCGTTCTGACACGCAGAACTGGGTGTTGGCTCAACACTGGAATCTGATTTTTTGGCTTTCTGCCTTGTAGCTTCTCTCAGATTCGTAAATCACTTTATCCATACAAATTTAACAAAAGACAGACAGATCGTCTGACATTCTGAGCACCAAGAAATTCTTTAAGAAAGATCTTCTTACAGAAGTGACGTTGCCGTTACAGTCTGCAGCGTCACCAGTGTTTAGCGAACAGGTGAAATCATCATCACTGTAGCTTTCAGAGAATAATATCGACCATGCCAGGTCTTCCAGAACATTCCCTGTTTCCTCTGATGCCTCTGTTTGGGAGGTGTGATGAAATACCTGCCGTTGAGGTTGGAACGGCCACAGTTACTGAACCACCAGCCACCTGAAAGGAGAAGAGAAAGAAAGGTTAGAACTGAGCTCAGACCGTTTCTCTACAGTGGTGCAGAAGGACGCTACGGTCGTGTTGCTCACCAGAGAGATGTTTGGCGCAGTTGAAGTCGTGTTTTTGGTCGTTGTCTCTGTCGCGGGTTGAAAAGGGTAGACTGGATGACTCGGTGCTTAAAGAACTTTCCAGATTCCCAACAGGACTTTCCAGAATTTGGAGAGAATAATTCCTGTCTTCCCCATTCAGACGGAAACGGTACTGCACGCTTTGATGCTCGTCTCTCCAGTCAGACATTTGGATCTTCAGGATAAAATCTTCATCTTTAATCATACGGTACATTTTCTCGAGTCCGAGCCAAAACTCACCTGCACATGAAATTAAAGATGATTTTATTTTAAAAGCCTCTGAAATTCCTGATGATTCCTGAATTTAATATTGAGATTCTTTAACTGATATTAAAGTAAATAAAGTCTCAGTTAATGCTAACGCTAAAGCTTCCTGTGTTCCCAGACCAGAAACTCACCATCAAGGTTTCCGAATCCGTTTTGATATTCATTCCACAGCTGATCGAAATCTACAGATCCATCATGGCGTCTCTGAATAACGGTCCAGCCACCATCTGCGCACACACACACACACACACACACACACAAAAGTCAGTGAGAAATTTATTTGCTATATTTATAGACACTTAATTTGTATTTACTTATTTTTTAATTAGTATTTACTTATCATTTCTACTAAAATTAACTGAGCAACAAAATGCAGTTTGGGCTTCGTGCTGATTTACAGATTAGGTTTTTAAGTGCAACACCTCTGAAGTAATTATTTATTTATTTTGTGTATTTGTCTGTATTCATACCAGTAGTCATTTCACAGTAGACGCGGAGTGGCAACGAGTCGTGAGGCTGCAGAGTGTAAACCCCACTTGCTGTCTCTCCTCGCAGGAACACATCATGACAATTTGATGCTGTTGCTGCAAAATAACATTAAACACACATTTAACACAACAGTTCAGAACAGGTGTGTGTTTGTGTGCAGAAGAAACAGACAGCACTTGAACAAAAAAATATGTAAAGACCTTAAATGTGAGATTTTTATTTAGACTGGACAAATTAAGAGCTTTGTGTGTGCTATTGTTCCTTTGCAGCAATTTGAAGATTCCCATTTGGAAGCACTGAGTGTGTAAACATGACCTTTCCCCTAGTTCCCAAGCTGAATTCCCTCATCTGCTGTTCATTACACACACACACACAAACACACACACACACCCGTCATGCCTCTTTCACGTGCACAGCAGTGTGTGTGTGACGTCACAGCAAGTGAACAGTGAGTGCTGACATTTGATATGCAGCCTCAAGGAGACACAGTGGAATAAACAGGCCACTAAACACCACCAATAACACCACAATTAAAACCATTAAATGCACCACACGCTGTTTACTGAACTGAAGTATTTTAATCTGATTCATAATTAAACACAACTCCATTTACACACTTCATTTCACTAACATTTGCATAACTTCAGCTTTTTTTTTTACAAAGGCGTGTGTGTGTGTCTGACAGATCTAGGGGATAGGTCACACTGCTGGAGGTAGTGACTGCATTTTTCTTTGTGACGGAATAAAATCTCCTCAAAACAACAGAAAGTCTGTACAAAGTTCATGAGCCAAAAATATTCGTCTGCGTTCCAACTGGATCCCAGCCAGATATCCGATCTAAACCTCAGCTTCGCTTTGGATCGGATCAACACGCCTCAACTTTCACCTATTTGGAATCTTTACAACTCATTTTATTTTTATTAAATAATTCCATCTGAACTCCAAAGCATTTCATTCTTACATACAAACCGTTTACAAACAATAATTTAATGTTCCCTTTTATCAGGGCATTTAATAGATGTACTTTTACTGATTATTGTGCACCACAAAGTATTGGCACCCCTCTACGCTGAACAAAAGATATGAGTGGGTGGATTTTATTCTTACTCTGTGTGTGTGTACACTTTGATTACTGCACTTCATTAGTGACACGATTCATTACAGTGTAACTGTAATAACATGTAACAAAGACTTATACCTGCAGATATACTATGTACTTAACTATAATGATATCTATGTATTATCTGTGTGGTGTGAAACTCACCGGTTGTCATATCCTGCTGTTCAGTCCGAACTTCATCAGCACTCGGTTTCAGTGTCTCCTTTCTCATCTGGATCTGTAAACCACAAATAATTAACACATAAACAGGATTGTGACATCACTGTGACGAATTAACTTTAAGTTTCAGTGAGAAATTATTTAACATAACTCACTTGATTCTGCAGCGCTCGAATACGAATGTTCTGCTTGTCCAGTTTTTCCTGCTGCTGTTTAATTCTTTCCACAAGTTCATCGATTCGCTGATTCTGTGCCTCCAGCAGTGACTAAAACCAAATCATAAAATATAAAACATAAAATGAACATGTGGAATGTGAGAGTTTATTGAATGCAGCTCAAAATAAATAATACAACTGAGTGATGAACACACACACACACACACAAACACACTACAGACATCAGAATAAAGATCACATTTAATATCAGTGAAAACATTAAAAACAGCTGCAGTGTGGCTCAGAACTGAAACTCTACACATGTCTAAATCAGCTTCACTGATGTGAGGTCTACAACAGGACAAAAGGTAGAGTAAAATTTCACTGTCCTTGTTCCTGCACGTACAACACGCTTCTGCCAACACATACGCGCGTGATAACGCAAGCGCACACGCACACCCACGTTGCAGATGTGAATGAAGTGTAATTTGACTATAATTACGTTTTATGAGAGTTTAATGTTCGGAGATAAACGTACCTGAATGGCGCGCGCGTCGCTCTGATTGCCGCTCGTGGGCGCGTGCCTGTCTGTCTGCACCATGTTGTCCACTTTTTCCTCCAGGTTACGGATCCTGTCGTGCGCGCGCCGTCTGTCCCTCAGCAGCTCTCCGGTTTTCTCCTGCAGGTCGAAGGACATGTTGAGGATCCGGTTCTCACGCTCCTCCAGACTCTGCGCTCGCGCTTTAAGAGCCTCGCTTTCCTCGTGCAGGCGACGTGTAAGTGCCGCGAGCTCACTCACGCTGCCGTTAAACAATTGCAGTTTGACAGAAATGTCCCTCATCTGTCCCTTCGTTTTGTCCACGTGCTCTTTCAGACTCTGTCCGAGCTGCAGCAGGCCGTGCGCGAGCACGTTGACGTCATCCCAAGCAGCATATTGCACGCGCTTCTCTTTTCCTGCAGGAGCCTTTCTTTCGTACGGAGAACCAGAACCGGAACTCACGAGCACCGTGATGCACAACAGCTCCGACAGCTTCATCTTCATTTCGCTGTGTGCGTATTGGTACAGTACGGCCCTCACGCACTCACAACCGGGTCTGTCTCGCTCAGGTCTCCTCTGTATTTATACTCGCTCTGCTCAGTTCCTAGCCTCTGATTGGTCGGTGTTTCCTCGCGGGGTTTAACTCTTTCGGTACGCGTTGACGCAATAATGCAGCGGCTTACATGATCAGCATCTCACGAGATTTAAACACATAACACTATCGAATAAATTATTAATAAAGAAAATACACACGCGCGCGTTTGTGTGTGTGTATGTGTCAGTTCAGACGAAGCGAGAGTGTCGTGTGTGTGTGTGTGTGTGCATGTGTCAGTTCAGACGAAGCGACAGTGCCGTGTGTGTGTGTGTGTGTGTGTGTGAGAACTGGGGGAAAGGTCACTAACAGGAAAGCAGCATAAAAGAAAAGGACTGTATCACCAGATAATGTTTTCCTTTGATCAGGTGCGTGTGCTTGTGCGTGTTTTATTTATTTACTTTGTGTTAAGAACAGATTGATGTCTGAGGTCACAATGAGAACGATGGAAAATGCCACAACCAAGCACAAATATAACACAAACAACAAATTTAATTACACTGTGCATTCCTATAATTAAAGTGATTTTTCTTCTGTAACTGCAGCCATTTTCATAATTATGTAAAACAAAAAAGGAAGAAAGGAAAAACGCAAAGGAAATGTTTAAATTGTGTTGTGTTAGTTATTCAATGTGTTTCTTTTATTAAATGGTTTAACTTTAATAACATGTCAGGAACAGGAGAATGAACAGTGTGGAGTGAACGGTGTGCATGAGCAGTGTGTTGCGTGTGGTGCGTGTCAGTGAGTGTTCAGGCTGAACAGCTGCATTTCAGCTCAGAGCACAGCGACCTTTCACCTACATTCTAACACACATCTGTGTGGCTGTGAAAAATCCGCATTTCTGGAAAATGACTCCGCTACAATGAAGCTTTACACGTACACCACAGGAACTGCATTTATTTCATTTATTTATAGTTATAAATAAACAGGAATTACACACACCACATTTATGTCACAAGGCACCATTGAAACACTGAGTAAAATAAAACTAATCACAATGTGAAAATCCATATAAGAAAATCTGTAAGGAAAAGTAATGGCATCCTAAGTAACATTACACATGGACATTGTCTACAGGCAGAAAATAAATTTCAGTTCAGTGTAAAAAGACACATCATTCAATACACTTTAATGGCCTCAGTAATAATTAAAACCTGAATAATTAAACACTGACTGTTGCATGGCCTGGAGTCCTGTTTCCCTGCCATAATGACACACTCCGGTCACAATTTAATTCATGATATTGGATTCATTATTCAACATTTTAATTCTATGGGTTGTGTAGATTGGGACTACTGGTGTACAAACAGTGCAAAATTAATAGAATGCTGATATCACACATTTCCATGATCCTCCACTTTACTGTTGTGAACTGTTTCTGTGAAAAGACAGTATGTAACTTCAGATGATGGAGTTTCAGATGATGGACGTTTCTGGGAAACGTCTACGTGGAGTAACATAACAGAGGAGCTGATGAGAAACCTGTAAAAAAGAAAGAACCTGTGGATCATGATTATCTCTGTAAGATAGACGTTTGAGTTCAAATATATAAATAAGTATATAAATGAATACAATAATGTATAAATATATAAATAAATATTTAATTAACAGTCAATGTTCATTCTCTAGAATTGTGGCTTGAGTCCATTGTAGCCATTCACTACAAGAGGAGAGGTGTGGAGGTGAAACCAGTGAAAAAGTAGTTTGCTGGAGTTTTCTGCAAAAGAAAAGTAGATCAGGATTTATAAGGTGTAATTTTCCCCTATTATTACCATTATTTTAATCAGTTTCAGTGCAACTGTCATGAAGTTACATAAAAGTATTTTATAGCATTGTTATTAATATGGAAAGATAGTTTAGAGTTTAAGTTTAGTTTGAATAGTTTAGCTTTACAGAAATATATTAGGTTGGTTAAGAAAAATTCTAACAGATCATCTATTTACCAAGGGTTTTTCATTATGACTAGAATAGCATAAGTAGCAGTCCACTAATTTTAAAATGCTTTCCTACAATATAGTTGTTAAGTACCTAAATTAGGAGTTGTGTAGTTGTAACGAAGTGTGGTGCACAATGGACTGGTGTATGAATGGTGCTAATCACCAGTTAAAAGACTTGGCCCCATTTAAGTTCTTTTGGACTTTGGTTGAATTTTATTCTTTGTTTTCAGCACTGATTAGCCTAGGGTGCCATGGGAAGGAGAGCAGAGTAGGGGCAAGCCACTAGACTGAGTAAATCAACCCACTATGCCTGTATGGGCATATTTCTGCTCACCTGTCCCTCCTTCCTATCATCATTTGATGACTCTAAGGCTGGACAGGTGTGTGGAAAAGGATAAGACAAAACTGGAGTCTAGACAGGGACAGATTTCCATTCTTTCTTTGGTCAGTAACTGTAGCTAAATCTCTATTGGAGTTTAAGTTAGGACTATTTGCCTTTGGTGTTTTGATTTTTATTTAATTTTTTATAGACAAAGCTGTTTTGTCTGGTGTTATTAAAGTCAAGATCTTTCAAAGTCCTATTCCTATACTTCTTTGCAGTCTGTCTAATTTAAATAAAATGCATATTCCTGTTCAATTATATTAAAGGTGTTTAAATTTGTATCCCAGAATGGGTTGAGGTTTGGATTATGGGTTTGGTCATGATCCATGTCTATCCTAGGGTTAGGGTTAGGATTGCCATAAAGGTTAGGCTTTGATTTAGCTTTTAAGGCTAGAGCTAAGAATTTAGGGTTAAAGTAATGTTAAGGTTAGGGTTAGGTGTTAGGTTTAGGTTTAAGGCTAAGATTCAAGGATTAGGGTTAGGCCTACGCCTTACTGTGAGCATTAGGGTTAGGGTGTTTAGGACTAAAAGTTTAGTGTTAGGGCTAAGCTTTAAAGTTAGTGTTAAGTGTTAGGATTAGAGTTAAGATTTTAATGTTAGGGCTAAGATCTTAAGGTTAGGGCTAAGACTTATGTGTTAGGATTAGGGTCAGGCTGAGGATTAAGATTTTTAATTTAATATTTGTTTGAAAAAAATTGATCCAAATTTGGATTTTTGCTCAGGCTACATCTGATGTTCCTTCTCCATTTAGTTATTTGAGATATTTATTCCTTCCTTTTCTTCTTTTCTTTTGTTGAAACTTGTTTTTTCCTTCTGGGAAAAGGAATAAAACAGAAAATCAGGGACACCAAATTAATTTTTAAAAAATAGATTTTTCTTTTGAAAGGGATGGTACAGTATTATAGGTATGTTTGAGTAAAGTTTGGGTTCTGATTCATTTTATTCTTTTCATTTAATTATATTATTCATTATTAAATTATTTAATTTAATTATATGTTTTCTTCCTATGGTCTAAATTGGGGGCCATTTATCCATAAATGTAGGTCCAGATCAAAGATCAATGGTTGGAGTAGAGGTGGAATCAGAGATTAGGTTTTGTGTCTAAAGTTTTAGGGTTAGAGTTTGGGTCCCGGGTTAGGGTAAGTGGTTAGGATTAGGGTCCAGAGTTTAGGATAGGGATTGGGAGTTGGAGTTTGGGTAGGAGGTCAGATTATGGTGGGTGGTTAGGATTAGGGTCAAGGGTTTATTGTAGGGGTCAGGAGTTTAGGGGGTAGGATTTAGGTAGAGTTAGGGTTAGAGGTTAGGGATAGGGGATGGAGTTGGAGTTTGGGCTAATAATTCAGATTACAGGTTAAAGTAAGGGGTTAGTTGGGTTAGGGTTAGGATAAGGGATTTAGGATAGGGTTAGGAGCTGGGGTTTGGGTTAGAGGTTAAACTAAGGGGTTATGTTATTGATCCAGTTAGGGTTAGGGGTTAGGACAATTCCTAATTTGGGTTAGAGGTTAGGTTTTGGGTATGGTTAGGGTAGGGGATAGGGTTTAGATTTTGGGTTAGGTGATTAAGGACCTCTATAAATTCATATTCAAATGACTATATAAGTGCTATGGTACTGTTCAGTAATTTCAACCAAGAAGAATGGAGTAGCGATTTGTAGTCAAAGTGCTTGAAGGTAAGTGCTATTTTCACTCATAGTGCTATTACATCAAAAAAGTAAGTGTTTGTCTTTGTCAGCATCCTACCTCCTGTAGTTGGTCTCCGCGCCTCTAGAGGCCCCCTGTGTTCCCCTCTGCCTTAGTTCTTC
>CM074995.1:14843-26567 GCA_037576825.1 Pangasius krempfi
AGAACTTTACTTCTAATTAAGACACATGCAGAAGAGCAACTTTTCAGCTCAGGAAGGTCTGTAGAAGTCACAACTATCTGTGCATGTGAAGGATTTTCACAAGTACATTAGCTGGACACCTCACTGAGCAGGATGTTTCCAAAGTTAAGAACTCTGACTCACATTTCGCCATTTTTTCACTTTCACTTCCTCATAAAGCCTCAGAGTCAGATATTTATCACACTGCTCCTACTCGCCATTTTAACACCGTCCTTTCCTCAGCGCTTTCTTAAGCACGGAACTTTAAGTCCACTTTCATTTTCGCTGTTTTGTTTGATTGGCGTTGTTTATCGCTGTACTGGAGATCTCTGTGCGGGAGAGAGGACTCGGAGCTCGGGAAGCGGTAGGCGCATTTCATCCCTCACCTAATTTTCTCCCTAATGTCTGTTTGTGTTTAAGTTTCACTTTCCGTCTGATCTCAGCTGTAGCGCAGAACAAAATTTAAACAACCAAAGAAGTCCTTAGTTTAACCTCTTCACTACTCACTGTTCCTTAATGTCCGGTTTTATAAAAGTACTAAAACAGCGTTTATTTACACTGTGAGGTGAAACAGCTCCGATACACACACACTAACTAACTAACTAACTAACTACCTAACTACCATTACACTAACAGCTTTTCAGGTCGCTATTAAACATACTTCACAATCCAACGTGCACCCTCGGTTCTACGACTCCACTCTGATGTACTAAACTAAACTAAACTAAACTAAACTAAACTATGCTAAGCTAAGCTAAGCTAATGGCTAGCTGTATGTCTGCGGTCTCCGAGCTGAATACCTGCGCGAGCGCGCATTAAGGCTGAGGATAATGATAATGAGTCTCCGCCCACTGGCTCGCGCGTCACTGCAGTGTTTCCCTAACCACCCGGAAGTGTACAGAGTAGGGTGGGTTTTTTTTGGTTTTTTTAAAGTAATTATTAAACATCTTCACGTGACAAACAGCCATTATCACTGTTGAGCACACCAACAATAAATCCAAGCAGAGTGCTGGATTGTTACCAAATGTTACGAAACTTAAAAGTGGGCAGTCTCCAGTGTAATTACAGCATATGCAAAGTATTTTTTAGCTATCCAGTTCCCAAAAACAAGTGTTTTATTTTCATTCAGATTTTTATATATTAATAAAACATTCCCGTTACTAAAATATGATTTGCTGTGGTTATCGATGCTCAGAGTTAATCTACTTTTAAAATGCTCTGTTAAGTCACATTTCCTCTCCTTGCTGTTGCACATCCATGGAAATAGTGGTTGGGTGAATTTGTTTCTATTTCTAATCCTGTGTTAGAAACAGATGAAGATTAGAATATTATTATATATGTGAATTTCCCTCAGGGACTGATAAAGTGCTCTCTCTCTCTCTCGGAAAAGCATACACTGTGATTTTGGAAGTCCTGTGTTGCTGCTGCTTCTCTTTCTGCTGAATAATTTCTTTATCGTTTTATATAAAAAAAATATTATAAATAATAATAATAATAATAATAATAATAATAATAATAATAGCTTTTTTATACAAATATGCTTAGAAATTATTTTTTCCATCATCAACATAATTACTTGGATTTTTTAATACAAAAATGTACATTTTTAAAACAAATGAGTATCAAATACTTTGTTTGCCCAATCTGCATTTTCCTGATCAAAAGAAAACAAGTTTCTGTGTGTTATCTTTCTTTAAATGTTAGAAAACTGCACTGCTTGGAAATGCTCGTAATCAAACACTTACATTGTTCTGTAGAGATCCAGTGTGTATATAGTCTTCTATGCTGGACATTCATTTCATGCTACTTGCTATAAAGTCAGTGACAATCCGATACTTGACCAGGGCTAGAATAACTGATCGCTTTGTAAATTACATCAGCACTCCTACCAACCACAAATTTTGGTTATTAATTGGTAAAACAAAGCTGAATATAGACAACTGTTCTTTCATTATATACACAAAACTAGAATAACCTCAAATAGATTTTTTAAAAAGTGTATATCATTTAAGCATTTGGCAGATGCCCTTATCCAGAGTGACTTACATTTAGATTATTTATACAACTGAGCAGTTAAGGGCCTTCCTCGGGGGCCCACCAGTGGCAGCCCGGTGGTGCTGGGGCTCAAACTCATGACCTTCTGATCAGTAGCCCAATGTCCTAACCACTGAGCTACCACTGCCCTCTTTAGGCTGAGTAGGAAATTTGCAAGAATTTTACAGTGCAAGATGATAACACTTTTAAGTGCACCATGATAATATTTTACAAAAATAATGGAAAGTAGTAAAATATTCATCCTGATTTAGCTCCTTGAACCCTCAGGGTCCACTGGTGCATTCACATGTATACTCCTCACTCTTGTACCTACACACCTTTCCTGTATATTTTTTCTGCAGATTGAATCGTTCATAATAGTTATTGAAGGTACTCAAGGAACCAGCCAACTCAGCATGAACCTGATCTTCAGCTTTCTTATTTTACTGTAAACACAGTGTTTAGAAAAGAAAAAAAAGCAGGGATAAAAACACTCTCCACGTCTTCCATAAACACAGAGACAGAGAGAGAGAGAGCGAGAGAGCACTTGTTAATATAACCAGCACAGACAGGTATCAGGTGTGCAGGTATAATGTTAATTAGCCTATCCCTATACACTCCTGCTAAACCATTCCCTCACCTGCTATTTCACCTCACAACCTTTTACTACATTTCAGTACAAACTCTCCCTCTGCAAGATATTTTAAACACGTTAAAACCTTTCTAACACGTTATCA
The DNA here is from genome assembly GCA_037576825.1 of Pangasius krempfi. Classification (NCBI taxonomy): domain Eukaryota; kingdom Metazoa; phylum Chordata; class Actinopteri; order Siluriformes; family Pangasiidae; genus Pangasius; species Pangasius krempfi. The sequence goes on from CM074995.1 coordinate 17,633, forward strand.
CATGCAAAATACTGATGTTTGTTAAGAAACACCACAAATTGTACACTAATGTCATAAAATTACACACATGTGCCATAGAGATCTTAGGGAATTACAGTTGCATGTACTAGTGCAGGGGTTCTTAAACTTTTTACAGTCAGAGGCTTGTTCAACTTTTAAAAAAATTTAGCATGGACCACTCAATTCAGGTTTATTTTACAAACTATTAAAAAATAGCAACATTACTTATATTAAATGTGCACAATAATAGTTTGACTATTTATTGGAGTCAGAGATGGGTTTTTTGTTTATTTCTGAACTCTTCACCAACAGAACCTGTTTTTATTAAAAATGTTACTGGGTTAGGGTTTCAGAAGCAGCCATGTCAGCTGAGCCACCAGATCATCTACACGAGTGCAGTTTAACAACTATTATGTCTGTAAATATTAGTAATATGATACACAGATTTATTATTTTGAATATTTATTGCACCGATTTACTTTCACTTTGTTAACAACGTAGCATAAAATGCAATAATGCTGGAAATGTAATTTGAAGTCTGCATGTGGTGGTTAACTGCAGTGTGGTTTGACACCTTCTTTACTGCACAAATAAAACAGTGACACCCTGAAACAGTTTCTGCTTTAACTATGGAAAAGACAACTAGTGAATTGATTTTTTGATTCACTAGTTGACTAGTAAAAATGAGTAGTCATGCAATCCCTACTACAGAGCAGCGTGGGTAGTCCAGGTCCTTTATGCCTAGTGCCCCTCTTTGGAAGAAAACAAACGTTAATTCTGATCATTAAACTGAAAAACAAAAGAAAACTTTTTTTTTTTTTTTTTTTTTTTTAAATAAACATCACGTACAACTACTGAAAGGTTCTACCTTCCCATCATTGTCTGAAGTCATGTGACCAGATTTTCTACAATTACTGAAAAGGTAGCATTAATAAATGTCCAGCTGAAGTGGAGCTCTAGGAACTTAATTGTAACGTAATTGTTCAAAAACTGTTTACAACACAATATGAACATAAAAATAAAATCATGGGCATGGGCACGTTAATAAATGATTGTGTGTATTCAATTCAGTTCAGTTCAATTCTATTTGTAGGCATTTTTATCAGTGTTAATTGTCACAAAGCAGCTTAACAGAAATCCAGAGTCAGCTTTAGATCCTTAATGAGCGAGCCAGAGGTGAGGAAAAACTCCCTGAGATGATATGAGGAAGAAACCTTGAGAGGAACCAGAGTCAGAAGGAACCCATCCTCATCTGGGTGCAACGGATAGTGCGATTATAAATAATTACCATGTTTATAAGGCTTGCATGTTGTTAAGTTTGCACAAACCTTAATAAATCAGGGTTTATGTTGGGCAGCAGAGTTTGGTGTCTTTTTTTTTTCTTTTAGTGAAACAAGCGTAGCCTTAAATATTAAAAATAACATCAGCAGTAAACTGAATGATAAGTAACTCGCAGCATTAAGGATGTTCTACTGTTAATTGTCCTGCTAATGAATCACAGAGAACTGATGAGTAAGAATCATCACAGTCCACACTGATGGGAATCATTAGCTTGTTAGTTTGGAAATAAACGTTTAGAGTTACTCACCTCTTATTAATTGTAGCTGCACTAAATATTTCTAAAAAAAACTTGATAAATAAATCTGAGGGTCACTTCATGCAGGGTGTAACTCAGTGTTCATTTCCACTCCTTAGGTTCCAGCATCGTTGGACAGAAAGTTCTGTGTGAAAGTGTTTGGTTTCTGATACACAGCACTCCCTACAGGCCACACACAGACAGCCTGTGAGCAGAGAACTGATCTGAGGTCAGCACGTTATTGTGTGAAGGCTGCTTGTTTCTGATGGACAACATTTCCCGCAGACGGGAATTAGACTTGGAAAAAAATTGAACAGAATGGAGCTAGTGTGAGAGTTCTATAGAGAGTTAAGGCTCCTTGATTCTAATGATGGGCTGTGTGGATCAGGAAGGAGCCGAAGCTCCTCTCGATGCCTGTAGGTTACTCACACGTCACCGAGAGGTTTTAGTGGAACTGGTGAAAAATACACAGTGCATTTTAGACAACCTGAAGATGAATGGCTTCATCTGCAATGAAGACATTGAGATCATCCAGCGTTCATTCACTAAAACAGAGCAGGTATGTAAATATGTCTCCCTCACACAAACACACTTAAATACTTTTTCCCTAGATCCTAAAGGCCAAAAAACTTTTTTATAATCAGGTGCGTAAAATCTTGGAGTTGGTGCAGAGTAAAGGCGAAGAGGCTTCTGCGTATTTTATTCACATTCTGCACCAGGCATATGACGCGTTCATTGACCTTCGGCCTTGGTTTAGCACAATTCACTACAAACCTGCCGAGTGTGTGAAGGACATACCTGTGATTAACACAGACCCCAGTGAGTGTTTTAATCAAAATCACATAGAAATGATCTCCTGTCCAAAACTTGATTCACTAACACAGGGTTTTGTGTTCAGTTAGTAGATACAGTGAGAAACTCAGACAGGAACTTGGCAGAGACACTCAGTTCCTCACCTCTTACTCTCAGAAGGAGGAGACGCGACTGGAGGAGTTTTACACAGACACACAGATGGAAATCCTGAATGAGAGAGGAGAGAGTCTGGGCTTCCTGAAGAGTCTGGATGAGATTCTGGGAGAAGAAGGTGTGTTTAACCAGCAGGCTGAGACCATCTTAATCATGGGTGATGCTGGAGTGGGAAAATCCATTCTGCTTCAGAAACTACAGAACCTGTGGTCCAAAAGAGAGCTGAACACCAGAGCAAAGTTCTTCTTCACATTCAGATGCAGAATGTTCAGCACCTTTAAGGAGACTGATGAGATCTCAGTGAAGGATCTGATATTCAAACACAATTGTTATCCAGATGACGACCCGGATGACGAGGTGTTCAGCTACATCCTACGGTTTCCAGAGTCCATACTTTTCACATTTGATGGATATGATGAAATCCAGATGGACTTTGATCTAGAAAACATACCAGAGGTGGTTTCTCCTGAGGAAAGGACACACCCACTTTTAATTCTCATGAACCTGCTGAGAGGAAAATTGCTCAAAGGTTCCAGAAAAATCCTAACGACTCGAACCGGCACAGAAATCCAGAGCAGAGTGATCCGGAAGAAATTGTTTCTTAGAGGTTTCTCACCAGAACACCTCAGACAATATCTGTCTCATCATTTTCCTGTGCAGGAGCAGAGGGACACGGTGTCTGTGCAGCTGGACGCAAACCCTCACCTCTGTGGTCTCTGCTCTTTCCCATTGTTTAGCTGGATCATTTTCAAGAGCTTTAAGCACCTTCAGAGTGTGTACGATGATGTTGAGCTGCCGGACTCATGCATCACTCTCACCAACGTCTTCCTCCTGATGGCGGAGGTGTTCCTGAGCCGGAGCAGTATGAGTGCTGGACTCCTGAATAGAAGCACACGCTGCACCGTAGACACATTTAAATCAGGACTGAAGGTGCTCTCTGCCTTCGCCAAGCTTGCACTGCTGGGTCTGGAAAAGAGCAGCTTCATTTACACCCATGATGAGGTTTCATCCTGTGGCCTGAGCGATGACGACATACAAGTTGGATTTCTGAGGCCCGTCAGTCACTACAACACATGTGGCACTTTGGCAACATACGAGTTTCTCCATGTGACACTGCAGGCATTTCTGGCTGCATTTTGTCTCATCTTGGATCTGCACATCATTCCTGATGGGATCCTGAGGTTCTTCTCTAAGTGTGAGTACCATAAGGCATCCCAATTGACCTGCCTGTCCTGTCTGGGGACATCGTCCCATCCAAGAAATTCAGATCCTTTTCAGACGAATGAGCACTTTCAGTTCACAAACCTGTTCCTGTGCGGCCTGTTATCCAAATCCAACGCCGTCCTCCTGGAGCACCTTGTCCCTCCAGCATCACTGAAGAAAAAGCGAAAGGCTCTGAAGTACTACCTTTCCTCCAGCGTAAAGACACACCTGAGTGGCCTGCCTCGTTACCCAAGCACCGATATCAAGGGAAATAAAGTGCATGTGATGCCAAACTTCCTGTGGATGCTGCGCTGTATATTTGAGACTCACAGCGATGACGTGGCTCGTCTGACAGCTAAAGGAATCTCAGCAGATTACCTCAAACTGGCATACTGTAACATCTACTCAGCCGACTGCAGCGCTCTCAACTTCGTCCTTCATCACCACAGGAAGTGTTTAGCAGTCGATCTGGACAACAACAACATCAGCGACTATGGTGTGAAACAGCTCACTCCTTCGTTTAGCAAAATGACCGTAGTCAGGTATGACACATTTCAAAGAGCTCACAGATAAAAGCTTGCCAGTGGAGCTACCCCGTTCCCCCATGTTACCTTGTTTCCAATATTACAGGAGTTCCCTTGTTTCAAGATTTCTCACTGCTCTCAGTGTTTCCGTATTTCCAGTGTTCATCTTCCTGGTTGCATGAATTCTACTATTTTTAGAAATCTGCATTCACATGGTGACCCTGATCAGGATGTAGCATTTACTGAAAATGAATGAATTAAAGTCATTCTGGATTCTTGCACATTTTGTTTAAAGTCATTCTGGATTCTTGCACGTTTCAGGTTTTGTGTGAATCAGCTGACCGACAGCAGTGTGGAAGTTTTGGCTACAGAACTCATCAAACACAAAATCGTTAAGGTTTTGGGGTAATTTCACATAAAGTAATAAATATTAGCTCTGTATTTGTTTATTACATTGGATATAAATTCATTAGCAAATGTTTCTCTGTTAATACATTTACAGACTTTACAAGAATCACATCACAGATGTCGGAGCCAAACTGGTGGCACAGATAATCGATGAATGTCCTCACCTGAGAACTGTCAAGTAAGAATGCATTTTATTACATTTTAAACACTGTTACTGAGCAGTGTTTCCTAGTTGCCTTGTTTCTATATTTTCAGTCACATTTTTTTTTGTCTTCTTGTGTTATTAGTGATTTTCTTGGCTCTAGTTCATAGTTGTGTTGTTTGTGTGTATTTTCGGCTCTGATTGTGGATTTACTTTCTGTTTCTCCCCTTCATCTAATCACAGACACAAAGTGTTCTCTTGTTCACGGGCGTTTATTGCACATCCATGTCTTCAACATGCCGTGAGAACTGGATAAAATAAAAACAAAATAAAATACACTTTTCATAACCGAGTGATACAATACAAGCTTTCTTATAGGAAATAATAAATTACAAAAAATAAACAAATATTCACAACACAAATATAGCATGAATGATACATTACTTCAAAGCTATAAAACGCAAACTTACAAATAATTACATTCGCTAACATGTAGGTGAACCATGACGTTGCCATTGAATGAAAGTGCTAACATTAGCTTTAAGTACAATGTAAAACAGACATATGACATTACGTACCTCATTGGCCACATTAACTTATAGGGAGAAAAAGAAACTTCAAACTTTACGAGTCTTCACTCCATCCAAGTCTTCAAAAAAAAAAAAAAAAACATTACTACACAGCAACGTAGGTTAAACGTTATCTTTGGCCGAACACGGCAAACTCTCAAACAGGAAACATATGGTGTCACACACAACAAAAACCTGACGTCCCCTTGACTAATGAATATTGATTCCACTCTGAAAATACTATACAGGAAACCACATCCTCATGTTTTTATCATGTTCTTGGTCAACAAAAATTATTTTATTAAGACAAAATATATATTTAACTTAAATGATTAAATAAACTGAAACAGTATAACTGATTCTGATAGCAGTTACACTTTCTTCCATCACAGACACAATGAGTCTAAATAAAAGACTTTGTATTTGTATTGAATTGCCACTTACTCCACATCGCTACTGTTTATAATATATAATAATTAAGACAAATGATTTATGCAAATGGTTTTGATGTGTGTAGGCTCGGCTATAATCATATCACAGCCGTGGGTGCGACATTTCTTGCTGAAGCTATTCGGAAAAGCAAATCGATCTTCGATGTCGGGTAAAACGGCAACTCACAGCCACACAAGCATGATTAAACCTGATTAAACTAATAAAATTGCTCAGTTATGCTTTAACATACAGTTTTTGTGTTCAGCATGTGGGGAAACACTATTGGAGACGACGGTGCTCACGCTTTCGCTGAGGCAATAAAGAACCACAGCAGCTTAACGAATCTCAGGTGAGTTTATAAAACTACATCAGGTTTACAGGCAGGATGATCAACAAAAATAAACAGGAAATGATCTCAAGCTCATGTTAGTGAACAGTGTTTTAATCAGAATTCACTTTACTGTGATGTTTAAGACTAAATATAGTCTTAAATTAACTGTTTAAATTTTTTAATTTAAAATAAAAATAACTTTATTCTTCTTTCTTATTGTTAGTCTGTCGGCAAACGGGATCACATCTGAGGGAGGAAGAAGTTTAGCGAGAGCGTTAACGCTAAATTCCAGCCTTCACATCTTTTGGTGCTCATCACATTATTCACATCTCACTCATTTTAATGGCACATGACACCATATGTTTGCTTTAATACATGTTAAATCGCATGTGTGGTGTCATGTGCACGTGTGCAGTATATTAATATGTATTTAATATGTGTATAAATAGAAATACAAATGTGTTTAATGCATGTAATTTACACTTTGTTTTTTTCAGGCTGATTCAAAACAACATTTCGGACGATGCAGCAGTGGAGTTAGCCAAAGCATTTCAGAAGAATTCGGCACTCACACACCTCATGTAAGACCCCAGGCCACACACACTTATTAATGTACCTTTGTCCACATTCCCAAGATTGTGTCCCCTTGGTAATCTTAAAGCCTGTTTCATACTTTATCTGATCCAGTGCTAGCTGAAGATTGAGGTAACATCACTGTAGACTTCAGAAACTTCACTGGGGCTCTCGCAAGAACTCGCTGTTAAATTATTCAGTTCTTTTGGTCTCTGTTGCTGGGGTAGGAAGAAAAAAATCCTTCAGGACACAAGCCTGGACTGTACTCTGTAATGAATGCAGTACTGTTTAATATTAATAATCTTTATTTATACAGAACTTTTAATTAAACTGAATTATTCATTAAACTGAAGCTTCACCCCAGACACTTTCCTATTTTCTGACACAGGATAATGTCAGAGTTCAGAATAAATTATATTATTATTGTGTTTTTATGAATTACTGTGTCTTGTGCATTAATACACTGATCTTATTGAATCTAAGACTAAATCTGTGTGTGTGTGTGTTCAGGTTAAATCACAATCAGTTTTCTGCTCATGGAGTTGAACACCTCACTGAAGGTCTGAAACACAACACAACAATTAAAGAAGTCAAGTAAGACACACACACACAAACACACACACACGCACACAAGTGTAGTAAATATTACACACAGTCAGTCAATATTCTGAAATGAGGGTACATGTTTATTGCTTATAAAACACATTTTGGGGAATTGGACCTTAATCACACATCTGGGCACATGCGTGTTTTAGCATGTTTTGTAAGAGCATTACACAGAAATTAATGTAAGGAGGATTACACCACACCTCCTGAATCTTGATTTATATACTCTGGGAAATGAAAATACATGAAGCATGCACACATTAAAAATGCAATCCAATTTGAGATTAAATGAACCATTAAATGAACTCCATCCTGTAAGTTACCATTGTAGTGACATACACATACATACACATACACATACACACACACAGAAACACAGGTGTGATGGAAAAGAAGTGAGTTGTTTATGATGCTGTTATTCTAATCACAGTTGTAATGTTTGTGTGTGAATGTGTGCAGTTTAAATGGAAATCAGATCAGCGTAGAGGACGAGTCACGCTTCAGGGAGGAGAAAAGACTTCGATTCTGTTGAGGGATTAAACACCACACGTCCTGTTAGACCACAGACACAACAGTGTTTACACACCTGTACTGCAGTGTCTCAACCAGCGTCCATGTCTTATTCCCAGCTCAGCCCTTAGCCCCTGACCCTGCCTGTCTCCGCCCTGGCCCCGCCCTGGCCCCGCCCTGGCCCCGCCCTGGCCCCATCTATCACAAACTCCTCATAATACATCTTCAACTCTTACTCTCCTCATGAACATTTAAGCTCTCTTGCCCATGAACAAGCCACACCACAGTGTGCAGCCTGTCTGGAATACTATTGTATTTCTGAATGAGTCTCCTGCCTAGGCATCTGTCTGTCAATCTGTCTGTCTGCATCTCTGTCTATCTGTCTGCACTTGACTCCTGTCTATCAGTCCACATGGATCTAAGAGCCAATCTGAGCGGTGAACCAGACTCAAAATGGAACCCATCCTCATCTGAATGACACCACATAATACAATTATAAATAATTTCAATTATACAATATAATTACAATTATAAATAAAAGATGTTATTAACTGTTCTATGATGGATACTTGAGTACAAACTGTTTTTAGAAATTGCAGTCCTAAGGCTATCCAAGGAAGAACATCTACAGACATCTTTATGGTTTCTATGTGGTACCATCCATAGTAATCTCATGGTGATCATTAGGCTGTCCATGTGGACCATCCTCAGAAGCAGTGAGTGATTTTCAAGTGATGAGAACTCCAACCATAAGTAGGGCAGGATGGATCAGGCAGGACTGGAGAGCAGAAGGGGATCACTGGTATCTCAGGAGTAGCATGTGTGACTCGACAGAAAGAGAGAGAGAGAGAGAGAGAGAGAGACAGAGAGAGAACACATTATTAGCTATGCTCTTGTCATGTAATGGTTAAGGACAATGTACTTTACATGCAGAGTGCAAGCAGGGACTCCAGCAAGACTAGCTATGACAGCATAACTAAAAGGGAGAGCCCGAAGCTAACACAGACATGAGGGCTCTTGGGACATAAAGCAGCAGCCACTCCACCGTCGACAAACCTGAGTGAACGTGTGAGAGTGGGGGGGCGACAGCATCCA
>CM074995.1:57256-68469 GCA_037576825.1 Pangasius krempfi
CCCCCTCACACTCTCCCTCTCTCTCACTCTCCCTCTCTTCCCCCCTCACACTCTCCCTCTCTCTCACTCTCCCTCTCTTCCCCCCTCACACTCTCCCTCTCTCTCACTCTCCCTCTCACTCTCTCCCTCACACACTCCCTCTCTCACTCTCCCTCTCACACTCTCTCCCTCTCTTCCCCTCTCACACACTCCCTCTCTCAGTCTCATTCTCTCATTCCCTCACTCTCCATCTATCCTCTTCTCAGTCCCTCTTCAGCAGCTCTCAACAAAATCCCATAATCTTGGAGTTATGATATTGTCATAGAAACATCTCAAATATGACTTTCTGTGTCACACAGTGTCTTTGTGTGTGTGTGTTTCAGAAGAGTCCTGCAAAGAGAACCAGCACCTCCACGAAATCTGTGAAAGAGGAGAGGAACGATGGATCAGTGGATGAGCGAGGTGAGGTTTGCACACTTATACAGAGTATTTCAGTCAGACAGTAAAACACACACACACACACACACAGTTGTTTTATTAACACTGTTATGTTTGTGTGTGTGTGTGTGTGTGTGTGTGTGCGCACATGTATGTGTATGTACGCTGCATAGAGGAAGAGCGTGATGATGATGATGATGATGATGGATCGGGCATGGACACTGAAGATGAGCTGAGAAGGTAAACAGGTTTTGTTTATGAGGCTGTTTCTATTCATCAGCATGAAGGTTTACTGTAATAAGCTCTAAGACAGCAATATTGGTGACTGCATGCGGTGCTCAGTGGTGTGTGTGTGTGTGTGTGTGTGTGTGTGTGTGTGTGTGTGTGTTAGAGTGGAGAAGAGGAAAGTGGAGAAGGGAGGACAGGAGGACAGAGGAGGACAGGAGATGGAGGATGACCCGTACGGAGGCTCTACAGATGAGAACACAGATGCCGAAGAAGAGGAAGACAAACCCATACCAGAGCTACCGGGTGTGTGTGTGTGTGTGTGTGTGTGTGTGTGTGTGTGTGTGTGTGTGTGTGTAAAGAGAAGATTAAGAAGGAACATGTATGGTCCAGTCGGAGTATGGCTCCATGAGATGTGAATAGTAACTCCAACTACCCCCCCCCACCCCCCCACCCCCTCTCTCACAGACTTTCTGACAGGGAAGCGTTTTTATCTTTATGGGAAATTTCCAGAGAATCAGAGACGCCTGCTGCAGCGTTACATCATCGCCTTTAACGGGTGAGACAGAAACACACGAAGGATCGTTATAATAACCCATTAATAAATCATCCTCGTCATCAACCGCCAATCATACTGAATTAATGAGTTTCATTAAACATCTTTGTACATGTGTGCGTGCGTGTGTGTGTGTGTGCCAGTGCTGTGGAGGACTACATGAATGAGAAGGTCCAGTTTGTGATCACCAGTCAGGGATGGGACGACACCTTCGAGGACGTGAGTGCAAATATATAAATATGCACTGATGAGCTGAAACCTTATGAGCACTAACTGGTTAAGAGAATAATGTTGATTATCTCGTAATGACGGTGCATGTGAAGGTCTTGGGTATATCAGACAGTAAACGAGCAGACGATGTGTTGGATGCAGGAGAAATGGGCAGGTGTGTAGACCTGACAAGGCTTGTGGGGAGAGTCCGGGTCAGCAGAGGTGAGTACCTACTGACAGTGGTGTTGGTGCACAAGCCCCATCGACGTGCGAGGGCAGCGAAGGCTGTCCCGTCTAAAAGGGCTGCTGTGGCACGAGTCCCAAAAAATGATTCTTACGGGAGGATTGTGTCACAACACACTGCATCGCACCCTGCTGTGTATGGGGCTGCATAGCTTCAGCTCGTCACATGCCACCTACCTAAACATCATCGTGGCCCAGCTGCACCCCTTCATCACTGCTTCCCCGACAGCAGTGGCCTCTTTCACAGGATCATGCGTCCTGCCACACTGCGCGCACTGTTCAGGAATGGTTTGAGGAACATGACGAAGAGTTCAGGGTGCTGCCCCGACCTCCAAATTCCCCAGATCTCAATCCGACCAACGTCTTGGTGCCAGATACCACAGAGTTCCTTCAGTGGTCTTGGAGGGACCAGAGAACCAACAGCATATTCAGCACGTGGTCATAATGTTTTGGCTCATCAGTGCATGTAACAAATGTGTGTATATATCTATATCCATATTACAGACAGAGATAAAGATGCAAAAGGGAAAAAATAGAGACGATTTAGCAATCTCTCTCTCTCTCTCTCTCTCTCTCTCTCTCTCGCGCTCTCTCAGGCTCTGATGGAGAATGAGAATCTGAGTTTTGTGAAGCCCACATGGATTTTCGCCATTAATGATCGGCAGAAGATGTTACCCTATCAGCCCTACACTGTGGTGCCCTAAACACACAGCCCTACACTGTAGTGAGGGGGGGAGCGAATGATTATTAGGAGCATTATACCCTACACCGTAGTGCCCTTATGTTCCTTCTTCACTCACACACACACACACACACGTTCTGACTCCATCATCATCTTGCGTTTTGTGTTTTATTAGAATGTAAAATGGTCAGCTTGCTCGGCCTCGTCTGAAACCCACTCCTGTTCCCTCCACTTCATCTTCATCATGGTGTGATTTGAGTCGTGTTTCTACTGCACAGATGTGCTTGTGATGAAGTGTGTGTGTGTGTGTGAGAGAGAGAGAGATTAAAAATAGATCTGTTTTTTTTTTATCTGTGTCTCTGAACCAGTCCAGACTTCAGTTTGTTTACTGTTTGTGTTCATTAGATTGAAATCTTGAGTGTGTTTGTGTTACTGATTCTGTTTAGTTTTTAATGAAAGGCTTTTAGAGTGTAAGTGTATTTCTCCTGATATAATAAAGTTATTTTCATTACACATACTGTTTTTACATTCGTGTGTTAATAAAACGGATTAGTTTCATTATTATATTATACATATATCTGTATTAATGTTCATAGCTCAGTCCTGTGTTAGGAAATTAAATGAAATATTTTTATTTCTTTATTATTAAGGGTCTTGTGCGATTCTCTTCTTTAAATGAAAAGACGTGTGTGTGTGTGTGCGCGCGCGCGAGAGAGAGAGAGAGAGAGAGAGAGACGCTGTAGAGCGTGCTCCCGTACCGAGCGGTAATTCCGAATTGCGTGCGCAGGAATGAAGCGGAACTGACACCAAGCGCGCATGAGTCATTTTACTTCCGGCACCGGGCTGTGCTACACCAATAGCAGGGTCAACCCCATCATCTACACCACCTTCAACTTCGAGTTCCACAAAGCCTTCATCAAGGGGAACCCTCCAGACCTGCTCCTTTACCTAAGAACAAACTATTCACAAAAGGCTTTCAACAACAACAGAAAAACCCCAAACACTTAAACACTGAGACTGAGTCTGAGTCCCAAACACTAACTGGAAGGCTGTTCCATCACTGTGGGGCTGAGATGAAAGAAAGCGATCCCAGTGATATTATCTACATGAGCTTCAAATGAAAGACTGGAGTCAATAATCACACCAAGATCTTTTACTGCTGCACCTGATGAGACAGAAAGCTATCAGAGTTATTAGTAATCAGAAAGCTTACTTCTAGCTGCATGTGGTCCTAGTACAAGTTCTTCTGTTTAATCCTGAACAAGATCTTTTCTCATCCACTCTGTGTTTACACATTATAACACATTATAATACACTATAGCATGCTATAACACTCTACAAGTTCTCACACTCATTAATTCTGTGGTAAACAGGAGACAGGAAACTTAGGCACACAGATAATGAGTTTATGCTTCACACACTCATTAGTGCTGATTATGATTATGTATCATGTTGAGGTGATGACCTTTGACCCATCCAAGCATGTACAAGATCTTCACATCCACACACTCTGACCCACATTCATGAATATTTCAGTGTGTGAAGCACAGCTCTCTGTTACACATACACACAGGACATGGAGACAGATAGGATGAAGCAAGGGGGGATGGAAGGATGACGGAAGCAGTGCATTCTGGGATATATATATATATATAGAGAGAGAGAGAGAGAGAGAGAGAACTGAATAAGTTTGAAGAAAGAGTAAAGTGTGATTACCTGGGAGTGAGACAGCTGTCTGTGGTTTTATTCATCTTTAAATTGGGCATTTTGTCTTCAAGCTGCCTTTCAGAGGATTTTATAAACACTGACAGGTTCAACTGGGAATCTTCTGAGAAGAACACACACACACACACAGACACGGTGAAGAGCTCTTCGTGATGCTGCAGGTAAACTCACTCTGAATTCAATTCAAACTCATTTCCAGGTTCTATTTCATTTTTCAGCCTGTGTCCTCGCTGCTCTCCTCAGTTAATCACTGAAAATCATCACAACTTGATTATATATTATATATATTTAAGTACAGATCCAAGAAACTTTTTTATTCTTTTGTGGAGTCAGACACGATGCACCTGAATAATTCAGTATTTGTCTGTGTACAAGAAGACATTTATTCTTACTGAAGTGTAAATGAATAATTTAATGTTGTCTCTGTGAGCAGTCAGTTGTCTCACCCTGTGTGTGGGTTGCATTTACACACACACACACACACACACACACATACACACATATGTAATTTCTGTCTGCAGTATTTGTACCCAAGTGCCATATATTTCTGTCACAGAATCCTAATCATATCAGTAACATGTATAACTCTCAGTTCTGTTTCATTTTGTATTTTACTTCACTCTGAATCACACACACACACACACACACAGCTTTACTGCAGAACTCTGATTTGTCTTAAATCCACTCAACGTGGCCTTGAGCTGAAATCCTCGAGTACTTAGTGATTGTAAACAGAATAAATAAATAATCACAAACGTACCGTGAAAGCTGTACATATGTAAAACCATCAACATTTATGAATGAAATTCAAATGAAATTAGAAGGTGCAAATGAATTTTATCTTAGTTAACAGACAACAGACAAAGGTTCTCACAGGAGGGCTAACAAGCATCAGCAGGGACTCATTAATAACCATGGCAACCGAGTAACAAAACAGAAGGCAAGTATCATATTAGGTTATACATACGGAATATGCTGGGTCAATAGGGACAGAATTAACACAAACGTCACACAAATGTATTAATCTAATTACAAAACCACAAATTAATCACTGTGTGTATGTCTGATTAAATTAGACCGAAAAATAATTCCACATAAAATATATTAATGTTAATTTAAAGGCTCAAGGTGTGTTTTTACAGAAATAAAATCAAATAAAAATCTATTTACTTATAAATTATTAAAAATAAATAATTACATTTAGATTAATATTAAAACCACATTAATATTAATATTAAAATTAAAGGGTGATGCTGTAGGGGTCTTAATATTTAAATCTGTAGCTACAAATATAATTTTTTTATCTTATATTTTTATTGAATGTTGTTGAACATTAATGCATATAAATTATTTCTTCCTTCAGATTGAAGCTCTGCCCCCAAAACCAGCCCCGCCTTCAAATTTAACTGTATCTGTACTTACAGCTCCGCCTCCACCAACAGACCTGACTCCGCCCATATTCCCCTCTTCTCTTACAATTCCTCCTTCACTAACAGCCTCAGATTTGGCTCCACCCACAGCCCAGCCTTTAACCCTGCCTCAGCTCATAGCCCTGCCTCCAGACACAGATTTGTCTCCTTCCACAACCCCCCCTCTACTCACCTCTCCACCTCCACAAAGAGCCCCGCCCCGAGCCTCAACACATCCACGGGCTCTAACAATACCCTCTGCTCTGTCAATAAACCCCACCTCCCAGAATTCCTTTGCCATAACGCCACTGCCCCTCCCACTTCCTCCAGGAGGCCACGCCCTCATTCTCAACCCCACTCCCATCCTCACTCCTCCATCCTCCTCCACCTCTCAGTCTGCTTTAGAAACACAACCTACACTTCAGCAACACTTGTCTGGTGAATGCCTCCATCCTCAGCAAATGATCTTTGACCTGAGCCCTAACTTTGACCTTCACCTTGACCTTGACCCCCCAGTGGGTGGCGCTGATCTGTGTAAAGGAGCTGCTGATGAAGAATCAGGTACTTTCCCTTATCACCTTCCCTGAGTACACAAACAAACAAACATCAATAACTAGATAACTAACTAAATAACTATATAAATAAATACATAAATAAATAGATAGATAAATAGATAGATAGATAGATAGATAGATAGATAGATAGATAGATATATAGATAGATAGATAGACAAGTAAATTAGAGTATATCCATAATTCTGGTGTTTTCCTGTCCAGCTGTGTGTGTGTTCAGACTATGGCCTGCGTGTCCGTCTCGCCTGGCGTTAATTTCAGCTCTGGTTCCATTCTTCATCATCGTCATCACCATCATCGTCACAGGTAAACACTTGCTCAAGGAAGAAGATTATAATCACATTCTCAATTCCAGACAAATGTCCACATTGAATATACTGTCTGGTGTATTAGCATTAAAGTCACAGCGTCTTGAAATGTTATAGATAATATAAATGTAATTATTTACATTTACACATAAGCAAAAAAATTTCATGACCTTTGTGTATAAAGTGTCCATGATCGTAGACGTGTGAGATAACTGTAGAAGTGCACTAAAGAGGAGTAATGATTCGGGACAGAGCTGATATTTGGTCTTTCTCTCCTTGTTAGTGAGGTTTGTGTCTTTCCCACCAAAAATGAGAGACAACAGCGCCTCCTGTGACATGAAGTGGAACTGCAGCATGACGTCAGTGCCGTTATATACACCTAAACTTCCTGTCAATCAAACAATAAACACTTCCTCAGGTAGTGTACACTTCATTGTCATCACTATATCACAGTTTACATAACAAGCGAGGGTAATAAACAATGTGTGTGTGTGTGTGTGTATTCTCAGACTGCACTGGTCCAGCAGGGATCTTGGAACGGATTGTGGGTGGGACCGTGGCTCGGCAGGATCAGTGGGCGTGGCAGGCCAGTCTGCAGTGGAGGGGCCAGCACGTGTGTGGGGGGGCGATAATCACCCCAAACTGGGTCATAACCGCTGCCCACTGCTTCATTGAGTAACACACACACACACACACACATTTTACATTTACATTTATGGCATTTGGCAGATTCCCTTATCCAGAGTGACCTACAAAAGTCAAACATACACATACACATATGTCTCACTCCCACAATGCACTGCTGTCTCTGTCTCTGAGGTATGGCCTGATGCTGGAAGCTGATTGGCAGGTGGTGGTCGATACACTCGTCGTGTCTGACGTGTCACACGGTCAGCGCTACAACACATTGCGCATACACACACACCCCAAATACTCAAAACAAACCAACGACTACGACCTCGGCCTGCTCCTCACACACACTGCCATGAGGATGGGGGGTGAGCAGTGTGTGTGTGTGTGTGTGTGTGTGTGTGTGTGTGTATGTTAACACTCTGATATGGAGTGTTATGATGAGCATGCTGTCATTGGCTCAGCATTTTGACTGTGTATGTGTGTGTGTGTGTGTGTGTGTGTGTGTGTGTGTGTGTGTAGACAGTGTGCACCCTGTGTGTTTGCCGATTGTTCCTCAGTCGTTCCCCGTCGGCTCGTCCTGCTGGGTGACCGGGTGGGGCTTCACACACGAAGGAGGTACAAACACTACACACTGTACATTGTACACTACACACTGTACACTACACACTACACTGTACACTACACACTGTACACTGTACACTACACATTATACACTACACACTGCACATTACACACTGTACACTACACACTGTACACTACACACCATACACTACACACTACACTTTATATACTGTGTGTGTGCGCATGTGTGTGTGCGTGTGTGTGTGTATATGCAGGCTCGGTGTCGACTCAGCTCAGACAGGCACAGGTTCACATTATTGATCAGACAGTGTGCTCTGGTTCCTCAGTCTACGGTTCCTACATTACTCCCAGAATGCTTTGCGCCGGGGACATGGAGGGTGGAGTTGATGCCTGCCAGGTAATCAGGCCCTCTGACACCCTTGCCCACTACCCCTTGACTGAGTGCCCTTCACCATGTTTGGTATTTTATTATCTCTCTTAGAGTGAAGTTAGAGTGCTAGATGAATGATGTACATGCCATAGACATTATTACATTAGAGTGTGTGCAAGTGTGTGTGTGTATGCATGTGTGTGTGTGTGATTGTGTGCGTGCAGGGGGACAGCGGGGGCCCCCTGGTATGTGAGACAGCTGATGGGGATTGGCGGCTGGCGGGTGTGGTCAGTTGGGGTGACGGATGTGGACGACCAAATAAACCTGGAGTTTACACACGAGTGACATCACTACTGCAGTGGATTAAACAACTCACACAGGTACACACACACATACACAGGTATATATATACACACACACACATACACACACACACACATTTATTCTAATGAAACATGCTGATTGATATTCCTGGTGTTTCAGGATGGAGATGTGAGTGGATCAGAGCTCGCTCACACTGACAGCACTGCGGTGCCGTATTCCTCTCTATAACAGTGGAAGGGTTGTATTAGTGTGTTATAAAGGTGTAATCAGCTTTAATGTGTGTGAAGCGGAACAGCAGGAATGTCGTGTCCTGAACACTGGCACAGCCAAATCATATTTTGATATTGTTTATATTTTCTATTACTTAGAATAATTAACTATTTGCCACAGGGCCTGAGTGATTATTTAATATTAATATTCTGATTAATGACAGAACCTTTCTGAGATACTGCAGGTGTGTTTATTAATATTAATATTATATTATTACTGCAGCTTTACATTAAAGTATACTTTTATACCAATTTTCCCTTCCATTTCTCTAATAAAGATATTTATTTGAAATCTAAAATGATTTTTTTTTAAATCCTGAGATACATATTGAGGATTATAAAGATGTATGATGATGTATCACTAAATCAAACAAAACTTTTTTGTAAAACATGTTCAAAACATTACACTGCGCATGCGCACAAAATAACGCATCAAAACGGCGCAGTGTTTAGTTTCCGGGTTTGGACGGAACTGAACTTGTCTGTTTGTGTGTTTAAAATTAACAGCGAGAAAAGACAACATGAGACTTTTGTTGTCTGTGAAACGTTTATGAACAGAAATTTCCGCATTTCCGCATCGAATGAGTGTAAAGGGTTAATGTTGACATTGCGCCACTCTGAAGGAAGTCACGTACACACACACACACACATACACACGCAGGCACGTCCTCTTGTTCAGATCAGCAGGCTGGTCCGGTGGTGTAACGTGTTTAACGGGTGTAACGGGTGTAACGGGGGTGATGGGGGTGATGGGTTTATCGGTGAGGAGTGTGAGGTCTCTGCTCTCAGTCCGGAGTGTGATCTCCCGGAAGTGTTCACTCGGAGTGCACACAGGAGTGAGAGTGATGGACAGCAATAAAGGTCTACTGTTCCGCCAGGTAAGTCACTTTAATCAACAACACACACACACACACACACACACACACACACACACAGCCTTTATTAATACTTTGTTTATAACAAGTTTATATCAGAACGCTAATAAGCAATATCAGATTTAAACTTAAATATGAGTGATGTGTTATACACTTTTAGTGTATAGACAGACCGGAAGTTATTTACAGTTATGAAATAAATCTGTTTTAGTGTTTGTTTGTTTTTTATTATGCTGAGAATAAAGAGCTTTAAAGAACACAAATGTGAAAACTTTTTAAAACTAAGGAGTCCAAGTTCAGCTTTGATATGAAATCCAACTTTACTGATAGGAGTGACCATTTTATTTAGGTTTAAGGTTAGTGAAAATTAACTGTAATAAAGATAACACAAGAACGTGGAAACAGTTTCTACCTGATGAATAAACTGGATGAAGTCTGGGCCAAGTCACACCCTGGTCTGACATACAGTACAGAGGGTAAAGTTTCTCCACTTTACAGTCAGTGAGTAGCATGAAGAGGTTTATTACTCTGTAAAGAGATTTTATATAAAACCTCTGTAGCCTGTAGTTCGGATGACGGAGGCTGCAATCAGTAAAGTGCACTACATAGTGTACAAAATATGTAAGCGATGATCCACGCCTAGGTGCGTGTTACACGATTTTAATGCATGACGAGAAGGTAAAGAATCACCTGACGTGAAGTGCAGCTCATTGAAATTGTGTAACGCGCACCTTGCTGTGGATTATCGCACTTATACCACGGTCACTTGCCATCATTGCCGAGTTAAAGCTGTCATTGACTGAAAAGATAAAAATAGCAGTTAGTTTTCATTAGTTATTTTATATATCGGTCATTAGATATAGAATTCTGCTCTAAATCATACACAGAGATAAAGTAGTGTCATAAGATTACATTTCTTTGAATGAACTATAATGTGGCGTGTGTGTGTGAATTACCTGCGTTTGTGCTGCGTCTCTACTAATGATGAAGCTGTGAGTTTAACTACTGTATGCGACTGTAACTGTATGTTGCTATGGTTTCAGTTGTTTATTGGCAGCGCATTGATTTAGAACGGTGATTAAACTGTGACTAAACCTTCCAGCCAATCAGAATCAAGTATTCAGACAGACCATGGTATAAGTAAATAATAAACACTGTGTGTATATGTGTGTATTATATAGTTGTTTGAGTCCTCCAGCAGTACCTACACATACCTGCTGGCAGATGCGAGTTCTCGGGAGGCCGTGCTGATTGACCCGGTTCTCGAGACGGTGGATCGGGACATGAAGCTGATTGAGGAGCTCGGGCTGAAACTCACTGTGGCAGGTAAACAAATGAACACGTAACTGTAATACTTCTAGTAAATGAACACACGGAACCGTACCGCTTCTAATAAATGGACACACGGAACCATACCGCTTCTAATAAACGAACACACGGAACCGTAACGCATCTAATAAACGGACACACGGAACCGTACCACTTCTAATAAACAGACACACGGAACCATAACGCATCTAATAAACGGACACACGGAACCGTAACGCTTCTAATAAACGAACACACGGAACCGTAACGCTTCTAATAAACGAACACACGGAACCGTAACGCATCTAATAAACGGACACACGGAACCGTACCACTTCTAATAAACAGACACACGGAACCATAACGCATCTAATAAACGGACACACGGAACCGTAACGCTTCTAATAAACGAACACACGGAACCGTAACGCTTCTAATAAACGAACACACGGAACCGTAACGCATCTAATAAACGGACACACGGAACCGTACCACTTCTAATAAA
>CM074995.1:88154-99725 GCA_037576825.1 Pangasius krempfi
CACACACACACACACACACACACACACACACACACACACACTCTCTCTCTCTCACACACACACACACACACACACTCACACTCACACACACACACACACACACACTCTCTCTCTCTCTCACACACACACACTCACACTCTCTCTCTCACACACACACACACACTCACACACTCACACTCACACTCTCACACACACACACACTCACACACTCACACACTCACTCACACACACACACACACACACACACACACACACACTCACACACTCACACTCACTAATCAGTCCAGGGAATTGCTTATGTCATTGCTCATATTGTTTAAATTTAAATTTAAGTTGATTTAATTTTAACAGATTTATCACCTGTAGCAGAGCAGCTGTGTTTCTACACACACTGCTCATTAACACACCGCTCATTAACACACCGCTCATTAACACACCGCACATTAACACACCGCTCATTAACACACCGCTCATTAACACACGGCTGCACATTAACACACCGCTGCTCATTAACACACCGCTCATTAACACACCGCACATTAACACACCGCTCATTAACACACGGCTCATTAACACACCGCTCATTAACACACCGCTCATTAACACACCGCTCATTAACACACTGCACATTAACACATCGGTGCTCATTAACACACGGCTCATTAACACACCGCTGCTCATTAACACACTGCTCATTAACACACGGCTGCACATTAACACACCGCTGCTCATTAACACACCGCTGAACATTAACACACGGCTCATTAACACACCGCTGCTCATTAACACACCGCTGCACATTAACACACCGCGGCTCATTAACACGCGGCTCATTAACACGCTGCTCATTAACACACCGCTGCTCATTAACACACCGCACAGAACTGAATTCCTGTTTAATATGATGTAACTTGTCATATGAGTTTTTTTCCTTCCTGACCTTCTGACCCTGGAGTAAAAATAGCTGCTGATGTCCAGGGCCCTTGTTCACAAAGCGTCCTGAGAAAAGAAAATTCTTAGAATTATGATGTTTTCTTAGAATTTCCCCTTAAATTTAGGACTAAATCTTAGTAAAGATAAAAATGATTCACGAAACATCTCGGCCCTAAAAACAGCTCCTAAGGTAAAAATGGTTAAGAGCAGAGAGGAGGACTTTTAAGAGGCTTAAGAGTTTCTATAGCGGAGGACAAAATGGCGGAAAGAAGAAATATTCTCCAAACACTGCTCTTCTGTCCAATCTGTTCTTGTTCTTTTACTTCCTTCCATCTCTCTTGGATTGTTGGCTACAAACCATCCAAAAGTGCAGCGTAAACAGACCTGCGGTCGTGTAAACTGGTAAGCGGTCCTGCACTGTTTGGGCTAAGATAGGAGCTCTCTGAGAGAACGCTAAGAAGCTTGGTGAATACGGGACCAGATCTTCACTTAAAGGAACATGTGATGTGATGAAGTCAGTTCAAACATCACGCTCACTCGGAGGATCAGAAATTTCTCATGCACGTTTTATTCTGATGTTGTGATGATGATGATTATATTCAGTTTATTACAGCAGCAGTGCCAAGCACAGAGATGATAAACTAATTATTTTACTGCTCTGACTCTCCCACACACACACACACACACACACACACACACACACACACACACACACACACCAGGCTAATACATGAGTCATATGTGACTTTAAGGGTCTGTACACTGGGAAAACAGGCAAAGGAAGTCCATCTGAGTAAAACAATCCCAAACCTCAACTCACAGGAACTCTCTGAAAATAACGCAAATTCTGGATTTAAGCAAACGAAACTAAAGTTACAATTTTACACTATTTAAATTCTGACTTGGTAGATATCAAACAGCATCTATTCATCAAGACAAACCCAACAGTTGTAGACCTGCTTGAACTGAGCGCTCCCACGTCCAACATATGGAAACCTGCTGAGCACATTAGATCATATTAGAGCCTCAAGTTTGGCGTCAAATTGGCACTGCTGTGTTTGTCTTGACCTCCTTAACACTCTGGGTGAATTTTGTGAAAATCTGAGAAAGTCGAATTTTTTACCCAAATTTGACTTTCTCTGATCTTGTCCAAATTCATGCAGTCCGTAACTGAGAGCAAGACAAACACAGGTGTGCACTTAGTTTCGTCCGATCACACTCCAAGGCTGAGCTCTGACCATTTCCATGAGAGCGGCCAGTAAGTTTTGGAAACACTAATTTGTACAAATTGGTTCTAGAGCTCTAGAACCTTAGTGCATGTTAAATATAAGAACATATCACTGTTTATATAAAGCGAGTCTGATTCTCAGTGCTCTAAACTTACTCCTGGTTTCGCAGCACTTCCTGTCCACACACAGCTACAGCGCTGTTATTAAATATGCAGATGTTACAGCTGAGGTGAAATAATAAAAATCTCTGTAATCGTGTCTCTTTCCCAAAGAACTCATTTATGGGTTTCATTAATTTCACCAGCAGGCATGAACACTATCTCACAAGTATATAAACCACAACTTGGAAAATGAGTCTTTTTAGTGATGAATTGTGGTGTGTTTGTGTGTTTTGTAGGTGATATACAGTATGTTAGACTATTATTCAGAATTATAATAAACTTCTCAGAAAAATGGAGATAAATAAACACAGTTCGGGTTGTTGATGCTTTATTGGTCACTAAACTGGTTCTTTTTCTTCTTTTTGTTCTGGTCTACTTCTTATTGGACTGACTGTAATGTGACCTGTTGTGTTTTATTTTTTTTTAAATGTTTTCTCTCTGGCTTCCTGTAGACACAGAGCATAACATACTCAGAGAGTGATTTTAGTAAATTCTGTGCACATTCCTGATGATGTCACGCCAGTACAGATAATCATAACACATTATTATTTCCAGGTGAAATTTGTTGTTTTTGTATTGTTTGCATTACTGTCCTTGTGAGGACCTCCCACTGATATAATTATTAATGCAGCTAATTAATTCTGCTACATCTAACCCTAACATGTTTATCCCGCCGCCAGGGGCGTGTGTTGTGCTACAGTAGCAGCTCATTGGCAGTAAACATGGTAAGTCTGTGTGTCTAACTACAGTATTCCCTTCTCCAACCAGCACTTGGTGGAGAATAAATGGTTGGAGTTTATTCATTTGGTAGAGGGTGGAGTTTGTGTGAGTTGGTGGTCATGTGACTTTTCGGAGCAGTGGCAACTTCGATGCTGGAACACCGTTCCCTCAGACTGATGGAGAATTCCGTGTTTATTCCCCGTCTCCATCAGTAAGAGTCAGTAATATCATTTTATCGCGCACTCGGACGCATCAGACGTCTCCCGGTGACGATCCTGTGGCTCTCCGTCACCATCGCCAATGTTATTGGCTGTAAATCAGTCAAGCACTTCAATATGCCATCACTCTGACTTCCTGTTTCAAAAGAAAATTCATCAACATACAGAATCAAATTACAATTCACATTTCACATGCTTGTGTTTATATCAGTGTCATTTATTCATCAATAAAACCCACTTCAGCTTTATTAAATAACATTGAAATGCATTCTAAATTTTCACTGCTACAGAGGGAGCCTACAGAGGGAGCCTACCGAGGGAGCCTACCGAGGGAGCCTACAGAGGGAGCCTACCGAGGGAGCCTACCGAGGGAGCCTACAGAGGGAGCCTACCGAGTGCTCAGTGTGTAGTGTTTATCCTACAGAAGAAGTAGGGCACAGTGATGATCACTACAGCGTGTGTTTCCCCCCAATGTGTTTATAGAGCTGATAGAAATCCTGATGACGGAGTTTATTGGAGTGTGAGACAGGCAGAGACAGACACTGAGGACGCTGACTTATCAGCACTGACACCATAAAACACACACACACACACACACACACACACACACACACTGAGAGAGAGAGAGAGAGAGAGAGAGAGAGAGAGAGAGAGAGAGAGAGCATCAAAGAGAATTTTTTAGATGTTGTGGTTTAAGGTTCCATTTTGAAGCTGTGGACTTTACCTGGTGTCAGGTGTGTGTGTGTGTGAGTGTGTCAGGTGTGAGTGTGTGTGTGTGTGTGTGTGTGTGTGTGTGTGTGTGTGTGTGTGAGTGTGTGAGTGGGGGAACAGGACTGATGACATGGCACGTCTCACTCTAACCCTCGGGCTGAATATGTAGCGAGTTTTTTTTAGATGCCTCTCAGTGGAACACTTCCTTTTTTAGTTACTTCATTTGACGTATTTCTTTACATTGTACACTGAGAGCAGGTAAGCAGCACTATAACTCACTAACACTAACTAGTTTATGTAATAGCAAGCTAACACATGCTCGCTAGCTTATCCTCCGTTTTTCTGGTTAGAATGATTTTTAAATTAATTGCTTTGATTGATGAGAATGGGGAGTTCAGGACCATGACGTAAACAGAGCAGGAACCATGTGAATGATTTCAGCCAATAGGATGGAGTCTATGACATCATCGGCGGGGTTGAAGTCTAAACGTCTCCTCACAGTTTAAGCACACGATGACATCAGGAAACTACAGGTGACAATATGACAATTAAGATTTTCAATTAAATTTTCAACAATAAACAATAAATGCAAAACATAGATGATATTCTCTTTACATTATGTTGGGGAGTAGGGCCCTCAGTAGTGCGCACTCTGTTCCCTATCTAGGGTCCTAATGTGGAGCTGTGTGTGTGTGTGTGTGTGTGTGTGTGTGGTGTCACAGCACCCTCATGTGGACTGAAAAGGAATCTTTATAAAACATTCAGGTTTAATTCACTTTTTAAATCTTTGTGCAGTTTTAATGCAGTAATTAATGAACTTTAACATGAATTTGTAACATTTTCTCTGAACACTGACAAACACACTTCCTGTTTCTAAACAAAATGTTATTTACTCAGGTGTTTTTCTCTTACTGGTTTTAATGGATATATATAGATATTATATATATATAAATAAATGTACATAAAAGAATAATATAAAAAAATACCCCAGAAGCCCCACCCACAAACACACACACTCTTATATTTAGTTATATTCAGTTTGCATACTAATGAGATAATTTATATAAATTGTACTTTATTTAAACACCATATAACTGTAGATTATAGAGAGCTGAGTATGACTTCTTATTTATTTACATTTCATTAAAATCTTTGTAATGTGTGTTAATGTACAAATTGTTTATTATTATTTTTATGCTCTTCCTAACACCTATAATTTGTTTGTTGATGTCAGAAGAGCTATAAGTATAAAGCCACGCCCCCTGAATGAGAAGCTCCGCCCTTAAACCCAGTAATGCTCTTACTCATAGCAAAACACTGATTGCGAAATTCCTGATGAAAACTTCACACAAACCACAAAGAAAAAACACCACACACACACACACACACACGCACACATTACAGATCTTCACCATTCCAACTTTTTCCACTTTATTAGAAAATTCCAGGAAGAAAAATGTCGGCTAAATGAGAATGTAAACTGCCAAAAAGCCTCACTGAGTTTTTCAGCTCCTCCTCCAACAAACACTGGGATTTCATTTCCTTTAATTCCTTTTATTTGTTTCCTGCTTTGTCAAACCAGACAAACGAGTTCACAGTTTACCACACACACACACACACACACACACACACACACACACACACACACACACACACACACACACACACACACACACACGGAGGAGGCTGTAATCTTCAGGGAAGTATGCAGAGAGAAAAGAACTGAAGATTGTCCATAAAAGTGCAGATTTTAGAGAATAAAACTCAAACTTGGCCATTTTCTCATAAATGTAACACACATTCTGAGTCTGTGATGGTTCATGCACCATACACATGTAAACAAGAAGCAGGAAAAATACAGGACGTGCCTTTTTATTAAAAAAAAAAAAACGAAACAAAAAACAAACAAACAAAACCACAACGTGCTTTAAGAGTGAGCAAGCAGCACAAAGCCGCGGGAGGTCACAGAGCCTGAGAGACGAGGTTAATTATGAAAAAGGACTGCAGTAAAACGAGTCCGAGTGAGCGAGGACACGAGACACGAAGACCGAAAAAATAGTTTAAAAAAGTCAGCTTGTGGTCTGTGAGCAGCGGCAACACAGGTTCCTCAGGTTCCGGCTCTGTGTCTCAATACAGAACACTTTTACAGGATAATCACAGGCACAGAGTGTGAGTGTAATCCCAACACACCCACACACATCCTCCATCTGATAAAACACGCAATGACAAGCTGTGGAGTGGGAGAAAAAAAATCCAGCCGGAGAAGAGTCGTCTCCAATCAGTGTTTAATCCAGCACACACGTCTCGAATTCCTGTCAAAAGGATTTTAATCCAGCTGTGTGGTCTCTAATCTCTAATCCAGACATCTGAGCTGCGATTTGGAAAAGATTGAGGATGAGAACGCTCTACAATCTGGAAAGAAGCTCCTGGATTCAGCCTTGTGTTCTCCAAACCCACAGTGTGATCTTTAATCCAGCTGTGCAGTCGCTAATCTGCACTCTGTAAATCCCCTCCAGTCTTCTACAATCTGATAGTGGCTGAAAAAATGCCTCTAATCCTGTTCCGGGGTGTTTAACCTGGCCATGTGACTTATAACGCAGATGTGCGGTCTCTAATCCAGACCTGCCATCTATAATGTGTGTGATTATGGCTGAGAGTTTAATCCAGATGTGCGTCTCTATAATACCTCTGTGCGGTGTTTAATATGGCAGTGTCATCCCTAAACGAGTAGTCTTTAATCCAGACATCTGGTCAGTAATCAGTGTTTTGATCGAACACGGCACTGTCTATAATCCATCCGATGCGTCTGTAACCCGTCTGCGAGTCTCCGTCACGCGTCCGTCAGCACAGCAGCGGCTCTGCAGACAAGTCCGTGGCCATTCCTGAAGAATACGCTATCGAGAGAAAAACAACACTCAAAACACAAACACCAAAAAAAAACCTGCAGCTTCTGAGCTCGTCACTGAGAGAACACAAAATGATTTTACTGTCTAAAGTAACTGTACGTTAATGAGATCATAACGTTATTAATCTCAAATCTGCAGTCAGACTTGTGACTGTGGAACTGTGATTACTCTCATATTACAGATTCAAATCCAAAATCAGCACTCAAGCCATTCTGCTAAAACGTCTCATTACTATAATATATTGAGGGGGCGGAGTCAGAGCAGAGGGGGCAGGTTTTTTCTAAAAGTACAGTGAGTCACAGATACAAACGATCAGAACTCATAACTGCAGTAATTACAGTGACAATATCATGCAGTACAAATATGTTGTATTTAACGTACATGAGCAATTGTAATTAACACTAATCATGTTTATGGTGGGAGAAGTGTTTCATCATCGTTCAGCTTCGCTGTTAGTGTTTATGTGTTAAACATGACGCCGTCCCTCAGAGCTCTACATGTTAATGTGTTAGTGACACACACATCATCTCAGCCTGCTGTTTAAAGAGTTTAGTGTCCATGCAAACAAAGCGAGCTGCTTTTCAGCGACAGTGTAAAACTACACCCGGCATTTTCACACCCTGCTGCATGACTCAAAACATTCCAGCACACAATCCAGCTGAAATCTGAGAGCATCTCCACGTCGCAGCAGCAGCGAGCCGGCGGGCCGTGTGGGGGACCGAGTGCTGAGAGCGGCGTTCCTAACGGGCTGAAAAACGAGAACAACGTTCCTCAAGAAGACAAAAACTGCAGAGGATTCTGGTCCTGAGCCTCCGAGGCACTTTATTATTCTCCAGAAGATGAGAAGAGAAACGCTGCATACCACGAGAGAAAGACGAGACCTTTCTCACAATGTATGCACTACCACATACACTCTCAGTAAAAAAGGGTACTATGCTGGGCCTATCCGTGTCCCTGGGGTGGTACCCTTATCTTTAGTACCTTTAATATGCTGCGGATGTGAATACAGTGACCTTTAAAGTAATTTAATGTACATAATTATAACGATCTTTTAGGGTAAAGCTTCAAAGATTTACTACATGCATATACACGTGTGTAAAAGGTGTAGGATTCAGGGCACCACCCTAAAGACACGTTTAGTACCCATTTTTCTGAGTGTACACACTCCTACACATGCTCTCAGAACATTCCAGAGGAACCCTTAAAGTCAACAGTGAGTTTCCTGATCAGAAAGGACTTCTGCGAAGAACCCGAAATTAGCCAATAACTCCTTAAAGAACCTTTTTTTCCTAAGAGTGTAAACGTTTTAGGTTGAAAGTGAGGAGATTATCTCGTGTCTCACCGCTTCGCCCGCTGTGTCCTCTCATCTTCCTCGCCAGCTCATCAGACGGCGTCAGATCAGACACCAGCATCTCCGGTTCATCTTAGGAGGGACACAAATATTAGGTCAAAGGTCATAAATTGATGTCGCAGGGTAAGGGTCATGACATGTGAGGGATTAAATAAGACATCAGTGTGTTAAAACTGAGCTCACGTCATATTTCAACCCCAATAAACCTGACATCAGCTTCATATCACACGCTTGAAATGTGAGGAGAGTAAAGCCAGGGGTGCTTTCCTTCAGAGACGTGAAATAAATGAAACACGACCTCGTGTGAATGTGATGTCTGAGGTCATGTGATTAGAATGTGATGTCACAGGTTAACATATAAGCTCGTTATACTGGAAACTTATTATGATTATATTGACTTTATTGGTATGAATCTGATGTAATAGAGCTGAAATGTGATGTAACAGTATTTTGGCCACACCCACTCACCAGTGCTGAAGGTAAAGGTCATGGTTTCATTGCCGCTGTCCGGCAGCGTCCCGTCCCTTCTCCCGTTTGGCTGCAGCAATGCATCCTGGGATTTGTAGTCTTTACTTTTATAGCCTTTAGAAGTCTGAGACTTGTACTTGCGTGTGCTGATGCGTATGACGCCGTGTACGAGCCGGCACTCGGCCTCCTGCTCCTCCAGGTTGTAGTCCTGAGCAATGCTGTTGATCAGGTCGCTGATCTCGTTCGTCTTGCGTGAGAATGACAGGTCTGAGGTGCACTTGGCCAGTTGCTCGATCTGGTGCAGTTTATAAAGCTCCAGAAGCTTCTTGGTGATTAGTGAGTCGATATCAGTGCCTCCGTCATCCACGTCGTCCACATCCAGATCCTCTCTGGAGTAAATGCTAGTGTTGCTAATGGGTCTTTGACTCTCGCCCTTTGCCGTGGACCTGCTGCGTCGAGCCGGAGCTTCTGAATTTGGCGAGTAAACTACCTTCTTTCCCGCTAAGTAGACATCTCCGTAACGGAAACTTCCAGAACTGGGCAAGTGAGTAGTTTTGGGTTCGGATTTGGGCTCAGGCCGTCGTGGTTCAGGCTCGGTTTTGGGCGGCGGGTCGGTGGAACTCTCGTTAGGGGGAATGCAGGGCTGCTGGCGGCCATAAAAGCCACAGGTGAGGACGCAGCAGATCAGAGCTCGGCAGTCTGACCAGGAACAAGAGCCGCACGGAGCGCTCGGGATCAATCCGTTAGCGCAACTCCGAGAAGCAGTGTGGGACGGCTGGGTGTCGATGACGATGGCACGTGGCGGATCAGCGCCGTGATCACGGAATGAGTGCTGATTGCTGGTGTAATAATTCCGGCATGAATCCTGGGACATTTTGCGATCCGGACTCGAGGCATGGTTGTGATAAGGTTCCTGATTATCACGGTACAAGTGCAGATTGGCTGTGTAGTGATTCCGGTATGAATCGTGATTTGTTTTGTGATTCTCTCGGTATGAACTCATGGTGGATTTAGCGTAGTGTGGAGGACTGTGGGGCAGCTGCGGGTCGATGATGCGGGGTAAATCAGTGTAGTGATCTAGGTATGAGTCCTGATTCGTGTTGCGCTGGTTCCTGTACGACTCCTGTTTGGTGGTGTGATGATCACGGTATGAGTCCTGGTTGCTCGAGCTGTCTCTCGAGCTGTATCGGCTCGGCCTGTAACACTCGGACCTGCAGTGTCCCGACCCATGTGTGTGTGGGCGGGACTTATGTTTGGCCCCGGTGCTGTGTCCAGGCATTGCACGCTTCAGTCAGGACCTGGCAGAAGTGAGACACACACACAGCTTTCTTTATTTACTTTATATTCTTTCTTCTTTTTTTTTTTTTTTTTTTTTTAAACATTTCCATTTCATCCTCAGTGTTATAACGTGAAGTTCTTTTCCTTCTGTGTCTTCCATAATCACCGAAAGGACATTTTACAGTAAATATACAAATCAAACATGAACTTTATTTTCATCTGAATCTATTCTAACGTACAAACTCCGACTTCAGACTTTAGGCCACACCCCCTACCCCAGTCTGATGCTGGTGTGGAGGAAGAAAGTGATTTTCACTGAGACTGTTTTAATCTCTAAGTATTTACAGATAACACTGTGTTATGCAGAGACAGAAAATCATTATCAAGTCTGTCAGAGACACTGATCACACAAATTATCACACAAAGCCACACACACACACACACACAAACACACACACACACACACACACACACACACTAAACTGGTGGCAATACGCTTACATGACTTGTTAGCTTTATTATTTGTGTAGTAACGAACTAAAGAAGTGAACTTCACCCAATAAACACGTTTCAGATGATTTGGGTTAAAACCACAAAGCTTTTTGTGATATTGTTTTTCCTGATCATGATTTTTTGTACTAAAATATCACGATAAATGATTTAATTGTCCAGAAAAACGAGAAAACAAGCATTTCCAACATTTCAGTTTCTGTGCAGTGAGGAACTGCAGTAATCGTCAAAACTCAGCTCGATGGCGGCTTTTTAAGCGATTCTGCAGTAAAACAGTGAAAAAAATAATGGCACATTTTCACTGCTGATGCTGCTGAGTGTTGAACAGGAAAACAAAACGAAACAAAACAGAACTGGGTATTTAATCACTTCTAATCATCATCACATTAACATTATTTGTAAAGTGTTAGTCCTACAATAAAGGGTCAAGTTTACAGAATCTTTCTGAGTCAACATATTTTTGTTTCTTTTGGGCTAAAAACGGTCAAGGCAAAAACCGGAAGAGAAAAAACAAAAAGGACTTTGACTTCATCCATTTTGAGATTTGAACATTTTCATCTGCAGTTCTGGTAATGATAGTGTACCTCACACTAACACCCAGACTGACTGACTGCCCCTAGTGACTATAGTAATGATTTCAGTGTAGTGTGGAGCGATACACACGGTGACACGCCGCAGTGCGAGTGCGAGAGTAAATATCAGAGCTCTCAGATCACCGATCGTCCAATCAGATTAGTGAACCAGAACTAACTGCTGTATAATCAGTGATAAACTTCATCATGTAGGGAAGATAATCGTTATATCACACGAGACTATATGGACATTTAATTATTTATCACTTTAATGGTTCACTATCAGGTTTTTGGTATTGTTGGTAATTGTCAGTATTTCACCTGCATTCGCAGGTCCAGTCTCTGATTTATTACTGCAGATGAATCTTCTATAATCGACGCTTTAGGACATGTTGTGCAGCTTTTGATGCCAGGAAGGAGTGAACACTCCCAGCTACCACACACACTCACACTCACACACACACTCACACACACACTCACACACACACTCACACACACACTCACACACACACTC
>CM074995.1:109463-111963 GCA_037576825.1 Pangasius krempfi
AAGTCTTGCAAACATGGTGTGTGTGTGTGTGTGTGTGTGTGTGTGTGTGTGTGTGTGTGTGTGTGTGTGTGTTTAAATGCACCAGACTTAACAGTATTATTTTAAGCTGTAAGAGGTGCAGTGTGTTAAAAAGCCGATAAACAGGAAATTTTATCTCACAAAATCTCTCAGGGTTGATGGTGAAAATCATTTCTAAACTTTTGTTACTTTTCTGAGCTATAAATCTGCTGAGAATTAAAAATAAAACTTGTTAAACTCGACAGTGTTTATAAAAGTCCAGCGGGACGCACACCAACGCTGTAGGTGTTAATTTAACACTCTGCTCCTGCGTATTTTGGTATAAAATAAGAGGAAGTTGGAGGTGAAGATAAAAAGTGTAAATGTTAAAGACATTTTAATGTGTAATTAAAATAAACAGAAGGAATTTTATGTCACACACACACACACACACACACACACACCCACACACACACACACACAAGCCGATCCAAAGCCAACAGTGTCTCACACACTGGTCTGAATCTCACACACTTCACACAGGATTCGGAAAAGTCATGAACTGAGTGATAGTGTTGTTTTATTTTATAAAACAAAATAATATCACTAATTTATATATTAGAATTATATATTATAATATATTATAATACTTGTTTTATATAAACACTTTATATAAAGCAAAAGAAAAAACACACATCGCACTTCAAACATCATTTCAGTAAAAGTTTTTAAAATTTGTGAATTTATTCTAAAGTGTGTATAACAAATTTAAAGTTATCCACACACACACACACACACACACACACACACACACACACACACACACACACACACACACACACACACACACACACTCGATTCAACCCCAACAGGATTTCAGTGGTTGGTTTCAGTCTCATAAACAATAATGAAAATATTATATAATTTCTCTCTCTATATATAAATTATATTATAATATAAGGTAAATATAATGGATTGAGTGAATTAAAGTATTATTTTATTTAACGCTGAAACTGAAAATATAACACTAAAAGGACTAAAAGCGCACACACACACACACACACACACACACACACACACACAGGATTGTATTGTTGTACTGATTTTCGAGCAAAACACTGATGTGATAAAGAGACGTGACTGAAATATAAATATTATAAATATTAATCTTAGTTATAATCTATAACACACACACACACACACACACACACACACACACACACACACACACAGGTATGACTGTAAACACTTTAAACTCAGTGTTTAATTTGAATTTTAGTGACTTAATTTCAGTGACTGATAGAAATCTCATTACACACTGCACTGTGTTTATAAGTGTGTTATGTTTTAAAAGTTATAATAATAATAAATAATAATAAAGTTCACTGCAGCTCGTTAAATGTTGAGTATTAACCCAATTTCACCTCAGTGACTGATAGAAATCTCATTAACACCATGCTGGAGTAAATGTAATGGGCAGAGCTGGATTTATTTATTTAAATAAAGAATAAACCCTATAAAATATAATTACACACACACACACACACACACACACACACACACACACACAGCTGATTTAAACTCAACATGTTTTCAGTCTGTCATTAAAAATCTCCTCATGCTGGATTATGTTACTGAGCAGCACGTCTCGGCTTCAGTCCCGCGTGGGTGTGACATTCTTTTTTTACTAAAACAATAAACATTAAAGTGTTGTTGTAAATTATTACTAAACAGGAAGCTCAGTTTGCTCAGCTCGGCTTCCTCTAAAGCAGTGCATCTCACAGCAGAGGTCGGGGATCCCCAGGGCTCCGTAGCATCGCCCAGAGATCTGTGACTTTATTTTATTTTTTAGTTTTGTTTCAGTAACGTAAAAAAAAAATCCAGCATTATCAGCATAATTATATTTATTTTTTGACATCTTGTAGTTACAGTGTAATTGACTGTGAAATATAAATAACTGAATGAGTTTAATCCAAACCTCAGCAACAGATTTCTCTATAAATAAGAGCTGAGTGTGTTTCTGTGTGTAATAAATAATCAGCATCCTCGCTGTACATGTGGAAATGATGCGCGTGATGTTGATTTAACGCGTGAGGGCTGAGGAGGGCTGAGGAGCTGATCTTCCATCCCTCTCTTTTCTGTCTCGATGCTGTGGCAATGCGGCATGTAAACAGTCAGGCCAGTAAAGTGCTCTGAAATTGAAATTAAAATCCCTGACTGCAAAAAAAAGGTTTGAGACTCTGCACTCGAGTTTTTTGAACA
The DNA here is from genome assembly GCA_037576825.1 of Pangasius krempfi. Lineage (NCBI taxonomy): Eukaryota > Metazoa > Chordata > Actinopteri > Siluriformes > Pangasiidae > Pangasius > Pangasius krempfi. The sequence continues at coordinate 111,723 of CM074995.1, forward strand.
GAGATGATGTTGGGGTCAGGGGTCAGAGGTCAGAGGTCAGATGGAGTAAATGTGTTCTCTAAATGTGTTTAGAGAAATGCAGGTGTTTGGGAAAGAAAAGCAGGAAAATGAGCTCAGAGAGAGTGTGTGTGTGTGTGTGTGTGTGTGTGTGTGTGTGTGTGTGTGTGTGTGAGTGTGTGTGTGTTGGTGCTCACCTGCCCTGCTTGGTGATGATCATCTCGGTCTGATGTCGGTGGAATTT
>CM074995.1:137613-148659 GCA_037576825.1 Pangasius krempfi
ACGACAGTTTGTGGTTTTACTTCTTGTTTTGTTTTCGGCAGTTTCACTTCCGGCTGATGTTAAGGCTGTGATGATGCGTATGATGAGAGAGTAATGAAGTGTAGCAGGATGTGAGGTGTACATAGAAACATCCACCCGGAGTCTAATCTAGGAGTCTGGACACTGAGTGAAGTCTAATATTGGAGTCTAATGTCAGAGTCTAGACGCCTGACTGCCAGGTGGTTATATGGTTACCTGTGGAGATGAGGATGATGTCATTTCCAGGTGAAATCTGCGGCAGGATTTGAACTCCTCGTGTACAGAGCTGTAAAAGACACTGAATGGCTCCACACTGCTGGGACGAAATACTGAAGACTCGTACACATCGGATGTATATATGATGGTCAGGGTCCCGTAAGTCCTGCGTCACATGGTTAATGAACATTTGTATATTTTTCCGCACCGCTGTGTATCTGCGCAGGGAAGAACCAGTCCAAATAATTCTACTCCTAGGAGTTTGTGTATAAAGGAAAGTGGTCCGAGACTCTCGTTAGCGTGGTATCTAAAGAGCGAGCGGTTTAATGTTCGTAGGGTTTATGTGGAATTATGCTTGTAACCAGCAGATGAACTGATTAGATTTTAGAACTGATCCGAACAGTTGTTTCTCCTAAGATGCAGGACTTGTGGAGCCCGTGTACGTGTGATGAGAGTGAATTTAACACTAACCACTTTTTGTGTATTTTGTGTTTGTCAGCGTTCACAAAGTGCTGTAAGGACAGCGGGCTGCTCATGGTGGTGAAATGCAGAGAGGAAAATAGCGCTCTGAAACAGTGTCTCACCAAACAGTGAGTCCAGTGTGTGTGTGTGTGTGTGTGTGTGTGTGTGTGTGTGTATTTTAGACCCACACTGATGTGATGTGTGTTCAGTTACACAGATCCAGCGTTCTATGAGGAGTGTAAGCAGCAGTACATCAAAGAGAAGCAGGAGTACGAGCACACCGGCGTCTCCGCCAAACACAGAGCGCACCGATTACCCACCAGCATGTAGATCTCTCTCTCTCTCTCTCTCACACACACACACACACACACACACACACACACACACACACACACACACACACACACACTGCTGTTTATATTCATGACTAAACCTCATATAAATTCATAGAGAGAGTTTTAATCACATCAGATGGAATTTCCTCCGCTGGGACTCACACACACTTTTTTTTTTAAGAATGCACTTGTTTTGTTCTGATTGTTTTTTTTTCTTGTTCTTTTGCGAGATCATCAGTTTTGTTTGAAAGTCAATCACAGTTTACAGCAGCAGGAGAATGAGCTGTGTCTGTCTTTTTTAAATGATGTGAGTTAATAAATGGAATAAACCTGTGTGTGTGTGTGTGTGTGTGTGTGTGTGTGTGTGAGAACACACTCATTCTCTGATGATGTACAATGTGAATAAAAGCCTCAGGAGTGTGTGGTGTGGTGTGGTGTTAGAGGCGTGATGTGAATAAACGCCATGACCTTTGACCGTTTTGTTGACGGGAAACATTTCACCACGACCTGAAACCTGAAAAGCTTATTAAAGCTTATTGATTATTACAATAATAATAAAAAAGAAATACATACATGTATCTGTATTAGTGTAAAATGAATACATTGTTCAGGTGATTTTGATGAATAATACCAGTGAATAGATTTTTAATGGATAATGAGATTATTTTATTTTATGAAATAAATGAAGATAAAAATCAGCATCCGAACTTCAGTGTAAACAAATAAGTGAAAACAAGCTGTAATTTTACGTCTCAGCGTAAGAGTGAAACCGAGCTGTTGTATTTTTTACCCAGATAAATTTTATGAATTTGTAAATAAACACAAACTCTGACGTTCATCTGACTTTAATATTTACAAAGAGAGCCGAGCTAGAAAACACTCCACATCCGCTGTACATTGCATTTCGGCACGACGCCGACGCCGACAACCAAACACACACATCGAATAAAATAATACGATACGGAGTGTGAGACACACACACACACACACACACACACACACACACCTTCATTTAGCACATTAACACTCTTCCGTACAGCACTAGGAGTGTGTCAGTGTGAACACAACTTCAACTGTTACACACACATATTCCAGAACATTCTGCACATACAACACACACCCTGTGCTCCGATTCCTGTTTACACGCCCTGATCAACTCACAATATCACACCAATCACACACACACACACACACACACAGGTATATTAGAGCTGTAATTTGCACATGGAGTTCAAAAGTAAGTGCCCCCTTGACTCACTTAAAGCTCTTTTCTTCTGTATGTTACAGAAGCTACAAAACTACCCTAGTTTTTATCCCTCATTTATAAAAGAGCTATTAGCTTGCTAGCTAGCTAATTATGTTTGCTAACACACCAGTGCATCCTGTCGGTCTGAAGTCAACTAACTAACTAGCTTTAACTTTCCATTTTTTAAAATAATAATTCAATAGAAACGGTGTGTTGAGCAACAAAATTATTTTATAATAATTATTTTTAGAAACTCACAAATTAATTTCCAGTGCCTTCTGGGTAAATTTGATCCTGACGCCTGCACTAATGTTCACTTAGTCCTCATCTAACGAACATGATAAACATGGAACAGCCCCTAAAGTGGCCAAGGGGAAGTCGACTAGGGCACATCAAACACAGGTTGGAACAGAGCCGAGAGAACCGAAGCCTTCCTTCACGGTCATGAGAATCAGAACAACAACACAGGCAAGAGAATTTAGACTTTAACACACCTAAATCACAACTACAGGCTTCTCTCACACACACACACACACACACACACACACTGGAAGTGTATGTACAGGCCCGGGTGAGAGCAATGTGAGGTATCTCAGTCTGGGCGGCGGTCTTAAGGCAGGATGTGATTGGACGAGTCACCTGTCCGTCAGTACGGCTTGGACCATTCGGCGCTGCTGGACTTCGGCCCCTCCCAGAACAGGGGGTGGTCAGGCATAGGGTGGGTGGGGATAGACCAGGAGCCATCGTCCAATGAAGAAGCAGCATGCTGAAGTGGAATGGGCGGGCCAGCAGGGCTTCCTAAAGGGGAGGGGCGGTTTAGAGGCCACACCTCCTTCCAGTTCTCTGTGTATGAGGTTCCTGGGGGTGGGGCAACGTGGAGTGGCGGGGCGCTGGGGGGGCGGGGAATTGGAGCTCGGATCGGCGAATGGTTTTTCTCCACATCATCTAAACACTGAACAGGAAGAGCTGAAGCGGCTACACACACACACACACACACACACACACACACACACACACACACAGTGAGACATTTAGAGGTGAGACATTTGTACACATATAATCCATCTGTCTGTCTGTGGTTTTGTTGATCTGTTTATCTTCAGCGTGAGACAAAGCGGCTTCACAGAGATCTTTATATACAGATACATACACAGACAGAGAGCGTCTCAGTGTGTGTGTGTGTGTGTGTGTGTGTGTGTGTGTGTGTGTGTGCTTTCTCCTTGTCCTGATTTGCACACTCATTCTCTCACTCTTACACACCTTCTAATCAGATATAACAGAAATATTCACACAGCAAACACTCAGCACTCAGAGACACACACACACACACACACACACACACACTTTACTGCTTTTATAATTAACCATACACACACACACACACACACACACACGCTTTACTGCTTTTATAATTAACCATACACACACACACACACACACACACGCTTTACTGCTTTTATAATTAACCATACACACACACATAAGAGCATTTATATATTTACACTTTCTGGCATTAGACAAGTTTAGAAAGGTGAGAATATGACTAACACTTCCTGTGCTGAAAAACGGTTCAAACTGAACACACACACAAACGCGCACACACACGTACGCACACACAAACGCGCACACACACGTACGCACACACAAACGCGCACAAACAAACACACTTACGCACACACAAACTGAACACACACACACGTGTGTGTGCGTGTTTTTGTGTGTGTGCGAGCATGTGTGCGAGCGTGTGTGTGTGCGTTTGTGTGCGAGCGTGTGTGAGCGCGTGTGTGTGTGCGAGCGTGTGTGTGTGTGTGTGTGTGTGTGCGTGTGTGTACCTCTCTTCAGTGCAGGTCTGTCTCTGAGTTTCTTCATCAGTTCGCTCTGATTTCTCACCAGTGTGTATAGACGGGACACTTCACTGCGCACGTCCTCATACACACTCATTACTGCAGGCCTGCTAACACACACACACACACATACACACAGATACACACACACACAGATACACACACACACACACACACACACACACAGATACACACACACAGATACACACACACACACAGATACACACACACACACACAGATACACACAGTATTAAGTCAACAAACTATATTATTTATTAAATTTGTGTGTGTGTGTGTGTGTGTGTGTGTGCGTGAGTGTGTGTGTGTGAATGTGTGTGTGCGCGGGTGTATGTGTGAAGTGTGTGAATGTGTGTGTGTGTGTGTGTGTGTGTGTGTGAAGTGTGTGTGTGAGAATGTGTGTGTGTGTGTGTGTGAAGTGTGTGTGTGTGTGTGTGTGTGTGTGTGTGTGTGTGTGTGTTTAGAGTGAAATGTAAGGCCATGTGTGAGCGGAATCTCTGAACTCACTCTGCTGATCAGCTTTAAACGAAGTCTTAAAGAACATTAATTAATATCTTTTAATGGGAATTTAGAGCATTTAATTTAATAATTACAGAATTAATTTTTCAGTATTTAAATAAATATGTGAGTAATATATAATCACCTTATAGCTCAGTATTTATATTAAAGTGTAGATAAATTATATAATTCAAATTTATATTAAATAAATATGAAACGTTAATGTAATACATAAAGATTTAATTTAATATCTAAATATTTATTTACAAAAGTCTTATATATGTATAAATATTGTATAAAGTATGTCATCAGTATGGAGCATTTAATTCAGTACATAAGCAGCGTATTAATGTTTAGTGCTTAATATTTATGACTTATTATTGTTGTAAATAAAAACATTTCTGTTCAGATGTAATAAATAAACTCCTAAAAATAATCAAACAAAGCTGCACGCACGCACGCACGCACACACACACACACACTACACACACACACACACACACTACACACACACACACACTACACACACACAGGCAGGGTAGTGTAATACCTGCAGTATGGTGGCGCCCCCTGCTGGATCTCATCGTTCTTCACTGAGCTCTCAGACACGTCCTGTAGGACACACGCACACACACACACACACACACACACACACACACACACACACACACACACACACACACACACACACACACACACAAAGAATCGTAAAGTCATATGTAAAGAACACACACACACACACACACACACACACACACACACACACACACACACATACACGCGCACCTGCCGGCGGGTGCAGAGTGTGTGTAAGTGGCTGTTTTCCAGTCGGAGTCTCCGCACTTCCTCCTGTAGAGTGTGTATCTGCACGTCACTGCTCTCTCGATTCACGTGCCAGTAATCCTGCGTCTCATTCAGACTCTTCATCACTGCACACAGAAACACACACACGTGCACACACACACACACGCACGCATGCACACGCACATGCGCACACGTGCACACACACACACACACACACACGCACACACACACGCGCGCGCGCGCACGCATGCATGCGCACACGTACGCACACACGTACGCACACACGTACGCACACACGCACGCACACACGCACGCACACACGCACAGATCAGGGCCTGGGTTCCTACATACAGCACTGGGAACTGTAGTGTGTGTATAGTGTGTGTAGTGTATAGTGTATATAGTATGTATGTAGTGTGTGTGTGTGTGTGTGTGTGTGTGTGTGTGTTACCCTGGCTGGTCTCCATCTCCGATCTGAGCTGCAGCAGTTCCAGCTCCTTCGCTTGCAGCTGTTCAGTTGAAATCTTCTCTGACTCGGCTCGCTCCTTCTTCTGCACACACACATACATACGCGCACACACGCGGGCACACACGCGGGCACACACGCGGGCACACACGCGGGCACACACGCGGGCACACACGCGGGCACACGCACACACACGCGCGCACACACACTTAATACTTCCCAAAGCACACATCACAGCTGCAGTGTACAGTTACAGCAGATTATTTCTACGCTGTGTGTAGTGTGTGGCATTAGCTACAGTAAAGTAAATAAACACACTATAGGCTAGAGAGAGGAGGCGTAGTACATCACGGCTAGTCATGTGACTCAGGGGTAGTCATGTGACTCAGGGGTAGTCATGTGACTCAGAGGTGATATGGCGTCCATCTCCCTGTGATAAACTCTTCTCCATGTCGGTTTCTGTTCAAATGAACGCTTCATCTGGAATGCAACTGATCCTGAATCCTGAATCCTGAATCCTGAATCCTGGTCCCTGCTGCTAGTTTAATTATATTTAATACCTCTGTAGTGTAGTTAAAGTTCACTAGACTGCCACCATTAATGTTAATGTTTATTTCATACTAGCGTGTACAACATCCTCACTCTGTGTGTGTGTGTGTGTGTGTGTATATATGTGTGTGTGTGTGTGTGTATACCAGTTTATTGAGTTCGGCCTGTAGGTCTTTCTTCTCCATGTAGATTCCCCGATACGCACTGAACGCTTTATTCATGTACTGCGGCCCTTCAGAGGGAGGAGCTTCAGGTCTGAACATCTGAACACACACACACACACACACACACACACGCGCGCACGCACACACACACACACGCGCGCACGCACACACACACTTTTAACACAACAACAAGGCTGCATTCCTGACTCTGAGTACACAGTGACCTGTGCTGCAGGTTTGTTGTAGGTGTGTTTGTGGGCGGAGCTTGACATCAGGTAAATTGACAGCCAAGACTTACTGTGAGCTCCTTAATTATTGGCACCCTTGGTAAAGATAGGTTTAAAAAAAATAAATAAAAATAATAAAAAGGTTTTACTTAAAAAAAAAAAAAAAAAAAAAAAAAAGAAAAGTTTTTTTTTTTAATGTACTTACAGTTAATTTATTATAATTAAGATTAGATTTCTCTTTAGTTAACCAAAAACATTTTAACCCATCTTTACCAAGGGTGCCAATAATTCTGGATCTGACTGTAGATTGTAAGTTCTGAAAATGATGCACAGTTGGTTTCCCTTTAATCTTCTTTAACACTGCTGTGGATGACTGAAGCTCCGCCCCCAATGCTCCTATTGGCTGATGCAAGTTTTTCTTTAAAGCTTCTTACTAAAATCAATGGAACGTTTCTGAAGGATAAAATCACACCTTGTCCTCCAGCTGTTTAACTCGTTTGCGCAGCAGCGTGTTCTCTTGCTCCGTGTCCCTCAGGCGCTTCTTGATGTCTTCGTAGGCGGTGACGAGAGCGAAATGAGACGCGACCGACTCGTCCCCTGAGCACACGGCCACCGGGCTCTCGGCCGCGTACGCCGTCTCGTGCTTCAGGATGCAGATGTCATCATCCGCCTGAGGAGACTCCATTATCACACTGCACTTAGGGCAAAACCCCCCCCCCCACACACACACACACACACACACACACACACACACACACACACACGCACACACACACACACACACACACACACACACACACACACACAGAGCGAGAGAGAGCTATCACATGATCTACATCACATGAGCTATAATATGATCACTCTTTACATTACACAAATGCGATCAGAAGAAAGAGAGAGAAAGAAAAAAGGAGGAGGCGTGTGAACAGTCAGAAAGGAAGAAGAGAGGAACGAGAGTAATAAAAATGTTTAAAAAAATGTAGAACAGAGGGAGGAAGGAGGGAATGAAAAAGAAATAAAGATATATAGATAAGAAATACAGATCTTTTCAGAAGTGTTACAGAATTACACAGTTATTACACGGACGTTAAGAATGTGTGTGTATTGTTTTATAGCTTTATATACACCAACATTAACACCTTTATATTTTACTACACTTTATAACACACACTCCATTCTCCCATTTCACCCTCATACACGTTCTTCAAGTGTGTGTGTGTGTTATGTGTGGGTGTGTGAGAGTGTGTTGTATGGTGTGTGTGTGTTATGTGTGGGTGTGTGAGAGTGTGTTGTATGGTGTGTGTGTGTTATGTGTGGGTGTGTGAGAGTGTGTTGTATGGTGTGTGTGTGTGAGAGAGAGAGTGTGTTGTATGGTGTGTGTGTGTGAGAGAGAGAGTGTGTTGTATGGTGTGTGTGTGTGAGAGAGAGAGAGTGTATTGTATTGTATGGTGTGTGTGTGTGTGTGTGTGTGTGTGTGTGTGTGAGAGAGAGAGAGAGTGTGTTGTATGGTGTGTGTGTGTGTGTGAGAGAGAGAGAGAGAGTGTGTTGTATGGTGTGTGTGTGTGTGTGTGTGAGAGAGAGAGTGTGTTGTATGGTGTGTGTGTGTGTGTGTGTGTGTGTGTGTGTTGTGTACAAACCGAAAGAGAAAGTGTTCTCCTAACAGAAAGCACAGAGGAATAAAAGCCGACCCTTGCACACACCGCACAGTAAAACTCTTCTTCTCGACATTAAAGTCAGACTTTCCTCCTGATCTCAGGATGATTTCTGTGATTAATCAGAGCTGAGGTCAGAAACCACTGATGTGTGAACCACAGTGAGGATGAAAGCTCCACTCACCGAGCTGTAGTCTGCACTCACAGCGACACTAAAAACTCACTCATGATCAGAGTTTAATGACAAACACGACGAGTTTTCTTCCGCGGAGCTCAGACACAAACCCGTCAGGCAGTCTGACACAAACATAAACCAGGAAGTACATCACCTCCGTGACGCACTACTTCCGGCGGAAACAAACACCTCACACACAAAAAACAACCTTTCAGTCTGATAGATAATTATCCACACAGCTAATATTAACGGCACACACACACACTACAGTGATTTAACACAACTAACACTAATAATGAAAGCAATAGGAGGAGAGGAGCACATCTGCGCATGCGTCACACTGACAGCGGCCCGGGGTGGCGATCTGCGCATGCGTCACACTGACAGCGGCCCGGGGTGGCGATCTGCGCATGCGTCACACTGACAGCGGCCCAATATTATGGCTATTGCTAGGGAGAAATGTTTAATTGATTATAAATAAAATAAAGGAAGTTTCATGCACGTGCTGATTGAATTCACACAATATTACAAAAACCTTTATTTAATCAATGTCAGAGGTTTTTTTTTTTAATTCTATTGCTCATTGTTTATTTACTATTTTTCATTTACATAAAATAAAGCGTGGAAAAAACGTGCATTAATTAACATTTAATTAATTAATAAATACCAAAGTAAATTAATTTAATATAATTAATATTCTTTATAAATGATAAAGGACTGAAGTGTGTAAAAAAATTGCAAAGATATTATTTTATTTTATTTTCTGAGTGAGTCCTTTTCCTGAAAAAAGTCATAATAAAGCATTTTATTTATTTAATGTTCATTATTTCACAATATGAAAATATTTTAAATATATGTAGAAATATGTGCAGTTTATATAGCATTATACATGCCAATATATATTTATATTTTAATGTATTTGGGATTTTAGGAAATAACCTTCAGTATCCGTACATTCATATTTTTTTAGTGTACAGTATTTCCTTTTTTAATATAAATTTTTATAACTTTTTAAAAACAGTCTTCATTCTTCATGTTCTTCTGAAAATAACTAGAGTGGAATAGTGTGTGAAAGTTGTGTTTGTGTTTATGGTTCAGTTTGTCTCATCTGAAGCCAATTGCTAAAACACTAAACCTCATTAAGTGCTCAGTGGCCTGAGCTCGTGCGTCGGATCAGTCACTCTCCTGGCAAAACCTTAAACACGCTCAGGTCATTAGACACCATTTGCAAATCTCATCCACTCTTTTTGCAAAACTCTAAACACATTCTCATTCATTAAAACACACTTTGCACTGTGATGCACTCGTGTTGCAAAACGGTGAACACGAGAGGCAAAAGTTAAACACAGCTACAACACAGCTGTCATCGTTTACACGCAACAACTCCAAACTGTTCACACTTGTTTCTAAAGATGTGATCAAGCCACAGCATATAAGCCAGTACAGAGTGCGTAAGTGGCACAGGGGAGCTGCATGTTGACACGAGTGGAAGGAAACGATCTGAGAGGCAGAGGAGGAAGAGCACATAAGAGAGGTGGTGGATGAGGAGGAAGAGGACGAAGAAGAGCAAGACCAAAAACAGTCATTTCAGATGTAACTGTCATAGACCATGTACTTGTTTGTGGAATGAGGATAAGGGAAGCAGGACAAACAGTACAGCGCAGTTTAAGCAGATTCTCTGTGGCCACCAGAATCAGGACAATCAGAGAAGGGAACAGGTCATTGTTTCTTTTCATTGTATTTTGGTCAGTGAAAGTTTACTGTATATGTTCGATTCAGTGCATCACTGTGCCTATAGAAAGGGGACTGGGGGAAAAAGAAAACCTTTCTTATCATACAATATTTTGCGTATAGAAGCAAAGTCCGTTACTATTTTTCTGTATGTATACGTTTGTAGGTGCATTTTCCTTTTTTTGTAGAATTGCAAGATTACCACATGAGGGTGGAAGGACTGCAAGTTCTCCCAACAGCAAGAGACTCTCAGTGCTGAGATGGTCGTTCAAAACAATGCCCTCCGGCTGCGTGAATACAGCACAGAGTCGTTGAAGACAATGTAGACTTTAAAAGAATCAACGGTTTCAGCCCATCTACAAATGATCGTGTCCTCGAGCGCTACAGGGTACGCATGAAGCATGTGTCTGTAACGTTGCCTGTGGAGCGGACGGAGTCCTCTAATCGGACCCAGCACAAAGGCTGATGCTGCAGCAGAACGATTCTCTCATTGACTTTGGTTTTGCGGTTGCACAACATTTATGAGTGTACTGTAATGTGTTTTTCATCTTTTCGGCTTTTGCTGTTGGACTACTGTATTTTTCCAGCATGCAAGTGTTACATATACTGTGTTACATATACTGTTACATATACTGTGTTA
>CM074995.1:182678-195746 GCA_037576825.1 Pangasius krempfi
ACACCCCCCCCGCTTCCCACCCCCCCCCCCCCCCAACACTCACTCCTCCCCCACACCCACATCCATGTGTAACCCCCTAATCCTACTCCACCCCCCCCCCCCCCCGCCCCCCGTAGGTCACCTCCCAGTGAAGCTGCCGGATTATAATAACAGGCTGCGTGTGTTGGTGGCCACCTACGTGACGTTCAGTCCTGACGGGACGGAGCTGCTGGTGAATATGGGCGGAGAGCAGGTGAGGAGGTGTTATGATTGAGGGCGGAGCTTAAGTTACACTGGATCGGCCAATCATACAGCTGATCATGTGACATCACCATTAACTTCTCTTCCCACTGAGTTAAATTGCTTTGATGATCACAGGCCTGTGTGTGTGTGTGTGTGTGTGTGTGTGTGTGTGTTCTGTAAGGTGTATCTGTTTGATCTGACGTTTAAACAGAGACCGTACACCTTCCTGCTGCCCAAGAAGTGCCATTCCTCATCAGGTGACATCATCATCTTTATTGTTTCTTTATTTCTCTTTACGTTAGTGTGTGCGCGTGTGCGCGTGTGTGTGTGTGCGCGTGTGTGCGCGTGTGTGCGCGTGCGCGTGTGCGCGTGTGCGCGCGTGTGTGCGTGCGTGTGCGCGTGTGTGTGTGCCTGCGTGTGTGTGTGTGCGCGTGTGTGCGCGCGTGCGTGTGTGCGCGTGCGTGTGTGCGCGAGTGTGTGCGCGCGTGCGTGTGTGCGCGAGTGTGTGCGCGTGTGTGTGCGCGTGTGTGCGCGCGTGTGTGTGTGTGCGCGAGTGTGTGTGCGCGCGTGTGTGCGCGCGTGCGTGTGTGCGCGTGCGTGTGTGCGCGAGTGTGTGCGCGCGTGTGTGTGCGCGTGTGTGTGTGTGCGCGTGTGTGTGTGCGCGAGCGTGTGCGCGCGTGCGTGTGTGCGCGAGTGCCTGCACGTGTGTGTGCGTGTTCTGTAGACTCCACCAGTAGGGGTGCTGAAGTGCAGGTTTATTCCTCTGACAGCATGCAGTGAGCTGTGACTCACACTCCCGAGAGTCTGGAACATATTTTAATTCATTGATTCGCTCATTAATTATTAATGTAAATGTATTTATCTGTGTTGTATTTTAGGCGTGCTGATCTTGCTCAGTATGATTTTGGGTTTGTTAACCGGTTCTCACTGTTCCTGCAGAGGTGCAGAATGGGAAAACCACAAACGGCGTGTCTAACGGACTCCACCTTCCTGCTACCTGTCTCAAACTCGCGAACAACAAACCCTGCAGGTAAGTGATGTCACCGTCACGAGGCGTTAATGGACACACAGATGTGATGAAGCGAGCTAGCTGCGTGTTTATAGGGATGTGACTTCTTAAATTTGATCTGAGACATGGGGAAAGACATCCAGGTCTTTCTCTCTCTATGTGGTGTGTGTGTGTGTGTGTGTGTGTGTGTGTGTGTGTGTCAGTGAGCTGCCCCCCTACCTGGAGCGCATTAAGCAGCAGGCTAACGATGCATTTGCGCGTCAGCAGTGGACTCAGGCCATCCAGCTGTACAGTCTGGGGATTCACTCAGCGGGGCAGAGCAACGCCATGCTGTACGGGAACCGCGCCGCCGCGTACATGAAGCGCAAATGGTACGGCTTAAAGAAATCAGCCTTTTATTTCATGAACGCATCACAACTTCATACACAGTGCTGATGTAAATGGAGCAATGAACTGGAAGAGAGAACAGTTTACTGAAATCACTGTACAGGAAAATTACCATAAGAGAGAGAGAGAGAGAGAGAGAGAGAGAGAGATGAATGTGATGCTGTGAAACTGAAGGTTCTGAGTGTAAGATTGGTTCTGAACTGTGGTTCTGTTAGGGACGGGGATCATTACGACGCTCTGCGTGACTGTCTGAAGGCTCTGTCTCTAAACCCGGCTCACCTGAAGGCTCACTTCCGTCTGGCGCGCTGTCTGTTCGAGCTGAAGTACGTGGCCGAGGCTCTCGAGTGTCTGGATGACTTTAAAGGGAAGTTTCCGGAACAGGCTCACAGCAGCGCCTGCAGCGCCCTCGACAAGGACATCAAAGCTGCTCTGTTCTCCAAAAACGACTCCGGTGAGACGCTGCGTGCCACAAAACGCCGACGTGTAACTGCCACAGAGTCTCGGGAAATAAATCCGTGCTTACGCTCATACACAGGAGTGAAGGGATGAGTGTTTTCATTGTCAGAGCCAGATTCTGCTCGGGCCACATCAGCATTTCTGTGTGTAATCGAAGTGTGTGTGTGTGTGTGTGTGTGTGTGTGTGTGTGTGTGTGTGTGTGTTACCTGCGCACTGTGTGTGTGTGTGTGTGTGTGTGTGTGTTCATATACACATATAATAGATGTTCTAGGAGAAACAAGGGCAACAGAAACAACGGTTATTATACTGATTATAATAAAACTTTGTTTAATCACATTTTATTGGACAGCAGCTGCTGTGATGAGGAACAGGATCAGCCAATCAGAGAGCTGGTGAAGCAGCTGCTGGAGTTTACTGCAAAAAAAAAAATTATATTTATAATTTATAATATAAAGTGTAAGTTTCTCTTATTACGGTCTTGTTGTTTTGCTCCTTCCCACTGGAACTGTCCTAAAGGGATTTCAGAACAACGTTATTAATAAGGAAAGATTAATAAAGATTAAAGGTCTGAACGAGAGCCTCACACTTACCCAGTTAACACTACAGATCAGGTGTGTATTTCCTCATCACCACTTCCACCACAACACACGACGTGACTGTGACTTACATCAGGCACAGCACACAGCACATCCCGGGCCGCGGTAGAAACCGGAGTGCGTGTGTGTGTGTGTGTGTGTGTGTGTGTGTGTGTGTGTGTGTATAAACATATATAAAATATATATTCGGATATTTAAAAAGCGGTAAAAAGGCTGCTGCTCGTCAGTTGTAGTTAAGGTGTGTGAGATGTTTGTGGGCCTTGTGTTTGACTCAGGTGATGTATTTTTGTGTGTGTGTGTGTGTGTGTGTGTGTGTGTGTTGGTGATCCAGCAGAGGAGAAGAAAGGGAGCAGCTCGATCCGCTTCCACAACTTCAGCCGCAAAGAGTCGATCCCCGAGGACGAGATCATCCTGAGAGAGCGCAGCTTCGACTACAAGCACCGCTACTGCGGCCACTGCAACACCACCACCGACATCAAAGAGGCCAACTTCTTCGGCAGGTCTGTACGCACAACACACAACACACAACACACAACACACAACAAACAGCACACAACGCACAACAAACAGCACACAACACACAGCACACAACGCACAACAAACAGCACACAACACACAACACACAACACACAGCACACAACGCACAACAAACAGCACACAGCACACAACAAACAGCACACAACACACAACAAACAGCACACAACACACAGCGCACAGCACACAACACACAGCACACAACGCACAACAAACAGCACACAACGCACAACGCACAGCACACAGCACACAACGCACAACAAACAGCACACAACGCACAGCGCACAACGCACAACAAACAGCACACAGCACACAACAAACAGCACACAGCACACAACAAACAGCACACAACACACAACAAACAGCACACAACACACAACGCACAGCACACAACACACAGCACACAACACACAACAAACAGCACACAACACACAGCACACAACAAACAGCACACAACGCACAACGCACAACACACAGCGCACAACGCACAACAAACAGCACACAACGCACAGCACACAACAAACAGCGCACAACGCACAACACACAGCGCACAGCACACAACGCACAGCGCACAACACACAGCGCACAACGCACAGCGCACAACACACAGCGCACAACGCACAACGCACAGCACACAGCGCACAACGCACAGCGCACAACGCACAGCTCACAGCGCACAACGCACAACACACAGCGCACAACGCACAACACACAGCGCACAACGCACAGCGCACAACGCACAGCGCACAACACACAGCTCACAGCACACAACGCACAGCTCACAGCACACAACGCACAGCTCACAACACACGATAAACACACTTTATTTATATTCCTTTACATTCATTGTAATCTACAGAAAAACAAAAGAGGTGAATAGAAATGTCCTCACTTTACCCCTGTCCTGGGTCAGATGCACATCAGCTTGTTTGTCACTGTGTGTGTGTGTGTGTGTGTGTGTGTGTGTGTGTGTGTGTAGTAAAGGACAGTACATTGTGAGCGGATCAGATGACGGCTCGTTCTTTATCTGGGAGAAGGAGACCACGAACCTGGTGCGAGTGCTGCAGGGTGATGAGTCCATAGTGAACTGCCTCCAGCCGCATCCCAGCTACTGTTTCCTAGCAACCAGCGGCATCGACCCCGTGGTGCGGCTCTGGAGCCCCCGACCCGAGGTAACACACACACACACACACACACACACACACACACACACACACACTGGCACACGACACCTGAGGTAACACACACACACACACACTCGCACACGACACCTGAGGTAACACACACACACACTTGCACTCGCACATGACACCTGAGGTAACACACACACACACACACACTTGCACTCGCACACGACACCTGAGGTAACACACACACACGCACACGACACCTGAGGTAACACACACACACACACTCGCACACGACACCTGAGGTAACATGCCCATATATATATCACATAAACACCATCATCAGTCCACTGTGCGTGTGTATAACGTGTGTATAACGTGTGTGTGTGTGTGTGTGTGTGTGTGTGTGTATATAACAAGTGTGTATAAAGTGTGTATAAAGTGTGTATAGCGTGTGTATAACGTGTGTGTGTATAACGTGTGTGTGTGTATAAAGTGTGTATAGCGTGTGTATAACGTGTGTGTGTGTGTGTGTGTATATAACGTGTGTGCTTGTGTGCGTGTGTGTATATAACGCGTGTGTATAACGCGTGTGTATAGCGCGTGTGTATAGCGTGTGTATAATGTGTGTATAACGTGTGTGTGTATATAACGTGTGTGTATATAACGTGTGTGCGTGTGTGTATATAACGCGTGTGTATAGCGTGTGTATAATGTGTGTATAACGTGTGTGTGTGTGTATATAACGTGTGTGCTTGTGTGCGTGTGTGTGTATAACGTGTGTATAGCGTGTGTATAACGTGTGTATAGCATGTGTATAATGTGTGTATAACGTGTGTATAGCGTGTGTATAACGTGTGTGCTTGTGTGCGTGTGTGTATATAGCGTGTGTGTATAGCGTGTGTGTATAGCGCGTGTGTAACGCGTGTGTATAGCGTGTGTATAGCGTGTGTATAACGTGTGTGTGTGTGTGTGTATATAACGTGTGTGCGTGTGTGTATATAGCGCGTGTGTATAGCGTGTGTATAGCGTGTGTATAACGTGTGTGTGTGTGTATAGCGCGTGTGTATAGCGTGTGTATAGCATGTGTATAACGTGTGTGTGTGTGTATAGCGCGTGTGTATAGCGTGTGTATAGCGTGTGTATAGCATGTGTATAACGTGTGTGTGTGTGTGTGTGTATAGCGCGTGTGTATAGCGTGTGTATAGCATGTGTATAACGTGTGTGTGTATAGCGCGTGTGTATAGCGTGTGTATAGCATGTGTATAACGTGTGTGTGTGTGTGCGTCAGACGGACGGTGAGAACGGTCGCGTGGTGGAGGATATGGAGGGAGCGTCTCAGGCCAATCAGAGGAGGATGAACGCTGATCCTCTGGAGGTGATGCTGCTCAACATGGGCTATCGCATCACGGGGCTGAGCGGCGGCCATGACGCCTCCGACGAGGACGAGGACAACACGGAGGGTCAGGTGCAGTGCCGCGCCAGCTAGAGCGAGTGTGTGTGTATGTGAGAGAGTGTGTGTGTGTGTGTGTGTGTGTGTGTGTGTGTGTGAGAGAGAGAGAGAGTGTGTGTGTGTGTTTCCTCCCGCTTGGAGAGGAAGAGAACAGAGAAGAGGGCACTTGATCCCCGCAGTGGGCGGAGCTTCAGACCGGCCCGTTCAGACGGAATGATAATAAACTCATCGTTTCCTCGCCGGTTGTGGGACTGTGTGTGTAGTTTTGTTCATTTTGTCCAACTCTGATGTCACTTCCTGTTCCTGCAGCTGAGACCCCGCCCGTCGCTCGGCCGTGTCAGTCAGACTTAAGCACTTTGTTTAAATGGAGGACGTTCCGGGATTATAAATGTTTTATTTTTCTCTTTGATCTTCTGGTGTTTCTCGTCACCTGTTAGCGTTCCAGGATTAAAGGAGCGGTTCACGATGAGCTCAGTTTCTCGGCTGAGACGTGTTGGTTTCTGTGATGCTAATGTAGCTAACAGGTAATGGAAGCGTTTGGCCTCCAGTTTAGCGTAAATCACAGAGAGGACACTTTCTTCCTCAGCACAGAGTTTGGTGTCAGACTCAGGTAGGGGGTGTGGCCAAAATCGGGAGGCGGGGTTTATACATTAGAAAGGAGTCTGATGATAGAGTGTACATTTGCCTTGTTTATTTAATTTGTTGTGTTATTACAGGAAGCTTTAAGTGCTGAACGGTGAATGTGGGAGGAGTTACAGCACCGAGCTAAACGACCGTCATTCCTTATAGCTACATTAGCGCCGATGCTAAAACTGCAGAACAACACGTCTCACGTGATTAAAGGGTTAAAGAGATGTTTAATTTCCTACACACACACACACACACACACACACACACACACACACACACGTTACTGAAACAGCAGCATTAATATCAATGCATTCATTCAGGGTGTGTGTGTGTGTGTGTGTGTTCTTGTATGTGCGTATGTGTTCGCGTGTGTGTGTTCATGTGTGTTTGCATGTATTCGCGTGTGTGTTGGCGTGTGTGCGTGTGTGTTCACGTGTGTGTTCTTGTATGTGCGTGTGTTCTCGTGTGTGCGTTTGCGTTCGTGTGTGTATGTTCGCGTGTGTGTTCACGTGTGTGTGCGTGTGTGTGTTCGTGTGTGTATGTTCGCGTGTGTGTGTTCGCGTGCGTGTGTGTGTTCGCGTGTGTGCGTGTGTGTTCGCGTGCGTGTGCGTGTGTTCGCGTGCGTGTGTGTGCGTGTTCGCGTGTGTGTGTGTGTGCGTGTGCGTGTGTGTTCGCGCGTGTGCGTGTGTGCGTGTGCGCGTGTGTGCGCGTGTTCGCGCGTGTGTGTGTGTGTTCGTGTGTGCGTGTGTTCGCGTGCGTGTGTGTGCGTGTGTGTTCGCGTGTGTGTGTGTGCGTGTGCGTGTGTGTTCACGCGTGTGCGTGTGTGTGTGCGTGTGTGTGCGCGTGTGTGTGTGTGCGTGTGTGTGTGTGTGTGTTCGTGTGTGTGTGTGTTCGCGTGTGCGCAGCAGCTCATCCTTTAACACTACGCTGCAGTGTGTATTTATTGGCTCGAGGCTCCTCTCCTTTGTTTCTCCCTGTTTTATTTTTCTTTGGGAATTTCAGTAAAATGCCGTTTTGTCGCCGGAATAAAGAGAATTAAAGAGGATTAAAATGTTTAAACCTCACGCTGTGCTGTGTGTCTGTTCTGTCTCCTGTTCATTTATTATCCTCAAACACACACATTCACTTGTCGTCACTCCACCTACTGTCCTGCTTTTGGGAAGAAACCGGGGAACCCGGAGGAAACCCACACAGACCTGGGGAGAACCTGTGACCCTCAGTTGTAGGGTTCTGCGTGAGTACGACGGAGACAGGATTCGCTTTTCTGGACGTGTGTGTGTTCAGTAACGTTCTCGGAGGATGTCTGTAGTCTTTCTGATCTCATAAAAATAAACTCACGTGTGCTACACAGCTAATTTTAATACACAGAATGTTTTGCTTTATTATTGCAGCTTTATCTCTGAGTTATGATCATTAGCAGGTCACGTGACCTGTGCTTCTCTGACACGCCCTTTTAAACCTCGTCTATATTTTATTATTCTGAGTTTTAAAACGTTTGGTTTTGATGAGCGAAGAGAGAAAAGAGCGAGCGTCTTGCTGCATTCGGCTTACCTCCAGAGCCGGAGCTCGTCATTACATCATTTACCGCCGTTTGAGCTACAAAGTGTCAAAAATCACTACATGCTAGCCACATGCTAGCTACATGCTAGCCACATGCTAACCAGCTAACTGTGGCGAGTGATGTGTCTTTACTTCTGTAGAGTCAGTGTTAGAGATTTAACAAGCGAAGGTGTCTGTGTGCAGGTTGATCTAAAGCTAATACGTGTAAATACAGTCACTCCTTTAAAGGGAAGAAGTGCTGCTGTGCTACTGCTGATGCTCGGAGCGGCCATGTTGATTTGATGTCACTTGCTGAACTCGGAGTGGAGGAGACCGTCCTGAGTTCCCGAGTTCCTGAGGGGGAGTTTTCTGTTTTTGTTTTCTCCTGATCAGAGGTGCGGGAGTTATGAGGTACGATCTCTAGTGGATCTCTAGTGGAATGCAGCATCGGTAGTGAAGAAAAAGCCTAAAACCTCTTTCCTACAGGATATAACGCAATCTTTACCCACATGTCCAACAGAATATTCAACAAAACAGACTTCATGTGGAAACTGTAACACAGTTACAGAGGGAATGATTTATAATCGCACGGTCGGGTCACCCAGATGAGGACGGGTTAAATCCTGAGTCTGGTTCCTCTCAAGGTTCCTTCCTCATGATGTCTCACCACCGTCACCTCTGACTCGCTCATTAGGCATAAAGTTATATATTTCTATAAAGCTTAAAAAACGCTAAAACTGAACTGAATAGAATCGAATGTATTCCCTGCTCATTTTATAAAATTATAATATAAGTACGCTGTGTATTTCCAGATACGCGCAGTCCGTAAAAAAACAGATCGACAAGACGGATTCAGACTAAAATCTCAGAGATTCTCTGGGATGAACTACATCACACTCCTCCACCTGGGAAACGAATCCCGTCTGAACAGGGCTCAAGACCAACGGAAGATAAAGATGATAAAATACAGGACAAATTTAAAGTTTTTTACGTCAAAACAAGTTAAATTCATGCACTAATTTATTTCATATATAGATATATATATATATACATTTTTTTTAGTTATTTTAAATAACTTGTTCATATTTATATTTCGTTGTTTTCAGGGACGGTTTAATCTCATTAATGGAGCCTGCGCCTGTCCGTTGCGCATGCGCGGTGTCCGCGCCTCGGCGTGACGTCACAGGCGTCAGTGTAATGGCCGGCGTGTCGGAGGCAGCGCTGGACACCATGAAGAGCTTCCAGTCAGGATACGAGAAGATCGACCGGGAACTGAGCCGCTATCCCTTCTGCATCGTGTGGACTCCGATCCCCGGCCTGACGTGAGTGTGTTCACGGTTTATAAACCTATTTTATTTTAATGTTTTAAAGCTGAGCTGGGGACAATCAGGCAGCTAGCTGTTTAGCTAAAACCCCACAGATGTGTGTTAGCTCAGGATTAGCGCGCGATAAACTGCCTGTTTTTATTAAAAATAAATCGGTTTGCATTGTTTAGATTATTCCAGGAATAAAATATTTATTTCTTTGTTTGTCAGATAATTGGTTTGATAAGTGAGAAAGCTTGCTAATGCTAGATAAGTTTCATTAATTAATCAAGTCGAGTTTATTATCATTCAGCCATAAACAGCCAGTTAGTACAGTTTACACACTTACACACACACACACACTTACACACTTACACACTTACACACACACACACGCACACACACACACACTTACACACACACTTACACACTTACACACACACACACTTACACACTTACACACACACACACACACACACACACACTTACACACACACACACACACACACTTACACACACACACACACTTACACACACACACACTTACACACTTACACACACACACTCACTCACTTACTCACTCACTCACTCACTCACACACACACACTTACACACACACACACACACACACACACACACTCACTCACTTACACACACACTCACACACACACGCACACACTCACTCACTTACACACACACTCACACACACACACACGCACACACTCACTCACTTACACACACACTCACTCACTTACACACACACTCACACACACACACTTACACACATTTATACACACTTACACACACACACTTATACACACACTTATACACATTTACACACATAAACATAACTAAATATAAAGTTTACATGAGATGATGGTAAGTGAAATGATGAAATAAAATAAATAGAAATGTATTAAATGGTGTGTGTGTGTGTGTGTGTGTGTGTGTGTGTGTGTGTGTGTGTGTGTGTGTGTTATTGCAGATGGTTCCTGCCGTTTATTGGTCACATGGGCATCTGCACCTCTACAGGTGTGATCCGAGACTTCGCAGGCCCTTACTTTGTGTCTGTAAGTGTGCAGCAGAATGCACATAGTTTTCTTCCTGTGTGCACTTTAACCCTAACCTGACCTCTGACCTGTGTGTGTGTGTGTGTGTGTGTGTGTGTGTGTGTGTGTGTGTGTGTGTGTGTGTGTGCGCTTGTGCATGCAGGAGGACAACATGGCGTTTGGAAAGCCCACAAAGTGAGTGAACACTTTGTAAGTAATGTGATGAAGCCATGATGTACCTGTGATGGAGGTGTGTGGTGTGGCGTGGTGTGGTGTGATGGAGGCGTGTGGTGTGGTGTGGTGTGGCGTGGTGTGGTGTGATGGAGGCGTGTGGTGTGGTGTGATGGAGGCGTGTGGTGTGGTGTGATGGAGGCGTGTGGTGTGGTGTGGTGTGGTGTGATGGAGGCGTGTGGTGTGATGTGGTGTGGTGTGATGGAGGCGTGTGGTGTGATGTGGTGTGGTGTGATGGAGGCGTGTGGTGTGGTGTGGTGTGGTGTGATGGAGGCGTGTGGTGTGACGGAGGCATGTGATGTGGTTCTGCAGGTTCTGGAAGTTGGATAAGGGTAAAGTGTACGGCGGGGGCTCGAGTGCGTGGGACACGGCGGTGCACGAGGCCTCGGAGGAATACAGACACCGAATGGTAACATTAATAACCGATGAGTCATTAGTGCTCATAGGAGTGTCATAAGTGTACATAAGTGTACATAAGTGTACATAAGTGTACATAAGTGTACATAAGTGTACATAAGGGTCAGGTGTACAGTCCCTGTGTGTTTACTGCTCTATGCAGCGTTAAACTCCTGTGTGCTTCTTTATTAATGTCACTTCTGTTTGTTTCAATCCTGCCATTATTATTATTATTGTTGTTGTTGTTGTTGTTGTTGTTGTTATTATTGACAGTGTAAACGTGTCTCGTCCTGCAGCACAATCTCTGCTGTGATAATTGTCACTCTCACGTTGCCATGGCGCTGAATCTGATGCGTTACGACAACAGCACATCGTGGAACATGGTCAAGCTGTGTGTCCTGTGCTTCATCTACAGCAAACACGTCAGGTGAGACGCAGCCCCGCCCCCCGCGCAGCCCCGCCCCCCGCGCAGCCCCGCCCCCCGCGCAGCCCCGCCCTCGCAGCCCCGTTCAGTCCCTCACAGCCCCGCCCGTTTCTCATATTATGTAGTAGTAATAATAATAGAAATAATAATAATAATAATAGTAATAATAACAGTAATGACGCTGTTCTCAGCTTTGTGGGTTTCCTGAAGACGTGGCTGCCGTTCCTGATGATCTGCGGCGTCATCGTCACCGTCACACTCGCCTTCAGACTGGACCACAGCGGCTAACACCCTGACCTCAGAGAGGAGACACGGCTCACACTGACCATCAGGGGGTGCTGCAGGGTAAACACACACACACACACACACACACACACACACACACACACACAAAGGAGAGAGAGAGAGCACATTGTGTGTGTGTGTGTGTGTGTGTGTGTGTGTGTGTGTATAGACATCACATTCAGGGGCTTCCACTGGGATATCACTGTAAGAGAACACGGCTGCGTCCCAAACACTAGAACACACACACACACACACACACACACACAACAGAGGGTGTTAATAAAGCCTTAGAGAAGCTGTAATAAGAACACTTCATCACACACGGCGTTTGGGACGCAGCCGGAAAGTCTGAATGCACCACGAGACTCGTGTGTGTGTGTGTGTGTGTTTTTTTTTTTTTTTCTTTTCAATCCAACATCCCAAGGGCTGAATATACGTCCATATGATCTTTTATTTACGTGTTTTATCTAGCGTACGTCTCTGATGGTTTAGTTGTGATCGTGTAAGAGTTGTACCGAGGGTTGTGTTGGTGTGTGTTATTTTCTTTACGCGAGCTGAAAGCGACACACTGAGTGTAGAGATGCCGCTGTATACATTATTCATCTCCCAGGCTGGACTTTTGTAAAACGTGACACGTTTCACGCCAGACGTTTGTTTTCTAAAGGATTTTAATGGTAAGCGAGGAGCGGTGCGGCTCGCTGCTGAAGATGATCACAACAAACACAATCAGCGTCTCGTTTCTGCACTGTTTATTACTCTGTCCTCATTTTAATACGTTTATAAACCTGTCACATGATCCAGACCTGTCACATGATCCAGACCTGTCACATGATCCAGACCTGTCACATGATCCAGACCTGTCACATGATCCAGACCTGTCACATTTCTGTTGTGTTTGTGTTTCTGTGTGTGGTGTAGGATGTGGGCCAGAACACGGGATTCTTTTCTTTTCCATCTCTTTAATTTAAATAAATTTTTTCATTGTCGTACTTTTATATACTGTGTGTGTGTTTGAGTTGAAATACACTGATATCACTGAAGTCTCACGCCTCTGATTTGTTTCAGTGCATGTGTGTGTGTGTGTGAGAGAGAGAGAGAGAGTGTGTGTGTGTGTGTGTGTGAGTGTGAGTGTGTGTGTGTGAGAGAGATGATGATGATGATGATGATGATGAAGATGAAGATGAAGATGTAGCTCAGCGCTGCTCTCGGGAAGGCATGGTGTGGTTCCTGTGCCTGTAATCATTGCTACTAAGCGTTAGTAATGAACATGTGTGAGAGAGAGAGAGTGTGTGTGTGTGTGAGAGAGAGAGATGATGATGATGATGATGATGATGAAGATGATGAAGATGATGAAGATGTAGCTCAGCGCTGCTCTCGGGAAGGCATGGTGTGGTTCCTGTGCCTGTAATCATTGCTACTAAGCGT